>CM075980.1:38045069-38292267 GCA_038087875.1 Malacoraja senta
GAGGAAAGCTGCCTCTCCAACCAGGTAGGGACTGAGAAATACAATTTCCCCCTTCGCCCCCCCCCCCCCAAACCCCCCACACATAAAAAGAATAGACCTCCAAACAACACTTTTAACGTACTAAAAATAAAAAAAAGAAGTGAAAGGACGGACAGCTGCAGGGAGGGCCGCCATACCCAACTGGACGGCGCCCACGAAAATACATTTATTTTCCCAATCAACTATTGCACAACACCTTCAATGCAGCCAACAATCGTCTTGAAATCCTGGTTGATTTACTCATCTCATGTTACGGCAATGCCGGGAACCTCAGTAGCAATTAATGCAACATTGATGTTGTAATGAATTTTATCCTTTTCTTGTTTTAGTTGCTCGCAAACCGAGTCACTGTATTTAGTTTATATATCTTTTTCTGTAAACATTGCAAATATTGTAAACTATTCTCATTTTAAACTAGTCTGTTGGCTTTATTAATAGAAAGAATATGCATTCAACAGTAAAAGGGTACTCCAGTTTGAGAGGGTTCAGAGCTTCTACCATCAACTGTCTGTGTAGCTAGGAGAGTGATGTGTTTATTGTTGCCAAGTGCCACTATCATCTATTTTTAACCAAATGCTGGTACAGAAGAGCTGCAAAGTTCATAACAGTCTTCAGAACAAATTAATCCTACTATTTAATTATTTTTACTGTTAAGTAAGAGTTCAGTCAGATATTTATTTGCATCGTAGGCATCTACTATGAAGCTACTGACTTCCACAGTAATCAGGACTAAACTTCCTCCTCCCTGCCTCTTGCAAAGATTTTATTCCCTTTTCTCAATTCCTCCATCTTCACTGCATCTGCTCCCAAGATGGGACTTTTCATTCTAGGACATCCAAGATGTCCTCTTTCTTTGGTAAACATCCTCTTACCCCTTCTGTCAAAGATGGATTCCTCACCCTCGTCTCCTCTGTGTCCTATAGTTCTGCTCTTGCACCTCATCCCCCCATGGTTCCCGTGGTCCTCACCTTTCACCCCACCATCCTCCGCATCCAACATATCATACTCGAAAAATCCATCACCTCCAATGTAATCCCATTTTCACCCCTTTTCGCCTTCCGCAGAGACAGCTCCCTTATCAACTACTTGGTTCATTCATTCCTTTGCACCCAAATGATCTTCTCTCCTAGTACATTCCCCTGCAACAACAGCAGAATAATTTCTCCCTATACCTCCTCCCCTGCCTCATCCAGAGACCCCGAGTGTCCCTCCAGGTGTGATAGAAGTTCACGTGCACCTTCTCTAACCTTATCTACTGCATCCAATGTTCCCAATGTGGCAGCCTGTAGTTCAGCGAGATCAAGCGTAGACTTGGTGATCATTTCTTCTCCCCCTCTTACCCCCCCCCCCCCCCCCTCTCTGGAGAACATGGTGAGGTGACGTTTTGGATGGAGACCATTCTTCGGCCTCTCAGTCTGGACTGGGCCTGGAATCCAAGTGAGTTGAGGCGAGAATCAGCAGTCATAGGTTGTGGCCCGTAGGGGGCCGGAGTGGGGGTAACGGTTGGTGATGGTAGTGGCAGGCGCGGCATGGAAGTGGCCCAGGTAGCTGTGTGGGCCGGTGGTGGCGGCAGTAGGTCCAGCCTGGAATCAACTGGAGAGGTGATGCAGGCCTGAGATGTGATTGGCAGCCCTGCCTGGCAGCGGGTGGGGTGACGGTGTGGGACAGGGTTGGCCTCGGCAGCCCAGGCTTGAAGTGGCCGGGAGGCAGTTCGGGCTGGGGGTGGTGTCAGCAGCCAAGAGTGAAGGTTGGTAGATTTGTGCACTATAACCAAAATCCGTTATAAAGAGGTCCATAATAACGAGTTTACTGTATATATGATAACAAGAACATATGTACCACAAATGTTTGACAGATTCAAGGATGAGGCTATGTGATCTGAACTCACTGACATAACTCATATATTTTTATCCTTGGCATAAAAATCCATCCCGTTACATTTTCCAGTCCATTGACCTTTGCCATGGTAATTTTCAGGAACAATGGCTTCATGAAGAACTGTCTCGACCCAAAATGTCACCCATTCCTTCTCTCTCGATGCTGCCTGTCCCGCTGAGTTACTCCAGCATTTTGTGTCTATCTTCAGCTTTAACTTGATTAACTTGATCTTCTAAAGAATTATACTTCTGGTTCCCATGATAACCATGATTTTACAACTGCATTAATAATTAAGTTGTGTCTGATTATTTGCATATTCTCACTTTCAAATGGTTCCCTTCATTGGGTAATTTACTGAGTATTTTTTCTGAGTAGGTTAAAATCACCAAGGCATTTTCTTTGTTTTCTGAGACAAATTTAGCATCAAATAGTAAGATTAAACGAGAACTTACCAGTTTGAACCTTGAACTTTATTTTATGAGGAGTTACGATGAGCGATTACATGAAGAAGGCCGTTCAGGCGCAAGCGCGTCAATCTTCAAAGCAGCGGTGTGAAATCACAGATAACAGTAGTTGAACTAACATAGTAAGATTAGAGATGACTAGAACTACCAGGTGATCTTTATGATACGAGGGTTGGGAGCGGAGAGCACGTAATCGCTCATCGTAACTCCTCATAAAATAAAGATCAAACTTCAAACTGGTAAGTTCTCGTTTAATCTTACTATTTTACTTCGGAGTCACGTGAGTGACTATGTGAAGACTGAAGCTCTGTGATCTCATGCCGTGGACAAACGAGTCCACACAAGCACGACAGCATCAGTTTACCACAGATAAGGGAAAACATTAATAATGCATACAGACATGACATAGATTTAAAACATGCTGATGCTGATAAATGAACAAATAATAATAATAGTAACCCCTCTCATCCGGGGGAAAAACTATAAAATAGAACCTGCAGTCGGCAAGATGTGGTCCAGAGGACCGAACATAACCCTTGTTGCTGATGTAGTAGCAGCCCAGGTGGAGTGAGATTAGAAAATTAGTATCTACTCCTGTATAAGCCAGAACCCCGTTTTAACCACCTGGAGGTGGTCTGAACTCATACCTTCTTAAGAGGTTTTTAGTAACTAACTACATAGGTAGTATGAGAGTCTCTAAGGCTCTAGGTGACCTTTACGTAATTTTGTAAATGTGTGACCACACATAACCAAAGGTGCATGGGGTATGCCATGAGAACTAGTTTGAGACCTGACACCCCTGGGCTACCCTGCTTAACTAAATCGTAAACATAAAATATTATATTATAGCAGGTATAACCATCCTGTCCAGTCGCTATTTATGTAATGACTGGACCCGTTGCGCTGAGAACAGCGCCAAGGGGATAACTACCTTATGAGAGCCGAGCCAAAGATAGGGATATAGCTGGAGCCCCCTGGTGAAGTAGTGTTAACACAATGTCAATATCCCATATTTCCGTGTACTTGGGTCTGGGAAAACTTGTGTAAAGATATCCTTAATAAACTGGATATCATACGGTTAGACCCCCGCTTGCTGCAGCAAATATGATGAGAAAGCACGTTGTGCACAGTTAACGGGACTATCACTTAATTTATTGTCAAGGGCCCATTGAAAGTGTCAGTATCCGTGCCGTATTATATGTAACATAGCATTTAAACAGAACGCTTCCCATCTCCTGAAGAAGAAATGTACTGCTTAGTGGTGCTATCCCTGCACTCTGCAGTGAGCACATACATGGATCGGTCTGACACCCCGAGCCACAGGAGCTGTCTTCTCAGAGTCTGTAAGGCAATTAATTGATTAATCATGCAGAGGTTGCTTCCCCGAGTCCCAGGCTGAACCAGCAAAGTTTTATGTTTAGAAAACCCATATAAGGTTCTACTATAATTCCCAACATATGCGGGAAACCATGGCTACATAGGCCAATCAGACAGTATGAAAAAACCCTGAAGCGGGATCTTGCTGAATTTATTGCAAGACCCGACTGATGAGGCAAAATGGAGCAACGACATAAAAGAACATTCCTCCCCCGCGTAGCGAGAATGTATCTCTCGCCACTGTGATGCCATATGTCTTTACAACCGGTGAATGAGCCTGGATGCAAACATATCGATATTCGGTGTTCCATCGAGCCATAATGTCATAAAATACTTTGTGATCCAACATCCATTCTGTGTTGTCATTGATTTTACGTGATGATACACCAGCGCCAAATAAGGTTGGGTAAATTATGACAGGATACTTTGGCTTGATTGCATCCATGTGACCAACATATGCCACCACCACAGTGTATCATCCTGGAACTGAGCATGCATATCTGCACAATAACCCTACAACCCATAGTATGCACCTAGTGTCTATATGTAGTTGATACCAATAACTGAAGATTTATTGACCAAAACTACTGGAGCAATGCTGAATATTGTTCGTCCACCATTGTGACTTTGGTGGCTTCAGCTGGTAAAAGCATAGATACGTTAACAATGACCTATATGGCACTTGAAAGGTTACTACTTTGCACGTTGAAAGTTCAGATAAAGCAAAGACCCAATTGCACAGCTGAAACACAGCTGCTATATTGCCAATTACACTTGATGAATAGAAGACTGCTTGATAACAAGGTTGTTACAGGCTTCTATTGATTCCAATCTCTTGCCCCAGGGCGGAGTTACAGAGAATTAATAGTTAAAGGTAAAACCGAATAATCAATAACTGTAGTTGGTATCAACTTAAATTTAACTGGAGGAAACCTCAATTTCTCAAATATAGTTGCAGCTGAAATAGTTGATTTGAGCAAAACACAGCGTTTAGAATATCATCCAGTTAAGCCATAACAAGTGATTTTGGAGCTCTGAGCAGTCCCAGCACCGGTTTAGTAATTTGGTAGATGACCTGGGAGCTGAAGTTAGCCCATTTGCAAGGCATTAACTGTTATCATTGCCCCATCCAGATAAATTCCAAATTCCAAATGTCTCCTGGGATCCCTGTGAATAGTATTCAACTTTGAAATCAATGCCATAAAAATTCTAAGGAAATCATTTTGTTAGACAGTAACGAAGTTTCATATACTGAAAAATCTATGTTGCATATGCTATTTAAATCAATTTTAAACCGACATCCTCCATCTTTCACAATGAACAGGCCATGCCTGCCATAATTTTGTGCCTGCCTTGAATGACAACTCTGGCCAGATTCCCTAGCCTGTCTCGAAAGGTGATCCTGGCCATAATACTGAGCCTGCCTCGAAAGACAACTCTGGCCATAATACTGGGCCTGCCTTGCAAAGGCTACTGCGGCCATAATTCTGAGCCTGCCTCGAAAGACAACTCTGGCCAATTTCTGAGCTTGTCTCGGAAGGCAATCCTGGCCATAATACTGAGCCTGCCTCGAAAGACAACTCTGGCCCCAATTCCAAGCCAAGCTTGGTACCCTAGCATACTGTGCAATAATAACCCAATCTCATGTTATCATTTTAGTATATAACTGATCTGAATCTCATGTTATCATTGTCATTTGTACAACAAATTGTAAATATTACCAACTTGTAAATGGTTCACTACCCCATGTTTCGGAAGAACCAGACCCACCTACCTCCATGGTTACCGGTGGTCTATGGTAAGCCCAATGGACCCTGATGTGGGTTCTATTCCCGTCCTTGATTGGAGAGTAGGAATGGTAGTGTATGTGGATTCCATATTTCCTGAGAGCAGCTTGGACCTTGGCCTGAAAGGCCTCTGCCCAGCTTTCAAGCTGTGACCAGTTTCAGTGAACTGCTTACTGCCGATGAGGCGTGGGGTGTGTCGTCGCCGATACGATGAAGCTTTGTTCGTCGTCGGTACGTTGATTAGGCCGACAGCTTTTGCTTCCTCATCCAGGTATACCTGTTGGATAAGTCTTAACTGAAGAGAAGCTTCGGCGGCTGGTTTCATATCCTCCAATGTCACCCCAGATAGCGCTGTTCACTGCCGGCACTTGTAGCGTGAGGGGAACTCTGGCCTCTTCCGGGCATTCTGCCAACGGCTGGAACCAATTTATCCGCAGTAACCCCTTCGCTTGCGAGTATTTCCTCGCAATCCCATCCATAGAGAGGGAGATTCGTAGGCAGCCCTGAAAACAGGTGCTGCCGCAGGCCCCTGAGGATACCTGCGCTGACATGGCCCCTCCGACGGACCTATATCAGGATATTTGCTCTGTCAGACAGGAACTGACCCTAAATGCTCCCCTCCTCAGAGAGGGAGACATTGTGCAGCCTTGTAACAGGTGCCGTTGCCGTGGGCCCCGAGGAGACCCGCGGTGATAACTCCCTCCTTTGGAGCATTTCATTGTGGAGCACCTCTCCATCAGGTGCTCCATGTGGGTTTGAACGTTCAAAGACGTTACCCATGAAGGAGGGGATCCTCTCCATCAGGAATCCTCCTGGCCCGACTTGTTTGAGTCAACGGGCCTCTTCCCTACGCTCCCCTCCTCAAAGAGGGAGATATAATTTCGTGGCTACCCTCCAAGCGGGGTTGCTTAGGTGCTACCAGCACCAATCTGAAGCCGCTGGCTCCACCGCCAGAGACTCGGAAGGCGAATTTGACCGCCGCCCGCTACCCGCACTTCCCCCGGTCTCTGTAGCGGGTTTCCCGCGGTTCGTTTCCGGGATTCCCCGAGGTCATGACCGGGATTCCCTGTGGTCCGTGACTGGGGTTCCCCGCGGTCCATAAAGGTTCCCCCTCGGCCCGTCCGGACTTCGCCCCGAAATTCAGCAGGAAAACTCTGTAAGCAGAGAATCCTGCAAAAGAAAAACATAACCTGCGAATAAGTTTAAAACTTACCTTGAGTTTTAAACTTACCGCTGGCAGGAGCAGCGCGCCTGCCAGTCCGACTTTGCGCAATGCGATAGGCGTAATGACGCGCATGCGCCTGGACGGCCTTCTTCACGTAGTCACTCACGTGACTCCGAAGTAAAATAGAACATCCAGATGATATAATTTTATGAGCACTTCAAACTATGGTATTTTGTAATCAATGGAGTCATTTGAAATGAGCTCAACTTTTTAGTATGTAAACTAGATTTACAAAATTTAGATAAATTACACAATACATCACTCTATTGTCTGGGTAGGAAGGAATTGCAAATGCTGTTTTAAGATAGACACGAAATGCTGGAGTAACTCAGCGTGTCGGGCAGCATCTCTGGAGAAAAGGAAAGACATTTTCAGGGGAGCCAACAATACAAATTGGTCCCAAGGATTATTAGATTAACACTTTTTTTCATCAAGATTATTTTAGAAAGTATGCAAATAGAGAACCATTTGTTCCTTTGTAATGAAAAATTGCTGCAAAAACGAGTGAGCCTTTTGTTCCCTTGCCATGTGTTTATCGAAGATTGATGAAACTCCAAAAGCGATGTTGCAAATCCAATTTTCATCTTTTTCTGCAAGTAGTTTGCCAATATCCTGCCAAAATCATGTCCATCGATCGAGAGAACACTCTTTAAATTCTGGCCCCACAAGGAGAGATAGAAATGGTTCAGTTTTCTTCTGGCACATATCTTTATTAAACAGGAAATCCACGTTGGCACACAAGAAATTGCGAATGCTGGAATAGTGAGCATTCTTTCAGGTTCACGTATACCTTTTCTAACCTTGTCTATTGTATTATATGTTCCCTGTGTGGTCTTCTTTATATCAGCAAGACCAAGTATAGAGCAGCCGACCATTTCACCGCACACTTGCACACTGTTTTCCAAGGTCAGCTGGGGCACCCATTTGCTAACCATTTGAACTTTCTTCCCATTCCAATACTGACCATTCTGTCCTTGGGCTCCTCTATTGCCAGTGACATCACATGCACACTGGACGAATAACACTTCATATTCTGCTTACAACCCAATTTCAAGTAATAGCTTCCCCTTTTCTTTCCCCTGACTCCTCACCCCAGTGTGTACACATTTTTCGCACCACCTAATCACTCAGCTCCTTCCTGCCTCCTGTACACTCAACTCCCATCCCAAGTCACCTATTTTTATTTTACCCCCCACTTCCCCCTTTACGCTGTTTCTTCCACCTACATCCCTCCATCTGGCTTTACATTTCACTACACTTCTTTCCTTCTCTGAAATCCTTTTGTCTCCTTTTCACCTCTTCCCTTTGTCACATCTGTTAATCATTCACTCCCCTCACCTGTATCTACCTGTATCCCATTATCTTGTGTCTGTACACTGTGATCATTCAAAGTCTTTCCGCTGACTGGATAGCATGCAACAAAAACATTTTTCGCTGCACCTTGGTACACGTGACAATGAACTAAACTAAACTAAACTGCCAGGCTATGCCCCACTCCCACCTCTCTTTTCCAGCTTTCCCTCCCCTATACCGCCAGTTTGAGATGACCTGACCTGAAATGTCATCTGTCCATTCCCTCTGCAGATGCTGCCTAATCCACAGAGTTGCTCCAGAACATTGTTTTTTACTCAAACCCCATTATAATCTCCTCAGATTGCTCATTTGGAATTGCAGTTGGGTCTGTGTGATATCAGTGGAACGAAGCATTCAGATATAAAGGAAGACTGCAATTGTTCCAGGGCAGGGATGTTACCTGGGCGATTTTTAGCTACCCAATAATCTGAGCACTCCCAATAATTACTACCTCCAAAGTAAAACATTTTATTTTAAACAAATTATTTATTGTTAAATAGTGGAATTGTAGCCATGTCTCAATCTAATCCAGATGGCGGGAACAGATTGACCTCTCTATCATAATATCTTCGGTTCATTTACCGTCCTATTCCTGATCGTTCTGTTCGGTCCTAATTTTCTCTAAATGTCTGGAGTTTGCAAATTAGCACCAAAACTTAGGTTATATGAGGTAATAGTGGCACCAAAGCATTTTTGACTGGGAAAGTTGGATGTCCCACAGAGCAGTCAGCTTGCTGAGTAAAACATTGTGGGATTGTTAATAGAGGCCAACTAGAGGCAATTGTTACAGAGATGTTTGTGCATAATATAGGGATCTGCTTGTTATTGCAATATTTGGATTTCCAATGGCATTTTCACCCAGGAGATGAATGTTTTTGCCTTTTTTTTACCATGAATAAACACTCACAAGATAGGATGAGGCTGTAGTCACCTCAACACTTTTGTTATTGGCCTCCAAACCTCCATATTACAAACCCTACAAAGCATTGAGATGATTCCAACCCAATCAACCCCCACTGTTTTTCTGCTTGAGTCTTGTTGATTTGTCAACATTAACTTTGTAACTTTCATTGACTCTATACCTAATGACTCAGTGATTATAGTTTGTAATGTTAAAGTCAAAGAATCATAGAGTCATACAGCACAGAAACAGGCCCTTTGACCCAACTTCACTATGTTGACCAAGCTGCCCCATCCACAGTAATCCCACCTGCCCATGTTTGGCACATATTCCCTTAAACCTTTCCTGCCCAAATGTCTTTTAAATGTTGTTATTACTTTCTGCCTCACCTACCTCCTCGGGCAGCTCATTCCATATTCTCAACACCCTCAGAGTGAAAATGTTTCCACTCAGATTTCTATTAAATCCTTCCTCTCTCACCCCGTTTCTTTTCTTAAATCTCCCCATAGCCTTGTCCGTCTCTTTATCTTCAAACTCCTTTTGCTCCATACTGCAGATCTCACTATTATTCTCTCTCAGTCCTTCTGTTTCCATTCATATCTTCATCACCTAAGCCTCAATCACATCCTCTTCATATTTATTACCCATTTTCTATTTGTAAAACAGTTTATAATGTTTAAGTGCAAGATATTTATTGTATAAATTGTGACTGAATCTTTCGGCATTGTATTTCAGATATAAAACTAATAATTAACAATTTATACTAGCAATATTTTGTGGCATAGGTTTGGATATAGTTGTTGACAGAAAAAAAATCAATTTCCCTTTGCTTAACTTTTACTCACTTATCATGTATTAAGTTAACAGGAACTGATGGTATCATGTGACGTTTTCCAATTTAAACTGTATACAAGTTGGACATATCTAAGACACCTATAAATTATAAATTTTCCTGAAATTTATGGCAAAATAATATGTTCTAAAGTATTGTTTGTTTCCTTTAAGGAAAATATTAATAGCTTCTGTACTTACAGTAAAAACAAAATCTGTTGTAAGCACGAAATGACCTATTTTAACCATAGTCCTGACGGTTTAAGGCCAGATGAATGACTGAAAGTTTCTTGAAGAACTTCCTGAATGTAATTGTTTGCGATCTTGAGAGATTAAATAAAGATTTCCTGCTAAACATTTCAGAAAATGCATGGAACCTTCCACTTCAAAATCCCGGCTGCAGCGCTCAGTTGTATCAGTTGCCTAGCAATTCAAAAACAATTTCTCAAGTGAATCCTTCATCTTTTATATGTGCATCCCTATGGCAACTGATAACCAAACAGGATACCTTTGCTCCAATTTGCATGATGTAAACTTCAATTTGTTAGATTCTATTATCACTTTACATCTCACATAATGCCATATCTTGATATAATTATCAAAATATAAATGCAATGTTATTCATGCTGACAAAGTACCAAGAGAAAATATAGATGGAAAATATATTGCAACCCAAAAATATTAAGTGTATTCAATGATACATAGATACATAGAAAATAGGTGCAGGAGTAGTTTATTCGGCCTTTCGAGCCAGCACCGCCATTCAATGTGATCATGGCTGATCATCCACAATCAGTACTCTGTTCCTGCCCTCCCCATATCGCTTGATTCTGCTCGCTCTAAGAGCTCTAAATAACTCTCTTTTGAATGCATCCAGCGGCTAAAGGGATCAGGGGGTATGGAGAGAAGGCAGGTACGGGATACTGAGTTGGATGATCAGCCATGATCGTATTGAATGGCGGTGCAGGCTCGAAGGGCTGAATGGCCTACTCCTGCACCTAATTTCTATGTATCTATGTATCTATGAATCGGCCTCCACTGCCTTCTGAGGCAGAGAATTCAACAAATTCACAACTCTCTGTGTGAAAACGTTTTTCCTCATCTCAGTTCTAAATGGCCAACCGCTTATTCTTAAACTGTGACCCCTGGTTCTGGACTCCCCCAACAACAGGAACATGTTTCCTGCATCTAGCATGTCCCATCCCTTAATAATTTTATATGTTTCTATAAGATACCCTCTCATCCTAAATTCCAGCTAATACAACCCTAGTCTGTCCATTCTTTAATTATATGGCAGTCCCTCCATACTGGGAATTAACCTTGTGAAGCAACGCTGCACTCTCTCAATAGCAAGAATGTCCTTTCTCAAATTAGGAAATCAAAACTACACACAATACCCCAGGTGTGGTCTCACCAGGGCCCTGTACAACTGCAGAAGTACCTCTTTGCTCCTATAATCAAATCCTCACATTATGAAGGCCAACGTGCCATTAGCTTTCTTCACTGCCTATTGTACCTGTATGCTTACTTTCAGTGACTGATGTACAAGGACACCCAGGTCTCATTGCACTTCCCCTTTTCCTAATCTGACACCATTCAGATAATGAGTCTGAAGAAGGGTCATGACCTGAAACGTTACCCATTCCTTTTCTCCAGAGATGCTGCCTCACCCGCTGAGTTAATCCAGCATTTTGTGTCTACCATCCAGATAATAATCTGCCTTCCTGTTCTTGCCACCAAAGTGGAGAACCTCATATTTATCCACATTATACTGCATCTGCCATGCATCTGCCCACTCACCCAACCTATCCAAGTCATCCTGCATCCTCATAGCATCCTCTTCACAGTTCACACTGCCACCCAGCTTTGTGTCATCTTCAAATTTGCTAATGTTACAGTGTACTTTTAATTCCTTCATCTAAATCATTAATATATACTAGACTAACTGAGACCCGTTGGGTCCCTGTCACACGGGAGGCCTGGTCTCCCAACGCAACCCGTTCCCCAATGCAATATTGCACCACTAACCCATAGCCCCCACGGGAGGCGTGGTCCCCCAACTCAACCCCTTGCTGAACGTAAGATTCCAGCACTCCTCTGCCTCTCCCAGCACTGGACTATAAAAAAAATTCCAATTGCACTTCCCCAATTGCAATACCAATTCACCCTCCCCGCTCCTGTCCTTCCAGGAGCTGGAGTAAAGGCTGTCTCACGGTGTTGCGGTCATCGGCGGTGAAGCGCAGCGTCGCCGGTAGAGGGGACCGCACGGCAACGGCGAGAGCGCCGAGCCTATGCCACGGGAGCGCCGCACGGGTGCTGCGCGGGGGCCGAGTGATTTAAATACGGCTGGTCCCACGAGCTTGCGGTAAGTAAAAACAAAGGGCGGGCCGACTGCGATGACGTCATTTTGGATCTGCGGGGCTGTGGCAGCGGCCGTCCTGATCGCGGCGCTGTGGCGGCAGCTGTGCCGCACACGTGCCTCACTGGCGGAGGCTGTGGCGGAGGCTGTGGCGGCGGCTGTGGTGGCGGTCGTGCCTCACTGGCGGAGGCTGTGGTGGTGCAAGTTCGACGCACGGCGCTCGTGCCTCACTGGCGGCGGCTGTGGCGGCGGCCGTGCCGCACTTGTGCCTCACTGGCGGAGGCTGTGCGGTAGGAAACGTTTTTTGAACAGTGTTGGTTTTATTTTAGCACTGTGCGGTGTTGGGAACAACGACGCACGGCCCCGGAATTGTGCGTTTGACCGAGTGCGTGGTCTATGGCGGCCCAGGAGCAGTAGATTCTTCCTGTTTCGCCGCCAATGACCGCAGACTCGTGAGACAGGCCTTTAAGTGTTGTATGATGGCAACATTGTTGTAAATGTCAGGTGGATGACTGTGATATCCTATTTAGGTGAAAGGTTGGTGGAAGCACAGAATGTTCCTGTCTTGCAACTTTGTATCAACGTTTGTTGGAAGCTGGCAGGAAGTATTTTAACTAAAAATCTTATTAAAGTTGGCTTTTTTAAACCTTGAAATATCAATAACGTGAAATTTAACATCAAATCTGAAGGAATCTTGACAAGACCGACAACAGGAAAACGCTGAGTTAAGCCCCGGTCCCACTTAGGAGACCTAAACAACAACCTCTGGTTACCTTGCCCGCCACTCAAAAAAAATCAAGGTCGAGGTGACCTGCAACCTCCTACCACCTCCCAAGCATATGTTGAAAACCTTCCTCGACTATGAAGAAAACCGGCTTCGACTAGACCTGCGACTAAAAAATTATCGATTTTTAAAACGGCAACCTATTTTTAGTCGAGGCTAGTTTTAATCATGATGAAAAAATAGCAGCAACCTAGATGAAGCCTCGACCACTTTCGCCCATGAGGGAGAGTGACCAAAACCTCCGGTGACCTCATGGAAACCTTGGGTGGCGGGCAAGGTCACCAGAGGTTGCTGTTTAGGTCTCATAAGAGGGACAGGGGCTTAAGGCTCTACACAAATTTCAGCGCTACCGTGTACCATTTTGGTGAAGATACAATAACACATATACACATACACACAAACATAGAAACAAGAAGAGAAGGATTGTATAGCAAAGAAAAATAAATAAAAAATGGACTTAAATCAGAAAATAGGGCCTCAATATAATAAACTTTGGATAATTACACAAATTACCTGGAACAATGATAAACAAATTAGATGGATGAACATGTGTATTGTTTGGATAGAGCAGGACTAATTTGTGTGATGGTAGTACTGAAACAAAAATGGGCCACAATACTGGGATGGCTCACTCTGAACCAGGCTACGAATAGGATCCCAATGGAAAGAGTAAGTGAGATGTTCATAAGGTCATAGTCATAGAGTAATACAGTGTGGAAATAGGCCCTTTGGCCCAACTTGCCCACACCGGCCAGCATGTCCCAGATACACTTGTCCCACCTGCTTGTGTTTGGCCCATATCCCTCCAAACCTGCCCTATCCATGTTCATTAGAACATTGAATGGATCATGTGGAAAGATAATTCTAAATGAAATGGAAGTGAGTAGAGTTGTTAATATTCACTTTTGATAGTTACTGAAGCCAAAAGCTAAAACAAAAATAATGTATTTATAGCAGGCGCCAGAAATAAGAGATATATGCATAAAGCATTAAAACAGGCCAAATTTTGGACAGACGGGGATTCATATAAATATACAGATTAAAAGGAACATAATAAATTGCAGGTGCTAACTCCGCCTGGGAAGACATAACACGGTAGCTATTACTCGGTGACACAAGAAACCGCAGATGCTTGATTTGTGAGTAAAGCACATAGTACTGGTGTAAATCAACACGTTAGGCAGCAACTTACTGCTATTACTGGGGCATGACTGCAAGATAATCAGATCTGGGAATAAAATCTGAGCAAATTTGTCCGCAGATTTTGGCCCCTTATCTGAGGAGAGATGTGCTGGCGTTGGATAGAGTCCAGAGGACATTTACGAGATTGATTGTGTGGATAATTTGGTTAACGTATGATGAGCATTTGATGACTCTGGGCCTGTACTTGATGGAGTTTAGAAGGTTAAGGGGGGACAAATAATGAATAACCTGGATTGAGTGGATAGAGTGGATATGGGGAGGATGTTTCCACGAGTGGGAGAGTCTAGGATCAGGGGGCTCAGACTTGGAATAAAAGGACATACCTTGAGAAAGGAGATACGGGGACATTTCTTTAGTCAGTGGATGATGAATGTGTGGAATTCATTGGCACACATGGCTGTGGAGGTCAAGTCATTGGGCATTTTTAAAGCGCAGATTGACAAGTTCTTGATTAGTAAAGGGCCTGTCGCACTATGGCGACCTAATTTGCGAGTTTAGAAGAGTTTGCGCTCACCACAAATTTGCAACATGGTCGACACGTGGTCCTAGGAGGTCACTGTAACTCTCCTTCATACTTGAGAGAAGTTCCCGCATATTCGCGGCCTCAGTTTGGTCAAATAAAATGTTTCAGCATGCTGAAAAAATTTCCGCGAGTAAAAATTGGTCGTATGGTTCTTTTGAACTCGTAGAGCGGTGGTAGTGGGGTGGTCATGTAGTTATAGGTAGTCGAGGTAGCCGAAGGCAATCTCCTTTGCTGACCGGGCATTTTAATTGGGTCATAGGGGGAAAAAAACATAAGCACGAGTTTTCAGAAGCAAGAAAAAATGACTGGTAATGTTAAATGCCCGCTAAACTTTATTAAAAGTTGTCTGGCTTCTTAAAAGTGACTCCCCCCCCCTTCTCTCCCCTTCTCCCCCCATCCCTGCACTTTTAAAGGACATACGTACATGGTGCCAGCCGTCTTTTACCTTCCTGTTCATCGCAGGTGTGAATTTCAGACAGCGCTCCCCCGCGTTCCCTGGCCCCCGCCTTTGCGATGTGTTTGTGTGTGTGTGTGTGTGTGTGTGTGTGTGTGTGTGTGTGTGCTGACGGTCGATCCAGCTCACAGTTTCATCGCTGATGGTCGATCCAGCTCGCAGTTTTTCAGGCGAGTGCCCGCGAGCTGAAGGTTGAAGACAGTTGCTGAAAAGTCGCGTAAGTGGGACAGGCCCTTTGGGTGTCAAAGGTTATGGGGAGAAGGCAGGAGAACAGGGTTGAAAGGGAAAGATGGAGTAAGGAGAAAAAATGCAGTCAATGGCAGGACCATTCACAGCATTAATATACAGAGGGATCTTGGAGTCCAAGTCCATAGCTCCCTGTAAGTCTATAGCTCCCACAGGTAGATAGAATGGTAAAGAATGCATTTAGTATGGTTGCCTTCTTTAGTCGGCCATTGAGTATAAGTATCAGGAAGTCATGATGGAACTTTATAGAACTTTGGTTAGGCTACATTTAGAGTACTGTGTGTAGTTCTGGTTGCCCCATTGCAGCAAGTATGTGGAGGCTTTGGAGAGGATGCGGAGAGATTTATCAGAATGCTGCCTGGATGAGAGGGTATTAGCTATAAGGACAGGTTGGACAAAGTTGGATTGTTTTCTTTGCGGAGTTGGGTAAAGAGTAATTAGAAGCATGTAAAATGATGAGAGGCATACATAGAGTGGAGAGTCAGAAACTTTATTTGCGGAGTGAAAATCTGCACATCTAGAAGACATACTGTAGCTTTAAGGTGAAAGGGACAAAGTTTGAAGATGATGTGTAGAGCAAGTTTATTTTACATAGAGAGTGGTTGGTGCCTGGAATGCACTTCCAGGAGTGATGGGTGGAGGCAGATACGATAGTTTAATATGCTGTGAGATAGGTACATGGATGTGCATGCAAAGGAGGGGTATGATTCATATGCAGCCAGATAAGATTAGTTTATCTTGGAATGATGTTCGACATAGACATTGTGGGCTGAAGGGGCTGGTCCTGTGTTATGTTTTACTATGTTCTATAAATGCATTTCCCTGGCTATATATATCACAATTACCCACAGAATACTACATAATAGTAAGATTAAACGAGAACTTACCTAAGTTTGAAGTTTGATCTTTATTTTATGAGGAGTTACGTAGGTGATTACGTGAAGAAGCCCGTCAGTGCGCCTGCGCGTCAATCTTCAAAGCAGCGGTGTAAAATCACAAAAAACAAGAACCGAAGTAATATAGTCTCATACTAAAACGAGTAATACAAGAACTTCCATCTGACCTTTATGATAGAGGGTAGGGTCGTGGCGGGCACGTAATCACCTACGTAACTCCTCATAAAATAAAGATCAAACTTCAAACTTAGGTAAGTTCTCGTTTAATCTTACTATTTTACTTCGGAGTCACGTGAGTGACTACGTGAAGATTTTAAAGCTTTGTGATTTCATGCCGTGGATCAATCCCGGCTTCTCACTGCATAGATTGACTCGGAACGAGAATAATCAATCATGCATTCATAATAACATTTGTACCACAAATGCAGTAATTCATTTCAAGAATGAAATGAATCAGATCCCCTTTAAACCAGAGGAATTTACACAGAACTTAAAATAGTTTCTGCAAACAACCCCGCATTAACAATAGGCCGATGGTAAAAATGTTGAAACATCAACTCATTGGACCACCCGGCGGCTGCGAGGATATGGTCGACGGGGCCGTCTTTTGCCCTGGCCGCCGACATTTCTGCTGCCCTAGTCGAGTGAGACGTAAAAACATAAGTGTTAATACCAGCAGCTGTTAAGACTTCTTTTATCCATCTGGAAATAGTCTGTATTGAAACTCTCTTGTGTGGTTTCTTGTGTGTGATCAAAAACCCAGTTTCCGTATTCTCAAATTCTTTGTGACCTCAATGTATTGTAATAAATATGTCTTAATACAAAGACATGGATCATTTGGATATGCTGCCAGCATAATTTTAAATCCTGTCACACCTGGCCTAATTTGCTTTATTAGGTCATAGATATAGAATGTAACCTTGTCTTCAGTTACTTCCATACTGTCTATTTGTAATTTTCCAAGTGTTTGCACTCGTTGTGCTGTCACTCATGCCATAAACATGAATACTTTCATACTGAGCTTGACCAAAGGTAAAGACACACTTGATAACCATCACGAAGTAGTTTCAGTACCACACTTACATCCCAGATTGTCACGTACCTAGGTTTCGGTGGTTTGGAATTAAAGATTCCTTTCATTAGTCTGGAAACAATTGGGTGTGACCCAATTGAGTTTCTTTCTGAATCCAGAACCAAATATGAGGACAATGCACTTCTGGCTGAATTAATTACACTATAACTCAGACCTTCATCATAATAAAGTTTTGACAGAAATTCTAAACATTTGAAATATCTGCAGTACTTTATTGCACATTCTTTTGTACCCAGAACTTTTCCCATTTCTTAATATAAGAAAGGTACTGTTTTTGAGTGCTCTTCCTCCAGGCTGCCGTAAGCATGTCCACAGTATGCTCAGACAGTCCTCGTCCCAGAAAAGGCATTCTTAAAACCTGCAAATCAACAAATCCAAACGATCATATAATGGATGTTGTTCCCCTGTACAGGGAGCAGCAATAAATTACTCTTTTTTGGGACTTTCATCAACATTTGTGTTGTTAATTCTAATATCAACGGATACCATGGCTGTGTAGGCCAATCTGGTACTACCAATACCCTTGAAGCAGCATCTTGCCTGATTTTAAGCAAACATTGGCTTATGAGGCAGAAAGGTGGAAATATATATGAAAACATACCACCCCAATGTAGCGAGAAAGCATCAATCGCCACTGCTCCTGGATCTGGTTTCCATGAGACATATCTCGATAGCTGATGATTCAAGTCGATGTCGGTCATTCCAAATCTGATGACTATATCATTGAATACCTCTTGATTCAACATCCATTCTTTATTATCATGGAACTTTTCGTGACTTGGTGTCTGCTATCGTTCATTCTACCTGGTAGATAGATAGCTGAAATCCAAATGTTCTTTTCAATACACCAAGCCCAAAGTTGATTAACCATTTTGTCACAAGACACCGACTTAATTCCATATCATTAATATAAACAACTACTGTTGTGTTATCAATTTGAACTTGAACATGCTTATTAGTTGTGTTAGAACAATAAGCTTGGAGCCCATAGAAACATCCTAGAAGCTCCAAATAGTTAATTCCCCATGTCTGCAGTAACAATGACTCTTCCTGATTCCATCTGCCTCCTCAGCTAGACGTTAAGTCAGTTGCACCCCATCCTGGTGCACTGGCATCAGTTTGTAATATCATGGAAGGTTGTTCAATCAGCACTTTGCTGGAACTGCTTGAGACATGTAGAATCCACTACTGCAGACCAGAAACAGCATTTGTTGTTAGTTGCATGGTTCTATCAAAATGACCAACATGCATTCTCGGTGCCTGTTCTTTAAGTCTCTGCAGCTGTTGATAATGTAATGGTCCAAATTGGACTGCTGGGAATGCTGCTACTAATTTTCCCAGTACACGAGCCACCTGTCTAATTGAAGGTTTTTGCTCGTTTAGGAGATTACTGCAATCTTTAATCAAATCCACCCTTTTCCCTGGGCAAAGTGATATTCATTTGGACTGAATCAATTGTGAACCCCAAATAATTAATAGAGGTACATGGTGTTAACCTAGATTTCTGTGGATGAATTAGAAACCCCAACTTTTCAAAAATTGATTTCACAACTGCAACAGATACTTCTGTTGACTGTTTTGTCTTTCCTATAATGAAGACATCATCCAAATATGCCATTAGTACATGCCCCTGGCTACTCAGCAAGCCCAGAATTTTTGTGAATATTCTGAGTGCAGATATTAACCCATTAGGCAGAGCTTTGAACTGCCACAACTGGTTCATCCATTTAAATTTAAGATACTTCCTATCTTGTGAATGAACAGACACTGAATAATATGCATCTTTCAAGTCTATAGTTGCCATATAACATGCTTCTGAAATAAGCTGTTTGGCAGTCACAAATGTTTCCATTTTAAAATGTCTAAATTGCACAAAAGGATTCAGATTTATCAAATCTACAAGAATCCTACATCCTCCATCCTTTTTTGATCGAGGGAATATTTTTGACACAAATTGGTGACTTTGGTAGACTGATTTTTCAATAACCCCTTTTTTATATAGGGTTTCAATTGCAACCTGAACCTCCATCACTTCTTTTTGTACAAAGTGCAGAGTTCGGCTAGGAACATGCTGAACAGGCAAATCATAATTTGGATTGAATTCAATTCGAAATCCTTGTATATTATTCAGGATTACCACATCTGAAGTAATTTTCTTCCAATTATTATAGAAGAAATGTAACCTGCCTCCAACTTTTGGACTTAATCCAGTTAGTATGTTCCCATGAGAACCAGGTCCACCTACCTCTTGAGTCATTTCAGTACCCTGAGATTCCTGGGTTCTCCTGGAAGCACGCCCACTGGTTCTTGCTCCCGCTGCAGGCCGCCAACTACATCCCTGCATTGATGAGCGACTTGAGCCAGGATCCGTATGACGTCTGAAAGGATACTTCCTCTTTACAGACTTCACAACCATTGATGTCTTCATCAATCCTGTTTTCGCTTCATCTTCCAACTCTTTAATACGTCTCCCGAGATCTCTCCAAAGAGTAAGTTGGGTAATTTGTATATTACTTGGTTTGCAGAGTGCTGCGAATTTCGGATTCATAGTAGACCGTATAGCACTTCTCGAAGTGGGTGCTGCATAGCAACCCCAGTGCTTGCTGATGCAACTTCGTCATCTTTTGGTTGTTACCTGCTATTCTGGTAAAAGCAGTTATTTCAGAACCCAGCAGCTTTAATATTCTCTGCAACTGATTCCAGATACTCTTGCAGTCTCATCCATTTCATGCTGTTCCAGCTAATGGTAAACCAAGTAATTTATTAAGGAGGCCAGTTCTTCCTAATGGCTCTCCTGACCCTGACGGGGCAGCGAATCCTACTACCAGGGTTGGAACATCTGGGAGCTGCTTTTCATCGCCTTGTACAGCCTCACCGTCAGAGTCGGGGTCTGAAATCTCATGACCCGTAGCACGCTCCTCATTCCTGAGGGTGCATTCCATCAGCCCTGAGCCAGGTGCTGTTAAGCTGCTCCTGCAGCTTGGATTACAGTACACTCCTTCCTGAGTGAACTTTTGCTCCAACAACCTATGAAAAGGTTTCTATTTGGGCAATGCGCTCGAAAGCAGTATCTAGCCCTGTACCAGGAGCTGTTTGAGCTGTTTCCAGCAGCTTGGCTTTCAGAACACTCCTCACTGAGTGAACGTTGCTCCAACAGCCTGTGTAAAAGGCTTTCTATTTGGGCAATACGCTCTAAAGCAGTATCTAGCCCTGGAGCTTCTTCATTGCCTGGGACTCCCTCCGTTGGGATTTAAACTTTGTCTTTTGCCCGACAGGCGCTGACTGTGTTTTCACCAGCCCCAGGTCCACAGTCGCTATGCTCACCGCTGGCGACTGTACCGGGGTTTAGAGGCGGTTGGTCTCTAACCGCGGACTCCCGACTTTCCCGACTTCTGTCGGCTATGTCGCTCGCCTCTTCCCCCTGTCCGTTTTTTCCCATGGCGTCTGTGGAAAAAATCGCCATAGACCCACAGTAAACGGACCTGGAAAACCTGTAAAAAAGTTTCTACTTACCTTGCAGTTGAAAAACTACAAACCACTCGAGGAGCTCTGCTCCTCACGTCCGTTTGCGTCAAGGCGTCTGACGTAAATGCCGCGCAGGCGCACTGACGGGCTTCTTCACGTAGTCACTCACGTGACTCCGAAGTAAAATTTATTGGAGTGTGCAAAAATAATTTCAAAATCACAATTCAGCAGTATGTTTTTCCATCGATTCTGCACAAGCTTGTGACAATTGATTAAAAGGAAAAAAAAAGGATTAAAGTTCAACAGATTGTAAATGCTGGTTAGTTTTACATGGTATGCATTCTTGGAAGACATACCTAAGCTATTTCCTGTTGGTAATCAGGAAAATATTGTACATTGTTATCTAATCACTTCATGCAATATTGCACCTACTGATACTGTTAAGTACTCCATTTATTTTTGAATAAAAATAGAATTGCTTCATATTTTAAACCTTTGGGTTGTGGAATTATTATTTTCTCCTTCAGGAAGGATGTTAAGGCCTCGAATAGGGTACGGAAGATGATACCAACGCGTGGGAAATTTCAGTTACATGGAGAAGAAACCTTGAAGCTAAAAGTAGCAACAGAGTATTTAAAAGTTGTAAAATATTATAATGGCTTTGAAAGAATAAATTAGGAAAAAGTGATGCATTATTATACTAAGGTTTTGTGAAGGTTATTTGAAGCTTATCACACGTTGAAAAAATTGCTCTACCTACTTTATTAATGTTCATCGATATTTACATTAGAAAATCAGTGTAGGTCTCTAGGACAAGAGCTTAAGGTTAGATTATAACTTTGGTATTACTCCCATTAATTCACTAATTACTCTGTGGAAGGACAAAAAATCAGAAATGTAAAAAATTGTTAAAAATAAAAGGAATGCACTCAGAAAAGATTTTAATTAATTAATTACACATACATTATCTAAAACATATTCTCATGCAGCTGTTTATCACCATTAAAACGTTTTAAGTTGATACTTTCATGTCAGCTTTAACAACACACAGGTTCTACAGGTAGATTTTTCAGCTGGGAAGTTATATGAGAAGTACAGTGTTAGAGGAGAAGGATAGGAAAAATATCTCTCATGAAGTATTGCATTTCTGCATTCAGGCAGTCATTAAGTTCATAAATTCATGTTCATAGACTCTAGGAACAGAATTTGGCCATTCGGCCCATCAAGTCTACTCTGACATTCAGTCATGACTGATCTATCTTTCCCTCTTAATACAACTCTCCTGCCTTTGCCCCTTAACCCCTGATACACTTACTAATCACAAATCTGTCAATCTCTGCTTTATAAATATCCATTGACTTGGCCACCACAGTCATCTGTGGCAATGAATTCCACTGATTCACCACCATCTAACTAAAGAAATTCTCATCTCTTTTCTAAAGATATGTCCTTTTATTTTGAGGCTATTGTCTCTGGTCCTAGACTCTCCCACTTGTGGAAACATCCTTTCCACATTCACTCTATCCAGCCCTTTCACTATTTGGTAAGTTTCAATTTGGTAAGCCTTCAAAAGTCCTGAACCTTCTGACACTGCCAATGTGAGATTTTGTCAGCATACAGTATCTAAGGAAAATCAATGTCAGATTGTTCACTACATTCATTTGTATTGAGTGGAATTTGGGAATTTCACTTCAAGTTATGGTTGAAATATGAGCACATTTAGGAAATTGTGTAGGATGGAAGATTATTGAAGAAAATAACTAAAGAGAAAAAATAGTGCATTAAATAATCTTTCATGATTGTTAAGCTGTCACAAAAAGCTATTAGCCAATGAATTACTGTTGATGTGCAGTAATGTGGCATATGGAAAAAGTAAGGCCCACACGATCACAGTCAAAAGAATGTCGACAGAAAACAGCATAAGAACTTTGTAAATAGTTCAATGATCCAATGATACTTTATTGTCACACATTGTACTTAGGTAGAGTGAAATTCTTTGTCTTTGCATCCAAACCGGTAAAAATCATACAGCAGACTTCACCTAGACAGTACACAAAGAGTCGCCACATTTCTGGCACAGACAACATTTCAGAAGTTCGTAGTACAGTCATATCTTCTCGCAGCGGCGAACCAGGACTGCCACCGCATGAGGCCGCAAGTGGCCCGCCGGGTCCCACTTTGTTCTCGGCTGCCCGCCCGTCCGCCGCGTTGCTCGTGTTCGGCCAGTCGTTCAGCACTGCTACGCATCCGGTGAGCCTTCTACTGCTATGCGGCACATCCTGGCAGCCTTCTGCCTAATTATCTTGTAATATTCAGGAACGTTTCCCAAACTAATCCAACATTTTCTATGCAACATCTGTAGAAATTTGGAAGATTAACTTGAGCCATGCTGAATAGTCTCAGTCTCCTCCGGATGCAGAGGTGTTGGTCTGCCTTCTTGGTTGTCGCATCCATGCCGTTAGTTTTGTTATTTTGGTTTAGAGATACAGCATGGAAAGAGGCCCTTCGGCCCACCGAGTCCGCACCGACCAGCAAGCCCCGCACAATAACACTCTCTTACCTACACACACCAGGGACAATTTACACTTATACCAAGCCAAATAACCTACAAACCTGTACGTCTGAGGAGTGCGGGAGGTAACTGAAGATCTCGGAGAAAACCCATGTGGTCACGGGAAGAACGTACAACCTCCACACAGACAGCACCTGTGGCAGGGTCGAACCCGGGTCTCCGGCCCTACAAGCGCTATGGCAGCAACTCTATTGCTGTGCCACTGTGCCACCCCATGTGTAGATTAACCCTTATTAATTCAAGCCATTTATAACCTTCACCACACATATGTGCAGGCCACCCTTCACATGGGTGGCATGCAGAAATAACCCTTCAACATGTGAAAGGCATGCTGGTCTGGCCAGACATGGCTAACTACATTCTAGAGAAGGTTGCTGCCTGCCCGATCTGCAATAGCTTGACCCCGCACCAACAGAAACAACCACTTCTCCCGCACCCACACCGGACTTACCCTGGTCCACAGTAGCAGCCGACGCGGTAAAAAGTGCAAAAGAACTAATGGAACACTCACACAGGGCCGGCTCTGATGTTTATCTCGACTTACTCAACGTACGGAACATCGTCCGCGACCCTCTCCTGGGATCTGAGGCCGAACGGCTCATGTCACAGCGAACCCGCTCCACTCTGTCTATGGCCAAGCAAGTTCGTGCACCGTCAGTTATCCAATCCCAGCTCCAACGCCGCTGCAACATACAAAGAAAATACTGCGATTAAACCAGCTCTCTGCTTCAACCGCTCAACAAGGGACAGGTTGTCCATTTGCGGTCACTCCGAGGTTATGACCGCCTCAGATTCATTCTGGGGTCAACCGCAGAGCCACGCTCGTACCTGGTCAGTATTGACAACGGCATCTATCGGCGAACCCGCCAACACCTCCTCCCGGTTAATGAACCGGCACCTCCATGTACTCACTCGGACCAGCCCGCCGGTCTTCCCTCACGCTCTGTGAATGCCGCTCCAGCGATTCCTCTGCTGGTGCCGGTGCCATCCCTGCCTTCCCCGGTGCCCCCATCTCCACCGGTGTCTTCTCCTCCGCGTTCACCCGATGAGGGACTTGCTTCCCCAGTGAAGGATGAGGTGTCTCGTGGGGGTTATTATCGTACACGTGCAGGTCGTGTCTGCAAACCAAACCCACTAATTGGAAAATTTACCAGCTATACCTGAACGGTGCATGACTATCCAGACCACTCTTCTTCCCACCCTGCTTCCTGTAAGGACTCCATCCCCTACTCCCAATTCCTCCGTCTACGCCACATCTGCTCCCAGGATGAGGTGTTCCACACCAGGGCATCGGAAATGTCCTCATTCTTCAGGGAACGGGGGTTCCCCTCCCCTACTATAGATGAGGCTCACACCAGGGTCTCTTCCATACCCCGTAACACTGCTCTCTCTCCCCATCCCCCCTACTCGCAACAAGGGCAGAGTCCCCCTAGTCCTCACCTTTAACCCCACTAGCCGTCACATACAACATATAATCCTCCGTCAGTTTCGCCACCTCCAACGTGACCCCACCACTCGCCACATCTTCCCATCTCCCCCCTGTCTGCCTTCCGCAAAGACCGCTCCCTCCGTAACTCCCTTGTCAATTCTTCCCTTCCCTCCCGCACCACCCCCTCCCCGGGCACTTTCCCTTGCAACAGCAAGAGATGCTACACTTGTCGCTTTACCTCCCCCCTCATCTCCATTCAAGGACCCAAGCAGTCGTTCCAGGTGCGACAGAGGTTCACCTGCATCTCCTCCAACCTCATCTATTGCATCCGCTGCTCTAGATGTCAGCTGATCTACATCAGTGAGACCAAGCGTAGGCTTGGCGATCGTTTCGCCGAACACCTCCGCCTCGGTCCGCATTAACCAACCTGACCTCCCGGTGGCTCAGCACTTCAACTCCCCCTCCCATTCCATATCCGACCTGTCTGTCCTGGGCCTCCTCCATGGCCAGAGGGAGCACCAGCGGAAATTGGAGGAACAGCACCTCAATTGGGGAGTCTGCATCCTGGTGGCATGAACATTGAATTCTCACAATTCTGTTAGCCCTTGCTGTCTCCTCCCCTTCCCAGCTCTCCCTCAACCCTCAACCCTCGGGCTCTTCCTCCTTCCCCATCCTCCTTTTTCCTTTCTTCTCCCCGCCCCTTCCCACCCCCCATCAGTCTGAAGAAGGGTTTCGGCCCGAGACGTTGCCTGTTTCCTTCGCTCCATAGATGCTGCTGCACCCGCTGCATTTCTCCAGCATTTTTGTGTACCTACACAAAGACTCTCTCTCTCTTGCTCACAAGCCAGCGGAGCCAGACGCAAGCAGCTGGCTGTTTGAATGTTCCTCTTTGCTTAATGGAATAAAGATTGATTTCACCATGTGTTTATTGTTATGGATCGTTGAGAAACACCATGGTTGTTCCATGACAGATTATGGGTAACATTAACACCAAGGAACTTGAAGCTCTCAATAGACAATAGACAATAGACAATAGGTGCAGGAGTAGGCCATTCAGCCCTTCGAGCCAGCACCGCCATTCAATGTGATCATGGCTGATCATCCCCAATCAGTACCCCATTCCTGCCTTCTCCCCATATCCCCTGACTCCGCTATTTTTAAGAGCCCTATCTAGCTCTCTCTCTCTCTCAACCAGTTCCACTTCACCACCACTCATGCTGATTGGGCCATGTACTCCACCAAGCTTCCTGCAGTCAATAACTAGGTCCTTCATCTTGCTGGCACTGTGGGAGAGGACATTGTCCTGATACCATATTGCTAAGTTGTCTATCTCCTTCCCGTACTCTGTCTCATCATTGTTGGTGATCTGGTCCACCATAGTGGAGATCAAACTTGTAGATGGAGTTGTGAATGTATAAGGTAGGATGATAGGAGACTGAGAACATACTCTTGTGGGGTACCAGTGTTGACAATTACTATGGAGGAAGTGTTGTCACTTATCCTCTCTGTTTGTGGTCTGTGGGTCATAAAGTCAAGGATCTAATGGCAGAGTGATTTGCTGTTTCCTAGGACCAGGAGTTTGGAGATGAGTTTGGAAGGGATTATGGTGTTGAAGGCTGAGCTATAGTTGATGAACAAGGATCCAACGTAGGAGTCCAGGTGTTGCAGAGGTGCGCTTAGGGCCAATGAGATGGTGTCTGCTGTGGATTTGTTGAAACGTTATGCAAACTGTAGTGAATCAAGGCTGGTTAGGAGGCTGGAGTTAATGTGGGCCATCACCAGTTTCTTGAAGCACTTCATGATGGTGGATGTCAGGGCTACTGAATGGTAGTTATTAAGGAATGCTATCTTACTTAGTTCTTCAAGTGCAAACTTAACATCGGCATTGGGTGGGATGTAGACTAGTGTCAGAATAGTAAAAGTGAATTCCCATGACAGATAGTAGGTACAGCATTTTACTATATGATATTCCACTTCTGGGGACCAGGAGCTCACAAAAATCATCATGTCCAAGCACCTTGTAGAGTTAATTAGAAAGGAGACCCCTCCACCCTTAACCTTACACAAGCACATTGTATGGTCCATCCGGTGTAGTGAGTTGCCATCACGTTGAATGACAGCCAGGTGAGGCAGGCGTGAGCCATGTCACTGTAAAACAGACCACACAGCAGTCCCTCAGTTTTCTAAGGTAGGTGAGTCCAGCTTTACGTTCATCCAGTTTGTTCTCAAGAGCTTGTACATTTGCCAACAGCATGGGATCATGCATTGAGTTCTAAGCCATTCTTTTTCACAATTTTTTCACTTTATGTGAATAACGTGAATGAAGGCTAAATTTGCTGATGAGAACACAGACACAGCATTAGCAGTTTTCCATACATCTGTTTCCATTTTCATTTCCTCTGAAGGATGCTGATTGTTTGGAGGAATCTGATACGGGAGATAGAGTCATACAGTACTTAAACAGGCTCGTTGGCCCACTCTGTTCATATCAAACATCAAATATCTATCTACACTAATCCCTTGGCCCATTTATTGTAAGTGGCATTTTGAAAAAAAAGATCAGTTTCAATGATGAATTTTACATGGACGGGTTGGAAATTTGAGTCTATCTAAAGGGATTTGATCATAAACCACCACCCCATGACTCTCCTTTCCCCTGCTGAGAAGTTTACTTGAAAGTTAAAAGATGTGCCACCTGAGATCCTATTCTGCGGCAGGCTCTGGGGTGGGGGGGGGGGGGGGGGGTCAAGATGTCAGTGACCATGATGGGTTGGCATTATGGCAAGTCAAGGATGGCATTGCCATCAACACCCAGCAGGAATAAGAGTGGGTACATTGGAGCCCAGCAGTGATGGATGTTCAGGGACCTGCAGTGATGTTTGGGTTGCGTGGTAGATCAAGAGATTGGGAACTCAATCTCCGGGGAAATCTTTGTATCGAGAGAGTAGATACTGGTGCTGGGTTATGCATTCCAGGGGGAATGTCTGAAGGATGAAAGAAAAGAATACTCAAAAGAGTCACTGTTTGTCACCATGCTGTGAAAAACAGGTTGTCCATGGAGTACTCAGTAAGGGTTGCTCCCACGACAACATAGTAGATGTTTCCAGGAACATTACATTGGAAATAATATCATTCAATATGCTCCTGATGTAGAGGTCTCATCAGGGCCACCAAGGGTAGCTCATACTTAGAGGCTCCCAGTCAAATTTCCAGAATGATAAGAAATGACCCTCATTACATTTCACCTCTGGACAAAAATTATTTTCCAATTGCATAATATTCAACAAAATAATGCAATTCCTTGGCAATGGTGTACATGCAAACTAAATGATACCTGTAAATATATCTATTTCAGGGGCAGCACAGTGGCGCAGCAGTAGAGCTGCTGCCTCTCGGTGCCAGAGATCCAGGTTCGATCATGACTATAGGTGCTGTCTATGCAAAGTTTGTACGTTCTCCCTGTGACCACATGAGTTTTCTCCAGGTGCTCTGATTTCCTCCCACTTTCCAATGGTGTGCAGGTTTGTAGATTAAAGAGCTTCTGTAATTTACCCCTAGTGTGTAGGATGCGAATGTGGGTTAACATAGAACTAGTGTACGAGTGATCGATGGTCGACGTGGACTCGATGGGCCAAAAGGCCTGTTTCACGTATCCCTTAAAACTAAATAAAAGATGTAAATTAGCACTGACATTGCTTTCTCATTGACTAAATAATAAACAAGTCATGTGAAGCATTTGGGGAATGAAAGGCATATCAGACCCTGGGAAACCTTGTCTATCCTTTGGATGTAACCAAGAGGAATTGAATCATGATGCAGTCTAGTAAAGGAAATTTGATTGAATAACCATAATGACAAATACCTTCAGGTTTATTAAAATATTTGTAAATCATTTTACTGTGTAAAATAAATTATAAATAATGGAGAACATCAAGAAAGGCAGGCAACAGTCATGCAGATCTTTATTACTACACAGCCCGAGTATGTCCAATGCATTCAACCAATTCTGAAAGGATTAAAAGATGGATCAAGTTACCTATCTGGGAAATTAAAAGGAAACCGAGTGGGATTATCTAGTCAGAACTTCTGGCTGGAGTAATTTAAAACACATCAACCTAGTTTCTTCAATTCATGTGCTAGACTTCAATATGGTGAAGTAAAGACTGTCAGGCACTCCTCCTTCTCCTGCTAATTCCCACAATATACATCATTGTTTTCGGATAGATTTAAAACTGTGGATGTTTGCACTGATGTGCTGGTTGCGAGATTTGATAGCCCGAACACCAGTCTGCTGTTTCTGCTGTTTAGTTTGGGGATAAATGTATTAAATAAATTTGACATCTCATTTTATATGATGCAAAAGAAAAATACCATGGATGCTGCAAATGTGAAATGAAATGAAAAAGCAAAAGAGAAACAATTCTGAGGAAAGAAATGATGAAAGATCTTCTTCCTTCATATTTTCTGCCCGACATGCAGAGCAGTTAAAGCATTTTTTAATGTTATTTCTGTTTTAAATTATGCTACTCCCATATTCTGGACTCCACAATGATTCCTTATGTGCTAAGGATAGTTGAGCAGGAGATGTGGAGGGCCACGAGATTACAAATGATGGCCTAAAATCTTGCTTTTCATTCTGGCCTTTATCAGCTCAGGGATGCCTGGTTTGGAGCTGTTGGTTCTGTCTTTTAACTGCTCATTAAGCACAGCATTCATGCCTGCCACAACCATGAAAAGTGTTCTTTCAACTGAGATGTGAATTGTTTGTAATAACTGGGTTGTCCATCAATGTCCCTGCAGAAACAGCAGACTGCTGTTCGGGCTATCAAATCTCACAACCATCACAACCAAACGTCCACAGTTTTAAATCTATCCGAAAACAATGATAGACAATAGACAAAAGACAATAGGTGCAGGATTAGGCCATTCGGCCCTTCGAGCCAGCACCGCCATTCAATGTGATCATGGCTGATCATCCACAATCAGTACCCCGTTCCTGCCTTCTCCCTATATCCCCTGGCTCTGCTATCTTTAAGAGCCCTATCAAGCTCTCTCTTGAAAGTATCCAGGGAACCGGCCTCCACCGCCCTCTGAGGCAGAGAATTCCACAGACTCACAACTCTCTGTGTGAAAAAGTGTTTCCTCATCTCTGTTCTAAATGCCTTACCCCTTATTCTTAAACTGTGGGCCATGGTTCTGGACTCCCCCAACATCGGGAACATGTTTCCTGCCTCTAGCGTGTCCAAGCCCTTAATTATCTTATATGTTTCAATAAGATTCCCTCTCATCCTTCTAAATTCCAGAGTATACAAGCCTCATTCTCTCAGCATATGACAGTCCCGTCATCCCCCGAATTAACCTTGTGAACCTACGCTGCACTCCCTCAAGAGCAAGAATGTCCTTCCTCAATTTAGGGGACCAAAACTGCACACAATACTCCACAATACTCTGCCCAATCACTCAACCTGTCCAAGTCAACCTGCATTCTCATAGCATCCTCCTCACAGTTCACACTGCCACCCAGCTTTGTGTCATCTGCAAAGTTGCTGATGTTACTTTGAATCTCTTCATCTAAATCATTGATGTATATTGTAAATAGCTGCGGTCCCAGCACCGAGCCTTACGGTACTCCACTAGTCACTGCCTGCCATTCTGAAAGGGACCCGTTAATCCCTACTCTTTGTTTCCTGTTTGCCAACCAATTTTCTATCCATGTCAGCACACTACCCCCAATACCATGTGCCCTAACTTTGCCCACTAATCTCCTATGTGGGACCTTATCAAATGCTTTCTGAAAGTCCAGGTACACTACATCCACTGGCTCTCTCTTGTCCATTTTCCTAGTTACATCCTCAAAAAAATCTAGAAGATTGGTCAAGCATGACCTCCCCTTCGTAAATCCATGCTGATTCGGACCGATCCTGTTACTGCTATCCAAATGTGCTGCTATTTCATCTTTTATGATTGACCACCATCTTCCCCACCACCGATGTCAGGTTAAATGGTCTATAATTCCCTGTTTTCTCTCTCCCGCCTTTCTTAAAAAATTAGCTACCCTCCAATCCACAGGAACTGATCTTGAATCTATAGAACATTGGAAAATGAACACCAATGCGTCCTCGATTTCTAGAGCCACTTCTTTAAGTACCTTGGGATGCAGATCATCAGGCTCTGGGGATTTATTAGTCTTCAATCCCATCAGTCCACCCAACACCATTTCCTGACTAATGTGGATTTCCTTCAGTTCCTCCGTCACCCCAGATCCTCTGGCCACTAGTACATCAGGAAAATTGTTTGTGTCCTTAATGAAGAAGGATCCAAAGTACCTGTTCAACTCATCTGCCATTTCCCTGTTCCCCATAATAAATTCACCTTTTTCAGTCTTCAAGTGTCCAACTTTGGTCTTAAATATTGTTTTCCTCTTCACATACCTAAAGAAGCTTTTACTATCCTCCTTTATATTCTTGGCTAGCTTACCTTCGCACCCCATCTTTTCTCCCCATATTGCCTTTTTAGTTATCTTCTGTTGCTCTTTAAACATTACCCAATCCTCTTGCTTCCCTTTTTTACCCTTACAATTCCTTAGTTCTATCCATACTGACTCCACATCTCCTGTTTCAGTCATCCCTTGCAAGGGACTGAATTTCATTCCTCATCAACAGAGCTACCCCACCCCCTCTGCCCACCTGTCTGTCTTTTCAATAGGAGGTATACCCTTGAATATTCAGTTCCCAGCCCTGGCCCTTTTGCAGCCATGTCTCTGTAATTCCCACAACATCATACTTCCCAATTTCTAATTGAGCCTCAAGCTCGTCCACTTTATTTCTTATACTATCCGCATTCATCCAGCGGCTTCTGCAGTGCCCCAACAAGGTCCTTCGGGAGCTGTCCAATGTCCCTTACATATTGGACGATTGTAAGTTTGGGAACAGCAGGTACAGGTTGAACATTGATTTTCTAGCACCCTCAGTTCCAGAGCCTTTCTGGATTATCTGTTTTTCTGGAACAACAGAGGTCACGCTATAATGAAACAACTATGCACCCCTGACCTGCTTATGCCCCCACCCCATCCTCCGTGTCTCCAAAGCACCAAAGAGACCCAGAAACGTAAATAAAACAAATATAAAATGTAAGCAGAATATGAATGGAATAACCTGCCGACACATCCCCAGCTACCATTGCCTCCACAGCCATTTAGAGCCCTGGCTTCCGACCGCACTATCAACTCGCAATGTGAACCAGCGACAGCAAGCCCTTCTTCACACATCGCATGTTTCGGTGACACGGCTGTTGGTGCGGCTCACATCGTAACCCCTGGGGATAGCGGTTTCTTCGGGTTGCAGCCTCCTCCTCCTCCCACACCCCCCCCCCCCCCCCCTCATTCCCTCCTCAGGAGAGAACTGGAGTGGCATTGGCACATTGTAAGAGAATATTTTGAATGAATGGTACAATGAACCATATATATATATATATATAATTTTTGTTATCAAATTTTGAGAAAATATAAGAAATTGTGTCAGAAATAAAATGAAGGGTTTTATTTCTTTATTAAAATTAATTCATTAAAATAATGGCAGAACGATTTATCTGCTTTGCCTATTGCAGACATAAAATTCACATGGTTCGTGAAGAGATTTATATTATACCAGCTGGAAACAATGTCCTGCCATTTGTTTTCTGACATTTATGTGAGTCTTTTCAATTGAATTGACATCTATTTGCGCCCCTTTATTTACGGAGATTGTGTAAAGCTAGCGAAACAAGCAGGCTGTTGAATTGGAGCTCTGGCATTGCACTCATGCAACCTAGCAACCTGACAGTTCAAGAGCTTCAGTGTACATTTTGAATGTATCCCTTCTTTTTGCAATTACCTTGAGAATTAATAAATGAAGAAACAGAAATGGTCACAGAGCAAGCTTTTTAAAAGATCTATTTCTTCTCGACAGAATGGGTTGAAATCCGTCACCTTCTGGAAGCCAGGTTGTTTAACATTTGTCAAAAGTATGTCTGGATTCATAGATAAAAAAGATGAAAAGAATAAAGGTTTGCAACAATGAAAATTTGGTGCATCTTTTTCAGGAAATGGTTAACCAATACCCAAAAGGATCGCACCATATTTATATTATAAGCAGCATCTGTGCAATAAAGGCACCAACAGACTGTTATCAGGCTAACTTACAGATTTTTCAGCAATATATGATATAAGAAGGATTTTCTATCCCTTTTTCTATCCAGGGAATCAAGGCATATGGAATTTGTACAAATAAGATGAAAAATAAAATTTCACAAGAATGGTAATCCATCCACGGGAAATTCAGGAGGCTGATGATGATCATAGAATCATCAGGCTATGCAGGCCCTTCAGCCCAAGTTGACATTTTGGGCTAGTACCATTTGCCTGCAATTGGCCCATGCCTCTCTAAACCCTTCATATCTACATACAGTGCCCTCCATAATGTTTGGGACAAAGACCCATCATTTATTTATTTGCCTCTGTACTCCACAATTTGAGATTTGTAATAGAAAACAAATCACATGTGGTTAAAGTGCACATTGTCAGATTTTAATAAAGGTCATTTTTATACATTTTGGTTTCACCATGTAGAAATTACAGCTGTGTTTATACATAGTTCCCCCATTTCAGGGCACCATAATGTTTGGGACACAACAATGTCATGTAAATGAAAGTAGTCATGTTTAGTATTTTTGCATATCCTTTGCATGCAATGACTGCTTGAAGTCTGCGATTCATAGACATCACCAATTGCTGGGTGTCTTCTCTGGTGATGCTCTGCCAGGCCTGTATTGCAGCCATCTTTAGCTTATGCTTGTTTTGGGGGCTAATCCCCTTCAGTTTTCTCTTCAGCATATAAAAGGCATGCTCAATTGGGTTCAGATCGGGTGATTGACTTGGCCACTCAAGAATTGACCATTTCTTAACTTTGAAAAACTCCTTTGTTGCTCCAACCGCAGCCTGCGGACTTTACATCGAGAGCTCACAGTCTTGGGAGGGGCCGTGGATGTCGGGAGCTCCAACGTCACGGAAGGTTCAACCAGCCCCTACACGAGGTTAGATTGTCCGGTGCGGGGGAGCTGACATCTCCCCGATGCAGGAGCTGATCGCCACGACGCGGAGGGACCACCGCCGACTATGGGAATCAAGATCATCCCATCAACGGAGGGCTCGAGGCCTCCGACCGCGGGAGAGCAAAGGGAAGAGTTGAACTTTCTTTCCCTTCCATCACAGAGAGGAATGTGGAGGGGGCTCTGTGATGGATGTTTATGTTAAAATGTGTTTTGTGTGTTCCGTTTGTATGACTGACTTGGCAAATGAAATTTCTCGTATGTTGCAAAACATACTTGGCTAATAAAGTATTATTGTGATTGATTGTATCTTCCTCGGGCACCTCTTTCCAGATGCAGACTACACTCTGAATGAAAAAGGTTTTCCCCGACATCCCTTTTACATTTCTTCCTTCTCACTTTAAGCCTATGCCCTAGTTTTAGAATCTTCTACTCTGAGGAAGAGTGTGAGTATTCACTTTATCCATGCCCTCTCGTGATCTTGTATCATTTAATAAAGTCACCCCTCAGCCTCCTATGCTCCAAAGAAAAAGTTCCAGCCTATCCAGCCTTTCTCTAAAACTCAAGCTCTCAAGTTCAGGTAACACCTGGTGAATCTCTTCTGCACCCTTCTGAACTTAATGACATCCTTCTTATAGATGAGCGACCAGAACTGCGCACAGAGTTCCAGGTGTGGTCTCACCGATGCGTGACATGTGCAGCATGTCTCATGATGTCCCAACTTTCAAACTCAATAACCTTCATAATGCAGGCAAGGGTATCAAATACCTTCTTCACTACACTGCCACCTCTACCATTTACTGTATAGCCCTGCCCTGATTTGGCATACCAAAGTGCAGCACTTCACACTTGTCAGAATTAAATTACATTTGCCATTCCTTGGCCCACCTTCCCAACTGATTTAGATCCTTAAATATCTTTCCTCACTGTCCACTATACGACCAATATTAGTTTAGTTTAGTTTAGTTTAGTTATCCCCTGCCTGGCTCCATCTGCCCATTGGCACCCTCCTCACCTCCTTCCATCTGACGCCCGCCAGTTACTGACTCACTGTTTCCCCTCACATCTTTATACTGGTCAGTGCCAGTCATTGGGAGGTGAGGATTCCTTCCCAGAGAAAAACATCAGTTTGAAGAAGGGTCTGAAGAAGGATCCCAACCCAGAATGTCATCTGTCCTCATTCTCCAGAGACCAGCGTGACTCACTGTTACTCCAAAACTTTGTGCCTTTTTCAGGATTCTTAAAGGTTGAATCTGCTGAACCTGGATCCTGACTGACTGCAAATATTCCAATCCATTCCACTGACATTTGTGGCAAAAGTGCATCTGATAATTGGCGAATCTATAAGGCCTATTAATTATTTAGGTTCTGAGTGCATACTTATCAGTGATCTAATATTTCCATATTCTTGATGCTTGATTTTACTTGATTCATTAGATATATGTGTAAAACTAAATTTAGTAATTTCAATTAAAATATTTTTAAATGGAATTAAAATAGTTCAACATTAAGTCTTTATTAAAGAGAACGATGTTTGAATAAAAGTACCAATGCCAAAGAGTTTTGAATGGTTAATTAATATGCACTGTATATGACCACAAATTTACAATAAATGCAGATTCCAAAGTCTGGAGATGAAAAGGAACTGAAATATTTACATCCGAGAGATTTTTCACCTGTTGAAAGAGTCTCTCAGTCTGAGACACAAGTACCAATTAATTTCTGGAATAGCAGTAGGAAAGATCAAACATGATACATAGATACATAGATACATAGAAAATAGGTGCAGGAGTAGGCCATTCGGCCCTTCGAGCCTGCACCGCCATTCAATATGACCATGGCTGATCATCCAACTCAGTATCCCGTACCTGCCTTCTCTCCATACCCCCTGATCCCTTTAGCCACAAGGGCCACATCTAACTCCCTCTTAAATGTAGCCAATGAACTGGCCTCAACTACCCTCTGTGGCAGAGAGTTCCAGAGATTCACCACTCTCTGTGTGAAAAAGTTTTTTCTCATCTCGGTCTTAAAGGATTTTCCCCTTATCCTTAAGCTGTGACCCCTTGTCCTGGACTTCCCCAACATCGGGAACAATCTTCCTGCATCTAGCCTGTCCAACCCCATAAGAATTTTGTAAGTTTCTATAAGATCCCCTCTCAATCTCCTAAATTCTAGCGAGTATAAGCCAAGTCTATCCAGTCTTTCTTCATATGAAAGTCCTGACATCCCAGGAATCAATCTGGTGAACCTTCTCTGCACTCCCTCTATGGCTATATTGTCCTTCCTGTGATTTGGAGACCAAAACTGTACGCAATACTCCAGGTGTGGTCTCACCAAGACCCTGTACAACTGCAGTAGAACCTCCCTGCTCCTATACTCAAATCCTTTTGCTATGATACTTCAAGGAAGAGAATATAAATTAATGTGATCCGTTTATTAAAAGTTAATGAATATGAATAAATTATCAAAACCTGTCTTTTTAATTGAACACCAGAGGCAAATTACTGCAGTCCATAACAAAAATCACTTACATTTAATAGGATGTTCTTGATTTCACAAGGGCTCTCTTGTCAGTAAATTTTACTCACACTTTTTCCATAAACAATTGAAAAAAAGGTTTAATTTTCAGATCTAGTATTATTGTTTTATGAATGCTTGATTGATTCATGCCATCAATATTCATTGAGACAATGAATTTTTGGTATAAATGTGCACACGTGGAGTTCTGTTATTATTAGTATTTAGTAAATGTTTTTCTTCAGTTTTTCAACCACACACCCTTCTTTGATTTGTCACACTTTTTCTCTAAAATCCAGTTTTTGAATGAACATTAAAGCGCTCTGAATATGTATTAGAAAAACACATATAATTTTTGCATCATAAAGTCTATTGCTAGGGCATTGACTCCATCCTTTATCGTGATCCTTGTTTAAGTCTAAACTCAGAACGAGCTATTGTGGACTTTGACCCTGTATGAGCTTCCAAACACATTCAGGTTTGGAAAGTAAGACTGTCATCTCTTTAACATCACCCTAATTCTGCTACTGTTTTAGCTCATTTGAAACTGAAACCCTTATTAGCTGTTGGAATGACTATTCCAATGTTTCCATGACTGTCTTCCATCACCAGCTTCTATAAACAGGAGCTAATCCAAAATGTTGCTGTGCATATCCTAATACTCAGCTGTTCACTGTTCAACATAGTCCCTCTTCCTTCTCCCCCACCTCAGTTCCTCTTTGATCTAGGCACCCCCACCCCCCCATGTGCCGAGTCCCTCCTTGTTCCCAGCAGCGCGTCCTCAACCGACAGCCGGCACTCATGTGGGCGATGGTTCTCTGACGGCCCTCCACCCTCACCAAGTTTCCAATGACTCTACAAACTTCTACAGGTGCACCGTAGAATGCATACAGTCAGGTTGCATCACAGCTTGGTTTTGGACCATCTCTGCCTAAGACAGTAGGAAATTGAGAGAGTTAGAGATGTAGTCCAGCACATAGACCAGACTCCCAACCATTGACTCCATCTTCACTTCACGCTACCTGGGAAAATCAGCCAGCACAATCAAAGACTTGTCCCACCCCAGTCCCACCCTCTGATCTGATTGGATAGCATGCAAAGGGAAAGCTTTTCACTATACCTTGGTACATGTGACAGTAATAAACCTAAGCTACACAAGCAATTGTTTCTATCGCTACTTTTATAATAATACTCTATTAAGCAAAGCAACAGCCTTTGATACTTCAAGACCATCAAAATCAACTATTGAACATGGTGCATCCTGATTTTATACCATTGTATCTATGCGGAGGAATTCAATAAATAAATATTTATTTTATTTAGCTCTCATCAACGCCATTCATTAAAGGAACTGTGGAGATATTCTTACCGTGTCAAGTGATATTATGCATTTTCAAGTTTTGGACAAAATCACCTTATGGACATCTGTAAAGATAAAACACGTTTGTTACCTGGGTTTGCTTCAGATTCCTGCATCAGCCATTTTAGTTGTTTTTCATTCTACAGAGATCCTATCTTAATCTTAGCCATTCTCTTCCTTTTTATATATTAATTGCTTGTTTTGATATTACATGCACATTTTCTTTCAAAATAATTTGTCTCCTTTCTTATGAGCTTTTCAATCTTTTGCTGGTCGTTCCTGAAATATTCTAGTCTACCATTAACTCTTTCCACTTTGAATGACCTGCTTTTCAATTGATGAAGAATATTTGGGATATCTACATTTTCCTAAGAAGAATATTATTGAAATTTGCCAACTGTTGCACCCACAACACCAATTTCAAAGTCAAAGACTGCATTGCATTGACTGATGGTGCCAGTGGCTAACAAAAAGATTTGTGTAAGCAATGCCTTCTACTCAATAACTTGCTAAAACATTCACTTGTGGTGGGAAATAGACAGAGCAAGCACAATGATTTGTAAAATCATTGACTGCATATCTCCTTTACATGTACTTCACATGAACTTGAACTGAGAGCAATTCCGTTCCTTTTCAAGGAAACGCTCACCATGCAAGTCATTCCCCATTACTCACTGGAATTTAGAAGGATGAGGGGATCTTACAGAAATATATAAAATTATTAAAAGATTGGACAGGCTACAGTAGATGTAGGAAAAATGTTCTTGATGTTGGGGAGTCCAGAACAAGGGGTCACAGTTTAAGAATAAGGGGTAGGCCATTTAGGGCTGAGATAAGGAAAAGCTTTCACCCAGAGAGTTGTGAATCTGTGGAATTCTCGGCCACAGAAGGCAGTGGTGGAGGCTAAATCATTGGATGCTTTCAAGAGAGTTAGATATAGCTCTTAGGGCTAACAAAATCAAAGAATATAGGGAGAAAGCAGGAACGGAGTACTGATTTTGGATAATCAGCCATGATCATATTGAATGGTGGTGCTGGCTCGAAGGTCAAATGGCCTACACCTGCACCTATCTTCTATGTCTCTATGTTTCTAATCCCATTTGACAACAGTGCATTATGCCAGCTGTATTTCACCCACCAGGACAAACGAAAGGGCGACTACTGGATGACAAAAGTTGTTCACAGATGGCAAGGCTCATGATTCCACATTTGTAAACTATTCACAGAAAAACAGCATGCGTGCAATGAAACACATTCCTCATGAGGAACTCTAGTCTGCAAACCACTGATATACTGAAATAACAATTCAGTGATTTGGACCACCATATGGCAGACCGGAAGCACTTAACAGACTGCGCGGGTTTCAGTTTTGGTTGCAACACCTAGAAGAAACAAAACGTAATTATTACGAGGTACTTGGTCTTGCCACAATTTAATAGGTGAGATCCTAAGGAACCTAAGGAAAACACAAAGAAACAAATGAAAAAGAAGGAGATGGTGACTTATTGAGGAATGGGTCAACAGCAATTTTTTTAGATATCCTGAATGTCAAGACATGCTGTAACTGTATCTCTCTAGCTTAATTCTCCATTTATAGTCTTACTAGACTAAGTGGGACCCGTTGGGTCCAATGCTCACATGGGAGGGCTGGTTCCCCAACGCAATATTCCACCTCTCTACCAATTCCAATATTGGTGGCCATTGGGGGGGGGAGGCTTTCTGGAGCGCTAGTATGGGTGTTGTGGGCTGAAGGGTCTGGTTTCCAGAGGGACATTGTGGGCCGAATGGATTCTTGGGCTGGCAGCTCAGTCACTCAGGCCTGGTGGGCTGGCAGCTCAGTCAATCAGGTCTGGTGGGCTGGCAGCTCAGTCACTCAGGCCTGGTGGGCTGGCAGCTCAGTCACTCAGGTCTGGTGGACCGGCAGCTCAGTCACTCAGGCCTGATGGGCTGGCAGCTCAGAAACTGCCAGAAAATCTGCCCAAAACAGGTGAGAAACTGTGAGAGAGAGAAGGGGGAGAGGGTGGAGAATCAATTTTAGACATTTTTCATCTTTTTCTGCAGATCACAGCAATGAACGAGGAAAGTCTATCCTGGCCTGGATCTCACAGGGAGCCAATAAATGGAGGGAGAAAAATACTGGCGTGAGGTTTAATACTTGAAGGGGGAATACTTACTAATGAGCCGAAGGGACTCCTCCTGGGCTATTACAGGCCTGATGGGCTGAAGGGGCTTTTTAAAAAAAAAAAGCTGATTGAAATCTCAGTGAAAGGCACTTTTTCTGGACTTTTCCAGGCCTGGCATGGGCCTTTTAAGCCAAGTTGCTCGTCCTGGACTAATACGGGCATTTTGGGCAAAAGGGGCTGGTTTCTCGGCAAATAGGGGCCTTGTGGGCCGAAATTAGTGGTTTCAGGCAGGCCAAACAACTAATTTTACTTCGGAGTCACGTGAGTGACTACGTGAAGAAGGCCGTCAGCCCGCATGTGCGTCATTACGTCTAGCGCATTGCGCAACGCTGACTGGCAGGCACGCTGCTCCTGCCAGCGGTAAGTTTAAACCTGCAGGTACGTTTTAAACTTTCCAGGTTATGCAGGAATCTCTTCTCACAGAGTTTTCCTGCTGGATTTCGGGGCAAAGTCAGGACGGGCCGCGAGGAAACCTTTATGGATCGCGTCCCAGTCACGGACGGTGGGGAATCCCAGTCACGACCTCGGGGAATCCCGGCCATGGACCGCGGGGAACCGGCTACAGAGAACGCGGAAGTGCGGGTAGCGGGCGGCGGTCAAATTCGCCTTCCGAGTCGCTGGCGGTGGAGCCAGCGGCTTCAGACAGGTGCCGGTAGCACCTTGGCAAACCCGCTTGGAGGGTAGCCACAGAGAAAGTCTGTACGGCCCGTTGACTCAAACGAGTCGGGCCAGGAGGATTCCTGATGGAGAGGATCCCCTCCTTCAATGGGTAGCGTCTTCGGACGTCTAACCCACATGGAGCACTTGATGGAGAGGTGCTCCACAATGGTATGCTCCAAGGAGGGAGTTATATCACCGCGGGTCTCTTCGGGGCCTGCGGCAGCAGCACCTGTTACAGGGCTGCACATTGTCTCCCTCTCTGAGGAGGGGAGCATTCGGGATCAGTTTGTCTGACTCGGAGTTCGAAGGTATAGCCAGGGAGCATACCACGAGGCACAAAGAATATGGTCCGTGGAGGGGCCATATCAGCACAGGTCTCCTCGGGGCCTGCGGCAGCACCTGTTTCAGAGCTGCTTACTATCGCCCTCGCTATGGAGAGGAGTGCGAGGGGTCAGTGTGTAACTGACTCCAAACTCTGAAGTATGTCCGTGGAACATACTGGAGTACGTGTGTGAGGTACAAGAAATGTCTGTCATGGCATCCAGGTTTGCGACATCCTCGCAAACGAAGGTGTGCTGCAGGAAGAGTGGTTCCAGCCGTTGGCAGTAAAACCTCACGTCACGTCATAACAGGAACAGGTGACGGCTGTGAGATACCAGGCGCCTGTAAATTGTTCCTGAAAGTACCAGCAGTGAACAACGCTATCAGGGGTGACGTTGGAGGGGCATGGAACCCCAGGAAACCAGCCGCCGAATCTTCTCTTCAGGTAAGCCTATTCAACAGGTGAGACCTGCATGAGGGAGCTAAAGCTGTCAAACTACAAGTACAGCCTCATCGTTTCGGCAGTAAGCGGTTCACTGAAGCTGGTGGCAGCCAGCAAGCTGGGCAGAGGTCTTTTAGGCCAAGGCCCAAGCCTGTCTCAGGAAAAATATGGAATCCACGTACCCTACCAGTCATACTCTCCAATCAAGGATGGAAATAGAACCATCATCAGGGGCCTTTGGGCTTACCATAAGACCACCGGTAACCATGAAGGTAGGTGGGTCTGGTTCGTTCCGAAACATGGGGTATGTGGACCATTTACAAGTTGGTAATACTTATTTTTGTACAAATGACAAAGTGAACATGTGATTAGTTTACCTTTAACTCTATTAATTTGCTGTGACTCTGCCCTGCGGCAAGAGATTGGAACCAATAAATGAAGCAGCCTCTATTCATCAAGATTAATTGGCAATATAGTGGCTGTGTTTTCAGCTGTGCATTTGGATCTTTGCATTATCAGAACTTACAACGTGCAAAGGAATAACCTCTTCAGTGCCATGTAAGTCATTATTAACAGACCTATCCTATTACCAGCTGAAGCTATCAAAGTCGCAATGGTGGACGAACAATATTCAACATTGCTCCTGTAAATTTTGCTCAGTAACTCCAGTTATATTACAAACTGATGCTAGTACTCAAAGATGAAAAATTACGAATACCATCTCTAGTTACAGAGGCGGATGGGCTTTGCACGAGTTACCTATTTTTCAGTTATATGGTATTAACTACCTATAAGACACTAGGTGTATTCTATGGGTTAAAAGTTTATTGTGCGAATATGCATAATCTGCATGCTCAACTCCAAGTTGATACACTATGGTGGTGGCATATGTTAATCACATGGGTGCAGTCGTTAAATATCCTGTGATAATTTACCTAACCTCATTTGGCGCTGGTGTATTATCACGTAAAAATCTATGACAACACAGAATGGATGTTGTATCACAAAGTATTTAATGACATTGTGGTTCGATGGAACACCGAATATCAATATGTTTGCATCCAAACTCAATCACCATTGCAACAATATGTGGCACAGTTACTATAGATGTATTCTCGCTACACTGAGGAGGAATGTTCTTTATGTCTTTCCTCCATTTTGCCTCATCAGTCGGGTCTTGCACAAAATCCAGCAAGATCTCGCCTCAGGCATTTCGTACTGCCTGATTGGTCTATGCAGTCATGATTCCCGCTAAATATTGGGAATGATAATAGGAACTTATATGGTTATTCTAAACACAAAAATTTGGTGGTTCACCCCGTGACTCGGGAAACCATCCTCTGCATGATAAAATCAATTTATAGACTTGCAGACTCTGAGAAGACCGTTCGGCGGCTCGGGAATTCTCCCAGGCCCAGGTACTCGGAGATATGGGATGTTAGCATTGTTCTAAAACTGCTTCGCCAGTAGGGCCCTGCTACATCTCTATCCCTGGTCTAACTCACTTACAAAGTGGTTATGCTCATGGCGCTAGTCTCAGCGCAACGGGTCCAGCCACTACTTAAATTGCGACTGGACAGGATGGTTACATCTGCTAATAATATAATATTTTATGTTTATGATGTAGTTAAGCAGAGCTGACCAGGGGCATCAGGTCCCAAACAATTTCCATGGCATACCCCATGGACCTTTGGTTGTCTGTGGTCACACATTTCCAACAATACATCAAGGTCACCAAGAGCCTTACAGGCTCTGCATAGCAATGTTTGTTAGTTACTAAAAACCTCATAAAAGGTATCTATCCAGACCATCTCCAGGTGGTCAAACAGGTTTTGGCTTATGCAGTAGATATAATATTTTCTATCTTACTCCACTAGGACTGCTACAACATTAGCAGCAAGGGTTATGTACGTTCCACTGGACCACATCCTAGCGGCTGCAGGATGGTCAAACGAATGAACTTTCCAACATTTTATAATAAACCCATTGCCAGACCGGGGGTATTTGCCAAATTCCATTTATGTTTTGTTTCATAGTTTCCCCCAGGATGGGAGGGGTCACTATTATTTGATGATTAAAGCATCAGCATTTTTAACAAATTATGTCATGCTGAATGCATTAATCTTTTTCACTCATCCATGGTCAATTGATGTAGTGTGTGACGCCTGGACTCGTATCCGGCATGAAATCACAGAGCTTTGAAATCTTCACATAGTCACTCACGTGACTCTGAAGTAAAATAGTAAGATTAAACGAGAACTTACCAGTTTGAAGTTTGATCTTTATTTTATGAGGAGTTACGATGAGCGATTACGTGCCCACCGCTCCCAACCCTCATATTATGAAGGTCATCTGGTAGTTCTAGTTCTCTCCAATCTTACTATGTTCAGGTCATCTACTGTTATCTGTGATTTCACACCGCTGCTTTGAAGATTGACGCGCATGCGGGCTGACGGCCTTCTTCATGTAATCGCTCATCGTAACTCCTCATAAAATAAAGTTCAAACTTCAAATTGGTAAGTTCTCATTTAATCTTACTATTTCATTTCATTTCCATTTCAATTTCAAGCACAGGGCAGGCCAAACAGCTCATTGCATTTTCATTTCATTTCCATTTCCATTACAGTTTCAAGCACAGGGCAGGCCAAACAGCTAATTGCATTTTCATTTCATTTCCATTTCCATTGCAGTTTCAAGCACAGGCCAGGCCAAACAGCTCATTGCATTTTCATTTCATTTCCATTGCCATTACAGTTTCCAGCACAGGGCAGGCCAAGCCATACAGCTCATTGCATTTTCATTTCGTTTCCATTTCCATTGCAGTTTCAAGCACAGGACAGGGCAAGCCAAACAGCTCATTGCATTTTCATTTCATTTCCATTGCCATTACAGTTTCCAGCACAGGGCAGGCCAAGCCATACAGCTCATTGCATTTTCATTTCGTTTCCATTGCCATTGCAGTTTCAAGCACAGGACAGGGCAAGCCAAACAGCTCATTGCTTTTTCATTTCATTTCCATTGCCATTGCAGTTTCAAGCACAGTGCAGGCCAAGCCAAACAGCTCATTGCATTTTCATTTCATTTCCACTGCCATTGCAGTTTCAAGCACAGGGCAGGCCAAGCCAAACAGCTCATTACATTTTCATTTCATTTCCATTGCCATTGCAGTTTCGAGCACAGGGCAGGCCAAGCCATACAGCTCATTGCATTTTCATTCCATTTCCATTGCCATTGCCGTTTCAAGCACAGGGCAGGCCAAGCCAAACAGCAAATTGCAAACATGCACAGGGCAAACATCCCATTTCATTTTCATTAAGACCTAACAAATCATTTATTGCAAATACATTGCAGACTCACAGTTCAGTTGATTCATAACCTAGAATGAGAGTCGTGGCCTTTCCCTCACGATCTTGCAGAGTGACTGGGTCATGTTTAGGCATCCGGGGTTTCATAGTCCTGCCCCCCCCCGGAAGGTGATTCATCGCGGTGATTGACAGAGGAGAGGATCTCAAGGTTTTTTAAACACTCATAACTTTTTTATTTTTCATTGATGGGAAAAATCCTCAGGGCCTGCTGTGAGTAAGATGCCCCAAAATCATAGCGATAAATGGTAGCATTTTTTCTAAAATCAATATACAGCGCAGACAGCAAGTAGTCAAGATGAGACTTTTAATTATATACATGCAGCTTACTTACTCTCTGAAGATAACCATGATGTTGTCCTTCAATGCACAAATTAAAAAAAACCAAGATATATTAACTTATTTAGTGCTGTAAAATGAATTACGCATTTTAGCATTGCCATCCCTTTGGCTTTGTCCATTGCCACTATGTACTTCCATGAACATCCTACATTGGTATTTCAGTCCAAGGGAGGAACTGAAAGCAAAATTGCAACCTTTAAGTTGTCATAACTAGTTCTCAATTATTTTCAGTTGTCTGTTTTCCAAGGAAAGTCGACTGAGTGACTCACAAAAATATTTACTTTCCAAGACATTATCTTTAAAATGCTTTAAAATTTGTTTTGGACGGTCTTGGTCAGAATTGAATGTTTTTCTCGTGAGAGCATAAAACAGATCCTCACAGTATGCTTCCTTTTCTCTTGAAGGGAGTGCGTCAATTTTCAATAATCCATGATATTCCAAAGTAACCATTCTAAAGTAAAGATTCTTGGTAGGATTGTCTGAGCTGTTTCTAGGAGTCACAGCATTCAGAGTACATCTCCAGCCCCAACCTTTTCAGTGAATCAGAGGATTTAATAGAATATTGGCACTGTGCCAAAAATGATTATCAAAGACGCTTAATACTCTGTTTTTCCAAATGGAATTTAAAATGTGGTTTATATAAAATGTTTTTAAAATTGAAAACAAAAATCAAAAGTAAAAGAATGAAATAAGGAGCAACAGCTGAAAAATAATAACATTCGCAGTATAAATGATTTTTCTACGACTGATTGACAAGTATTATTTAAGAATAAAACAAAGTTTGATCAAAAAAACGATTTTTAACTTGCTAAGCTCGATGCAGTTAACATAGAATTTAGTACTATGTGAAAATAAAAAGAGTATCTTTTTTTCAAATTTAGCAATCACTAAGGAAGATTTATGTGATAAACCAAATTTCATAAAAAGGAACATTAAGTTGAGTGTACAGATACCTCTATCTAAAAAGGGTTAACGGGATGCTATGAGAATGCAGGGTGACTTGGACGGGTTGGGGGAGTGGGCTGATGCATGGCAAATGAAGTTTAATGCGGATAAATGTGAGGTTATCCACTTTGGTAGCAAAAACAGGAAGGCAGATTATTATCTAAATGGCGTCAAGTTGGGAAAAGGGGAAGTACAACGGGATCTGGGGGTCCTTGTTCATCAGTCTATGAATGTAAGCATGCAGGTACAGCAGGCAGTGAAGAAAGCGAATGGTATGTTGACCTTTATAACAAGAGGAGTCGAATATAGGAGCAAAGAGGTCTTTCTGCAGTTGGACAGAGCCCTAGTGAGACCACACCTGGAGTATTGTGTGCAGTTTTGGTCCCCTAATTTGAGGAAGGACATTCTTGCTATTGAGGGAGTGCAGCGTAGGTTTACAAGGTTAATTCCCGGGATGGCGGGACTGTCATATGCTGAGAGAATGGAGCAGCTGGGATTGTACACTCTGGAGTTTAGAAGGATGAGAGGGAATCTCATTGAAACATATAAGATTGTTAAGGGTTTGGACACGCTAGAGGCAGGAAACATGTTCCCGATGTTGGGGGAGTCCAGAACCAGGGGCCACAGTTTAAGAATAAGGAGTAAGCCATTTAGAACAGAGACGAGGAAACACTTTTTCTCACAGAGAGTTGTGAGTGTGGAATTCTCTGCCTCAGAGGGCGGTGGAGGCAGATTCACTGGATGCTTTCAAGAGAGAGCTAGATAGGGCTCTTAAAAATAGCGGAGTTAGGGGTTATGGGGAGAAGGCAGGAACGGGTTACTGATTGGGGATGATCAGCCATGATCACATTAAATGGCGGTGCTGGCTCAAAGGGCCGAATGGCCTACTCCTGCACCTATTGTCTATTGACAGTGACAGAGATCATTATGGTATTAGTGGATGTGAGGACCAGGTATTGCTGCTTTCATCTCCCAATACCCATTACCCAGTCTTTTCTGACCTTCATCCAAGACTTCTCACATACTCTTCGCCATTTTAATAACTTCCAATTCCCTGGTCCCCATCTTTTCCATGGACATCTCGTCTGTTTACACATTCAATCCACATCATAAAACCTCAAGGCACTCAGATTCTTCCTTGACCAGAGACCCAAACAGCTCCCTTCAAGTAATACTCTCCTCTGCCTGACAACATCTCTACAACTGAACAACTTCCCCTTTGACTCCTCTACTTTCTTTAAGTCAAAGGTATGACATGAGGCCTAGCTGTGTCTGTCTTTTTGTTGGTTATGTTGAACACTCCTTGTTTCAAATATACCCTGGTACCATTCCCTTACTTTTTCTCCACTGCATCGATGAAGCATTAGGGCTGCCTCCTGCACCGATGTAGAACTCGTTGATTTTATTGAATTTACTACTGATTTTCACCTTCCCCTCAAATTCACTTGGACTATCTATTACATCTCTCCCCTTTCTCGGTCTCTCTGTCTTCAAGGCAGGGGATAGGCTATCCACTGACATCTATTATAAACACTCACTTCCACAGCTAACTTGACTACACTTCCTCCCACTCTGCTTTTGTTACGATGCTATCCCTTACTCTCAATTTCTCTGTCTCCTCTACAGCTGCTCCATAAGCGAGGCTTTCCACTCTAGGAAATCCCCAATAACCTCTTTCTTCAGTTGTTGTGTTCGATAAATCACTGGATTCAGATAACAGTTTTGATTCACTCAGTAATTTATTACACTACTAAATAAGGCACATACACTCACGTATACACAAATGCACTCGCAAACCCCCGAGTACACAGCAGAGCACGCCACAGGGTATTATGTTGAAGATCACCAGACACCGTTCGCGACACGGTCCAAGGCTGAGGTTCTCTCCCCCGAACGGGCACCAAACACCAAACTTTATGGCATTTCTTATCAGATCTGACCGCGCTACTGCCCCCTCCCCAAGCCAATCATAAGCCCCTCTTGTCTGCAATGTTTTTGCGCTACTAGCGGCATGGGGTGCGGGTGGTCTACCCAACTATTGCTGTGTTTTGTTTGCCAACACAGACTTTCCCATGGTATGATCACAGGTGCGAGGGGATAACGCATCTGGAAACCGTGGAATGTAGGACTGCTGATTTAGCTGATAATTCCATCTCACATTTTAGCTGAAATTGTCAGATTAACCCTTACATTACATCAATAAACATGGTTTTCCCCCTGCAGTTCTGGATGGACCCATCTGCGTCCTGTAGTTTTACTCCTACTCCCCCTCTCCCCAAGCACAACAAGGATAGAGTTCCTCTGGTTCTCACCTTTCACCCCACCAGCCTCCGCACCCAACATCAATCAGCAACATATCCACCGTAATCATATCAACATAATCCCATCACTAATTACATCTTCTGGACTCTATCCCCTTTCGCTTTCCATAGACTCCATTTTTGCCGCAACTCGTGAGTTTGATCATCCCTTTCCACCCAACCAGCCCCCTCCCTTAGCACTTTCCCCTGTAACTACAGGAGACGTAATACCAAGTGAATTCCAAGACCACCTCTCAAACTTCCATCCAGGTATCCCGGCAGCCCTTCCAGCTGAGAAAGAGGTTCACCTCTTCCACCCTCATATTTTGTAATTAGTGTGCTCGATGTGGTCTCCTTTACATCGGCAAGACCAAGCGTGGACTTAGTGACTGCTTCGCCGAACATTTGTGCTCTGTCAGCTGAGGCCTGCTAGAGCTCCTGTTAGCTAACCATTTTAATCCCCTTCCCATTCTCATACCAATCTTACTTGCATTGGCCTCCCCCATTGCCAATGCGAGACCCCATGCAAACTGGAAGAACAGCACCTCATATTCTATTTGGGTATCCTATAATTAATGGTATGAACATTAAATTCTCCAATTTCAAGTAATAACGTACAACCCACATCTCTTTGTTGTGACCTCCATCGACCCCAGTGCACACACATTTCTCCCACCATCTCCGACCACCCGAGTTACCATACTCCTTTCCCCTCTTCCGTCTGCTCATCTCCCATCCCCAAATATCAAATTCTCCCTCTCCTCCCCTCTCCCGTTTCCACATATCCCTTCCAGTAACCTTATATTTCACCTCCACTCTTCCTTCATAATCTGAAACTATTTTGTCTCCTTTTCACCTCTAGCCTTTGCCATTTGCAACATTCATCTGCCAATTATCCAACCTGACTTGTAATCATCAATCACTTGTCCACTCTTATCTATCTTTTCTACCTTTCTCCCCCGCACCCACCCTCCCTCCATCATTCTGAATAAAGGTCCCGACCCAAAATGTTAACTGTATATTCCCTCTAAGATGCTACTGGATCGGCTGAGTACCTCCAACACTTTTTTTTTAGTTGTTTACTGTTTCTCACGTCAAGATAGGGTTGTCAGTAGGAGTTTAGTATCGGTATGCGAAGCTTGTGAACAGTTAGGAGAAAGCTAAAATTTGTTTGTGGTGGTTTGTGTAATGGGAACACCTATAAATGGTAAATAATTCCTGGGTATCCTGTTTTACATGCGCACACATCAAAAATTGGAACACTCAGTAATTATTAAAAATTAATATTTACGAGAATCATGGAAATGGGCAAACATGATCAACATGCTTGAAATTTAGACTGTAGAACATCTGAACATCTGACAATTATGAGTTATCATGGTTGATCAGTTTGGAGAAATTAGTAACAGATTCCACTACATCACTTTGCAGCTAGATTCTGGCAAGTAATTTTGATTAATCCGATTTTGCAAATCTTGTCTGACTTCAAAGCGTTACTCAAAAACTGCTAATAGGAAATAAAAGTACGTCTAAAAATTGAGAGAGTTAGATTTAGCTCTTCAATCAAGGGATATGGGGAAAAAGCAGGAACGGGGTACTGATTTTAGATGATCAGCTATGATCATATTGAATGCTGGTGCTGGCTCGAAGGGTCAAATGGCCTACTCCTGCACCTATTTTTCTGTTTCTGTTTCTAAAGTGCTGCAACATGAAGTGAATCACTCACATAAGACATTTAGTCAAATGAAGATCGATGTTGGTTTCTCTTTTGTTAAAGTCTGCAACAAAACTATTTTCCAATGCATGGTCACATTGTGATTTTTAAAATAATTCTCATAATTATAATTTTCATATAAATAAACTTTTCTAAAGCTAGAAGTTATAATATTTACAATATTAACTGTTGCATTTGGCAATGTCCAGTACTTTGCTATGCTATTTTGTTAGCCCAATCAGCCTGACTTTTTTAAATCTGACTTCCCACATCCCTTATGATCCACTACATTATTTTTATTTATCACGGAAGAACATATTTCTATCCTAACCTAATTGATTCTGAATGTTAGTTTTCCTGAGCAGAACCTTTCTAATTCTGAGAATTATTTAAGGCTGATATAAAAGATGATAGTACTGTAAGTATAGCAGATAAATCCATCCATTTCATGTTTATTACATTTTTCTTTCCATTGGCATGTACCAGTTTCCTGCTACTGCCAAAAGTTAAAACCAGCCCTGTTTTGTGTAGTGATTTTTATTCATTATTTGATATTTTCTAGAAATTGCAGGATTTGGACTGCAGAACCAAATTTTGGATCATCATGTTGATCTCGTGCTAGAAAAAAGCAATATCATGCCCTGGTCCAATTTTGCATCACATCGACATCAGATTTGGAAATCTGCAACACGCTGATGCAGAAATGATGCAAATCAGACCAGGACATGACCTACTGTAACTTTTTTCAACCCTTACCATCAAGCCTCTCACTTATTTTTCCTTCCTAATTGCCTTGAAGAGATGGTTAGTTTCTCTTTGGTCTGAAAAATCATATTTACATTTCTCATCACTCCTTTTTATTTCATTTATTTCAACTATATTCTTACATACATTCCAAATATTGATTCTTCACTTTTCTTCTTATCTCACATTAGCCTTTCAAGTTTTTTAAAACTTCTTTAAAGTTTGTGTGATTTTGGACATATTATTAGTTCTAGACTAGTCACGTCTGTTTCTGCATGCCCCACTACTTGTGTCTACTTCATGTTATTCATCCACTTCTTATACACATCTATACCAAACACCTATAGTACTTCCTGAAAGAGGAAGATGTGTTCCATGAAATTTAAGAATGATGTAAGTGGCAAATTTAAATTCATGAACCACAATGCCTTGCTATTTTCTTTCGCTACTTAGTTTTTTTTGTGATAGCCACCGCATCAGAACATGCAGAACTCTCCTATGCCTGTCTGTCCCAGGCAGAAAAATCAGAAACTCTTCAGTTCAAAAGCCCCTTTGGCACCCACAAAAAAAGCTCCTTTGAATGTTACAGATCTCCATGAGTTGGTAGCCTCCTCTCATATATTGGCTGCAAACTCATCTACCAAGGCAAATTAGTAATGATTTGTTATGACCACGAACAAAAAACGTGGAGATCATTTTAAGGCTTTCATTTTAACCCCAAGTTTAATTCACGCATTCACCAGGCTCAATTATGTACCCCTGATGTTCCACCTATGTGATCACCAAAAAACAATCCATCACCAGGAAACTATTTATAGGAATCATAAAAAAAATAACATACAGGCAAAGCAAGCAATTAGGAAGGCTACTATAGAGTAGTAACAAAGACCTGCAGATGCTGGTTTATATCAAAGATAGACACAAAGTGCTGGAGTAACTCAGCAGGTCAGGCAGCATCTCTGGGGAAAAAGGATGGGTAACATTTCAGGTCGGGACCTTTCTTCAGACGCAGTCTCTTCCGACAGTCTGAAATGGGTCCTGACCCGAAACGTCACACATCCCTTTCCCCAGAGATGCTACCTGACCTGCTGAATTACTCCAGCACTTTGTGTCTATCATAGGCAAATACTATGTTGGCTTTTACTCCACCAGGATTTAAATATAAGAATAAAGAGGTTTAATTTGAATTATGTATGATGCTGGTAGGACCGTAATATGAATATTGGCAGATCAGGTCTCCCTACATAAGGAAGGATGCATTTGCAAAAGTGGGATGCAAATTGTCCAAGGGAAGGGATTAAGTAGTTTGGTCCTGAGCTCTCGAGCTCAAAAGAATGAAAAGAGGTCTCCTTGAAACATACAAAGAGCTTCACAGGATGGACAATGAGTGATATTTTTGTTGGCTGGCGTGTACCGAACCAGGGAAACCGGTCACAAAATAAATCACTGACCATTTAAGGCTACGTATTGAGTCTTTAGAATTCTCTACCAAAGGAGCCTGTATATTCAAGGCGGAGATCATTAGTGTTGAATATTATGTATCAAGAGAAGTGGAGTTAGTGCATGAAAATGGCATTGAGGTAAGAGATCAACCATGATCTTACTGGATGGTGCAGCAGGCTCAAAGGGCCTTTGGATGAAGGCTGAATGACCTACCCCTGCTTATGTATTTACTGTACACCACATTTTTTTTAGCCAGCTTACCTCTAGCTTATCTTTGTTTCTGTGACTGTATTTATGTTTATCTCAAAGATATTGAGTACTATGATACCTAGTTAGAAACATAGACACGTAGAAAATTGGTAGAGGAGGCCATTTGGCCCTTCGAACCAGCACCTCCATTCATTGTGATCATGGCTGATCGTCCACAATCAGTAACCCGTGCCTGCCGTCTCCCCATATTTCTTGATTCCGCTAACCCCTAGAGCTCTATCTAACTCTCTTTTAAATTCATCCATTGAATTGGCCTCCACTGACTTCTGAGGCAGAGAATTCCACAAATTCACAACTCTGGGTGAAAACGTTTTTTCTCATCTCAGTTTTAAATGGCCTACCCTTCATTCTTAGACTGTGGCCCCTGGTTCTGGACTCCTCCAACATTGGGAACATTTTTCCTGCATCTAGCTTGTCCAGTCCTTTTATAATTTTATATGTTTCTATAAGATCTCCTCTCATCCATCTAAATTACAGTGAATACAATCCCAGTCTTTCCAATCTTTCCTCATATGACAGTCCCGCCATTCCAGGGATTAACCTCATGAACCAATGCTGCACTGCCTCAATAGCAAGGAATTCCTTCCTCAAATTAGGAGACCAAAACTGCACACAATACTCCAGGTGTGGTCTCACCAGGGCCCTGTACAACTGCAGAAGGACCTCTTTACTCCTATACTCAAATCCTCTCGTTCCTCCAATTACCTAGAAAAAAACAGTGTCTATGTTTCAGAAGTAATTCATTCATTCTATTGTTCTTGGGAACAACCTAAGATCATGAGAAGTTTTACTTTAAGCATTTGGCAATAGTCTGCTAAAAATTATTCGTTAAAGTCAGAACATGAGAATAATTAGGGTGGTACAGTGGCTGAGTTGCTGTCTTACAACACATGAGACATGGGTTTAACTACGGGTGCTGTCTGTATTGAGTTTGTGCATTTTCTCTGTACCCACGTGGGTTTTGCCTGGGTGCTTTGGTTTCCTCTGACATTTCAAAGACATGAAGGTTTGTAGGTTTATTGGCTTCTTTCCCAAGTGTTTAGGATAGAACTAGTGTATGGTGATCGATGGTTAGCATGGACTTGGTGGGCTGAAGGGCCTGTTATCATGCTGTATCTCTAACCTAAACGAAAAAACATCCACTTCATTCAGAAATTGTCCCAATCACTCCCAGTGAGGCTGAACTCAACGGATTAGAAACTATCAGTTACTGATTTTATTTCTGCTTGTTGTTTGAAGTGCATCCTACTTTGATTCTAAATAGTTGAATATCATTGATTAGGTTACCTTGCAGTCTCATTTCATCAGCAAAGTTTATAGATGAATGTGCAACTAGTGTTACAGGTAACAATAGCAGCAACAAGATTTGTCCTGCGGCACTATGGATGCCTATGTTAGTAGCTATGAAATTGAAACTGTCCACCCCAACAGTGCTCCTGTTTGAGCACTGTTGGGGTGGACAGCCTACCTGGGGGTAGCGACAGCGGCCGGGCCTCCGGTATAGAGACCGGTCCTGTTGCTCAGAAGGGTAAGGAAAAGAAGAGGAGGGCAATATTAATAGGGGACTATAGTTAGGGGGTCAGACAGGCGATTCTGTGGACGCAGTCGGGAGACCCGGATGGTAGTTTGCCTCCCTGGTGCCAGGGTCTGTGATGTGTCTCAACGTGTCCAAGACATCCTGAAAGGGCAGGGAGAGGAGCCCGAGGTCGTGATACATATAGGTACCAATGACATAGGTAAAAAAAGAGAAGAGGTCCTGAAAGGAGAATTTAGGGAGTTAGGAGGGGAGTTAAAGAGAAGGACAGCAAAGGTAACAATCTCGGGATTACTGCCTGTACCACGCGACAGTGAGAGTAGGAATGGAGCGAGGTGGAGGATAAATGCGTGGCTGAAGGACTGGTGCAGAAGGCAGGGATTCAAATTTCTGGATCATTGGGACTTCTTTTGTGGAAGGTTCGACCTGTACAAAAAGGATGGTTTGCACTTGAACCTGAGGGGGACCGATATCCTGGCGGGGAGATCTGCAAAGGCTACTGGGGAGACTTTAAACTAGAATGGTTGGGGGGAGGGACTCAAATAGAGAATGCTATTAGACAGTGTGTGAGGCAGGAGGCAGAGAAGGAAAGCACTCAGACCCAACATGTAGGGGGGAAAGAAGAAAACAATAATAAACAGAGAATAAGAGGTGGTGGGGTTCTTAAATGGGTGAGCAGAGAAACAGAGGGGTGTAAAATGCGGGCGGAAGCAATAGGTAGCAAAGTGAAAGGTAAAAGTGGCAGGCAGACAAATCCAGGGCAAAAATCAAAAAGAGCCACTTTTCAACATAATTGTATAAGGGGTAAGAGCATTGTAAAAACAAGCCTGAAGGCTTTGTGTCTCAATGCAAGGAGCATTCGTAATAAGGTGGATGAGTTGAACGTGCAGATAGCAATTAATGATTATGATATAGTTGGGATCACGGAGACATGGCTCCAAGGTGACCAAGGCTGGGAGCTGAACATCCAGGGATATTCAATATTCAGGAGGGATAGAGAGAAAGGAAAAGGAGGTGGGGTAGCGTTGCTGGTTAGAGAGGAGATTAACGCAGTGGAAAGGAAGGACATTAGCTTGGAGGATGTGGAATCGGTATGGGTAGAGCTGCGAAACACTAAGGGGCAGAAAACGCTGGTGGGTGTTGTGTACAGGCCACCTAGCAGTAGTAGTGAAGTTGGGGATGGCATCAAACAGGAAATTAGAAATGCGTGCAACAAAGGCAAAACAGTTAAAATGGGTGACTTCAATCTACATATAGATTGGGTGAATCAAATTGGCAGGGGTGCTGAGGAAGAGGATTTCTTGGAATGTATGAGGGATAGTTATCTAAACCAACATGTAGAGGAACCAACGAGAGAGCAGGCTATTCTAGACTGGGTATTGAGTAATGAGGAAGGGTTAGTTAGCAGACTTGTTGTGCGTGCCCCCTTGGGCAAGAGTGATCATAATATGGTTGAGTTCTTCATTAGGATGGAGAGTGACATTGTTAATTCAGACACAACGGTTCTGAACTTAAAGAAAGGTAACTTTGAGGGTATGAGACGTGAATTGGCCAAGATTGACTGGCAATTAGTTCTAAAAGGGTTGACGGTGGATATGCAATGGAAGGCATTTAAAGACTGCATGGATGAACTACAAAAATTGTTCATCCCAGTTTGGCAAAAGAATAAATCAAGGAAGGTAGTGCATCCGTGGATAACAAGGGAAATCAGGGATAGTATCAAAGCAAAAGATGATGCGTACAAATTAGCCAGAAAAAGCAGCATACCAGAGGACTGGGAGAAATTCAGAGACCAGCAGAGGAGGACAAAGGGCTTAATTAGGAAAGGGAAAATAGATTATGAAAGGAAACTGGCAGGGAACATAAAAACTGACTGCAAAAGTTTTTATAGATATGTGAAGAGAAAGAGATTAGTTAAATCAAATGTAGGTCCCTTGCAGTCAGAAACAGGTGAATTGATCATGGGGAACAAGGATATGGCAGACCAATTGAATAACTACTTTGGTTCCGTCTTCACTAAGGAAGACATAAATAATCTGCCGGAAATAGCAGGGGGCCGCGGGTCAAAGGAGAAGCAAAGAGTAGGAGTAAACGGGTCCTTTTCACAATGGCAGGCAGTGACTAGTGGGGTACCGCAAGGCTCAGTGCTGGGACCCCAGCTATTTACAATTTATATTAATGATCTGGACGAGGGAATTGAAAGCAACATCTCCAAGTTTGCGGATGACACTAAGCTGGGGGGCAGTGTTAGCTGTGAGGAGGATGCTAGGAGACTGCAAGGTGACTTGGATAGGCTGGGTGAGTGGGCACATGTTTGGCAGATGCAGTATAATGTGGATAAATGTGAGGTTATCCACTTTGGTAGCAAAAACGGGAAGGCAGACTATTATCTAAAGGGTGGCCGATTAGGAAATGGGGAGATGCAGCGAGACCTGGGTGTCATGGTACACCAGTCATTGAAAGTAGGCATGCAGGTGCAGCAGGCAGTGAAGAAAGCGAATGGTATGTTGGCCTTCATAGCAAGAGGATTTGAGTATAGGAGCAGGGAGGTTCTACTGCAGTTGTACAGGGTCTTGGTGAGACCACACCTGGAGTATTGCGTACAGTTTTGGTCTCCAAATCTGAGGAAGGACATTATAGCCATAGAGGGAGTGCAGAGAAGGTTCACCAGACTGATTCCTGGGATGTCAGGACTTTCATATGAAGAAAGACTGGATAGACTTGGCTTATACTCGCTAGAATTTAGGAGATTGAGAGGGGATCTTATAGAAACGTACAAAATTCTTATGGGGTTGGACAGGCTAGATGCAGGAAGATTGTTCCCGATGTTGGGGAAGTCCAGGACAAGGGGTCACAGCTTAAGGATAAGGGGGAAATCCTTTAAGACCGAGATGAGGAAAAACTTTTTCACACAGAGAGTGGTGAATCTCTGGAACTCTCTGCCACAGAGGGTAGTTGAGGCCAGTTCATTGGCTATATTTAAGAGGGAATTAGATGTGGCCCTTGTGGCTAAAGGGATCAGGGGGTATGGAGAGAAGGCAGGTACGGGATACTGAGTTGGATGATCAGCCATGATCGTATTGAATGGCGGTGCAGGCTCGAAGGGCCGAATGGCCTACTCCTGCACCTATTTTCTATGTATCTATGTATCTATGTATTAATCGCTGTGAATTTGATAATGTACGATAGGTTGAGAAATTACTTGTGCCATTCATATCTCCTGCAGTTAAAAACCTGTTTGTCTTACGTTGGGAGTTATCTCTATTTCTGACAGCTTCTCTCTTTGTTGGTTCCTTATATTTGGTTCAATAAGTCTCAAGATTAATTCTCTTATATTCAATTTGCTGTTGTAGCACTTCCAATGTTGCACTCATTAAAGTTCTGTTGATCAGCACTTTTCCTCAGAGTACTCAAGGAAATGTTACAATTTCCACCCAAAGATTTCTTCCTGCTCCGTAACAATACACTTCCCTTTTAAATTGCACTACCCACTGTGCAGGAAATCCCATAGCTTTATTAAATGAGCTCTTAGCATCAGTCTTAATTCTGGTGGAAGTTCACCATAAATCTTCATGTAGGCTGACCTGGGAATTTCATGCAATATTGTTTGTTTGTTTTTGTTCAGATACTATTCTTAAATCCAAAGTGTACCTCAGTTCACATCCGCTTATGTTGCAATTGAATGACCTCCCTTTATCTACATCCATTCAAAAAATGCCTGGAACATTATCAGCAAATATTTTCCAAATAAATTCCTTGCATCAAAAATACACATGTTGGATTTGTTAGCTGCCTTCGTTTACTGCCTCCACCAAGCTCAGCTCATCCATTAAGTCATTGTGTTTTTCATTTGACCGGTTCTCCACAGCAGGGGAGGTGGGGTGTTGTTACCGGAGATGGTGGGGAGAGGGAAAGAAAGAGTGAGAACAACGGCAAAAAAACTAGAACAACAGCATAGGAGCGAGAGAAAGAGAGAGAGCTTGACTAACTAATTTATCTGCATTGATCTATCCTGTTTCTATATCTGGGATCAATTATTGATGAGGAACCTTTTATTTATGTCTTCACACCACTATTTCTCTTCGAACAGTATCAGCAAAAACAGTTACATTTTAAACGTTTATGATTTATACCATTCAAATATTCTTTAAGCATTGTTTTGTTTTTCGTTCCAACTATGCTCATCTGAAAGGCACATCAATTCCATATCAAATGTGCTGAAATGTTTTGATTTTCAGCTCCCTTTGCAGTTGCTAAGGAGACAGTCATAAATTTCCTGAAAGATGATTTAATGCATTGTCAGTTCAACAATTTGCAGTCATTATCTGCATCCATCATGGGTACAAATTAAACCCCAGTAATTGGCCTCATCGATGACCTTAAAGACCTTTACTCTCAACAATCTAGATACTGATCGCAGATGCTGTCAGAAACTATTATGATGCATCACAATTAGTTCCTGATGCAGAGAAACTAGATTTAGTTTTAAATAAAAATAATAGATTTTGAAATTACTTAACTGAAGTTTATGCATGACTGATAAGTTGTTCTTGACAATTAATTGGCATAAAAGGCTGGGTTCATCTCATGGGTGATAACTTGTCAGAATAGAACACACCTCATATTTTGCTTGGGCAGCTTTCAACTTAGAGGTATGAGATGATTTCACTAACTTCAAGTAACCCTTGCAACCCTCTCTCTCCATCCTTCCCCCACCCAAGTCGTTGCACTAGCTTCAGTTGTCTTGTTGAGTCTCATTATCCGTAACTCATTTTCATATAGACCTAGCTAACAATGCCCTGTCTCCTTTATCATTGAAACTTTTTTGCATATCTTTCATTCATTTGTTCTATATCTCTCGATATCGCCATCTATATCCCTGACTCTCAGTCTGAAGAAGGGTCTCAAACTGAAACATCACCTATTCCTTTTCCCCAGAGATGCTACTCGAACATTTTGTGTCTGTCTTCGGTTTAAACCAGCATCTGCAGTTCCTTCCTACACAGAACAGATTAGTTATTTGTTTCAGAAACACCCAAACTTTTGTGTATTGAAGTTTTGGACATAAAATGAAAATTTCCCTAAAATGGTTAACAATGAGGCTGATTTAATAAGACCTATTACAGAGGAGCATGAGCACAAACCAGGAAATCGCAACTACCCTTCCACCCCCCCCCCCCCACCACCACTGGACTCACACCCATTCTTCCCCACCTACCTTTCTTCCTCTGGCTTCTCAATCCTCAACTTTTCTATCCATATTTTACACATTTTTTGTCTTTTAATCTCTGGCCTTTGTCCAACTTATCAAGTTGTCCCTCACCTATATCTACCTATCGCTTGCCATGCTTTGTACTGTCTTCCAGCTCTCCTCCCCCCACCCCCTCCCCCACCACATATCCATATCCATTTAGTTTTTCAAATGTATTGATGGAGAAACTCAGCGGATGAGGCAGCATCTACGGAGAGAGGAAATAGGTGATGTTTCGGGTCGAGACCCTTCTTCAGACTCTGACGTTTTGGGTCGAGACCCTTCTTCAGTCAAACCAAAGACTTTTTAATCAAATGGGTGGTAATAGGGATCCATCCAGCCAACAGCAGGTCCATCCTTTCATGACAGACAACACATAAATGGAAGCGCTGAATAAACTTCTTCCAAATTACTTTTTTGAGGACAGTTTTCTCTTTAAACAGAAAAGCCATTCATTTATTTTACAGATTTTAAAAATCAATGTAACGCTTCACCAACTTTAGTGTTATAGAAACATAGAAAATAGGTGCAGGCGTAGGCCATTCGGCCCTTCGAGCCAGCACCGCCATTCAATACGATCATGCCTGATCATCCAAAATCAGTGCCTCGTTCTTGCTTTCTCCCCATATCCCTTGATTCCGTTATATGTGACACATATAAGCATTGAAGTTATGTAGCAGCACTCTTCAGGCATAATTAGAAGACACTCCCAGAAATGTCACCCACAGGAGTGCCTCACGAGAGTCAAGCAGGAACAAAAAAGCGTGATGCTTTTTCTTTGTGAAGCACTAATTGAGTGCTAAACTCGGGAACATCTTTCCTATGTTCTCCGGTCCTATTTCACTATTCTTCCTTTACATTATGTTGTCATTTTCCATTTCAATTGAACAATGTTGTAAATGAACAGTTCATGACCCATCATTACCACCATTGGATGCAACCAATGTTAAACTTATCTTAATTTTTTTTTTTTTTTCGAAAATCTCTCTAATGACCTCTATTCATTTTTTCTGAACTTTGAAGAATTCATTTTGTTAACGGCAACTTGCAGAATTGCAGTGAAGGTTCACTGTCCTTTCTCCCTAGGTTCTTAATGCCTTTCCTTTCATTATGTGATCCAGAATAATTGATAACAGCCCAAATGTGCTAATACATTTATTTCACTAATTAACTAATTCACCAGATCCTCAAGCCGTTCCTTCTCTATAATAATTGTAACTCTGGTTCCGAATTGTGACTTCAGACATGGGAATGGTTGTGGATGGATCCAGCAACACGATTCTTTATAAGTATTTCTGATTCCCATTATCCAGACCAACATCTATGAGAAATCCCTTGTTTTTACAGTTGTCCATAGTTTTATTCCGTTGTTAGGTTACAAATATATCAAGAAAAATCCTACCTCTTTCTTATTACGTGCTGGTTTATGCTGGCCCAGAGTACACTGTGAGAATTCTGCCGTTGATTAGGAGAAGGTATTTTAATGACTGTTAGTTTTGGCTTTACACTTCGGAATTTCAGCAAAAGGAATTTTAACTGAATTTGTTTACAGGTTGTACATTATCGTTACTGCTGTAGAAAACACATTACAGTATCAGTCATGTACAAAAGAGTAACGAGTTAAACTTCTGGCAAATAGAAAACACGGCCATGAAAGATACAGTTGCAGCAGTCGTATGAGTGTGTGTGGTTTTACATGAAATAGCTTGGAATTTAAACCGTTTGATTAGAATACCATGTGCAGAAATACACTGATCAAACGGTAGCTAAACAGTTCCAACGGTTTTTCTTTATGGAATCAAGCCATCGGACATGATACTTTCATACAAAAATTCCAACACGCTGAGCATGTGTCTTTTTGATAAGCCAAATATTGCAGTCTTAAAGTCCCATTTCCTGCAATCAGCCTCATTCACCCCACACTCACATTTATCTAGTCCTCATGCAGAACATCCACCTTGTTGGTCAAAGCCAAAGTAGACATCAGACAATATAAACGAGAGGAACAGCACCTCGTTTTCTGCCTGGGTAACCAGGGAGTTGTACGTGTATGAATGGTAATATGGTATGAACACTGAATTTTCCAGTTTTTAGGTAACCTCAGTTCCCTGGCTTCTCTCTCTCCTTCCAATCCTTGCATTCTTTGTCCCATTTCTTATAACCCCCCCCCTTTTCCAATACCTTTCTTGTTCCCGTTTCCCTCCTTTTTCCCTCCACCTACATCACACATATTTCACCTGCAGCATCCCCCATCCCCGTCCCCCATCTGGATCCAACTGCTATTCACTTCTCCCCTAATGGTTCTTGTTATCACCTTTCTTAAGGGCCTGTCCCATGAGCATGCGACTGCTTGTGGCAAGCGCGACCTAATGTGGTCGCTTGAGCCGTACGGCCTCGCGGGGCCGGTCCCACTTCGATTGCCGGAGCCGTGTGGAGTTGTGCGGAGCTGGTCCCGACATCGCACGGGGCTCCGAAAAACTGACAGTTCAAAAATTCTACGCGGCAACGGCCTGCCGGCCCGCAGCCGCCTCGACGGCATACGCACCGCCTCGACGGGCATGCGCAGCGTCTCGACGCCGTACGCAGCGTCTTGACACCGTACGTCACGCGCGAACTTCCCGCGGACTTCGCTCGAACTTCACGTCACTCACTCGGCCTCCGCGCGGCCCCCGCTTCCAGTTTGGTCGCGCTCGCCGCATGCAGTCGCATGCTGGTGGGACAGGCCCTGTACGGGGATCACTCGACCTCCGCACGGCCCCCACTTCCGGTTTGGTCGCGCTTGCCGCATGCAGTCGCATGCTCGTGGGACAGGCCCTTCACTTACCAGATTCTAGCACTGGCAGCCTTTGTGTTTCTCCTTATCATCTTGCAGCAGCAGATTCCACTTTCACCTGTCTCCATATGCTTTCTTTTTTTCTCTTCTCTTTTGTCTCCCTCAATCTATCATCTACTTGCCTTTACCTCCCAACATCTGCAGTCTTCCAGCATCTGCAATCTCTTGGGTCTCTCTAGACTTCAGACAATGCCATACTTAAGAAGACTCCTCCTCTCACTATCCTGAAAGCTTTGGCCAAGTGAAAGGGTTTGAAAGAGAACCAAACATTATTTGGAGCTTTTTAGGTTGTCAGTGTTGTGTGGACTGTAAATATCTCTGCATGTATTTTTAGGAGTATTCATTTCTTCTTCAAAAAAAAAAAGCAAAACAACCAAAATACAAAAATAAATTAGAAACCAATAGCAATAATATTAAAAGAAGAACCTTGGCTGATCAATTGATTTCCTATGATTGACTTTAAAATCCTCATTCAAATCTGTGGGGTTTCAGATATTACGTCACTTCTAACTAAAGGGTGGGTTTATGAAATGATTCTTCAGCAGATAATCTCAGCAAAATGGAGTTTAGCTACAGGACATTGTGTGGCGTCCACTGATGGAGTGAACTCACAGGTTATATAGAAACATAGAAAATAGGTGCTGGAGGAGGCCATTCGGCCCTTCGAGCCAGCACCGCCATTCATTGTGATCATGTCTGATCGTCCCCAATCAATAACCCGTGCCTGCCTTCTCCCCATATCCCTTGATTCCACCAGCCCCTAGAGCTCTATCTAACTCCCTTTTAAATCCATCCAGTGATTTGGCCTCCACTGCCCTCTATGGCAGGGAATTCCACAAATTCACAACTCTCTGGGTGAAAACGATTTTTCTCACCTCAGACTTAAATGGCCTCCCCTTTATTCTAAGACTGTGGCCCCTGGTTCTGGACTCGCCCAACATTGGGAACATTTTTCATGCATCTAGCTTGTCCAGTCCTTTTATAATTTTATTGTTTCTATAAGAACGCCCCTCATCCTTCTAAACTCCAGTGAATACAAGCCTAGTCTTTTCAATCTTTCCTCATATGACAGTCCCGCCATCCCAGGGATCAATCTCGTGAACCTACGCTGCACTGCCTCAATCACAAGGATGTCCTTCCTCAAATTGGGAGACCAAAACTGTACACAATACTCCAGAGGGTATTGGTTAAGGGTTTACAATCTGTCAGCAAATTCAGGGCCTCTGTATTTGACTATGCATGCATGATAGTCCTAGACCTGTTCCCACTTAAACAGTTAATGCCAGCAATTACCTGCCAAGATCGCAAATAATGACATTTTATAACATTTGCTGAATAATTTACAGGAAAATAGTTGATGCTTTTCATAAATACACTCATTGAAATTCACAACCAGAAACTAACCCACATTATTTTACTTTTAGGAAGAGATGAAAAGCATACAATTTTGACAGAAAACAATGTATATCTGGATTTTATAATATTAAAATAACCTGTGTAGATTGAATCCCTGTTTTATCATGACCTCTAGTGGACAAATATAGAAATGTTTTAATTGCCACAGATTCATCTGGGATAACAAGGATTAATACTTGGAATTTCATTCATGGTCCATAGCACCAAGTATGTTATATGCTGTCTCCAAAGTGGTGAGCAATGTTTCAAGGAATATTATACATTTAAATGCTAGTGGGAAACCCGAAGGTGGATAAAGTTAGTGAATTGAAGACATCTTCACATCTTCTGTAACTTGATTAGAAAACCTGTCTATTCTTCCTTACCACCACTGAAGTCATGGCAAATGTGCAGGAGGGATCAGCTAGACTAGGTTTCCTGATGATAAATAGAGGTAAATGTGGGCACATGAGGAGCGCAGATCTAGTTAAAACACTTCCATTCTATTAAGGAACTGCAGATACTGGTTTACGGAAAAGATACAGAAAAGTGTCCATTCTATTAAGATTCAGCTAGCCCCTATAATGAGGTGGAGAGAGGCAGCACCTTGGTGCGAGAGGCACAATTTATTAGTTTATCTGAGAGGCAGCTTTTTCACACAGAGGGTGGTGAGAATACGCAATGAGCTCCAGAGGAGGTAGTTGAGGCAGATACTATAACAACATTTAAAAGACATTTGGACAAGTACACGGACAGGAGAGATTTAGAGGGATATGGGCCAAATGCGGGCAGATGGGATTCGTGTAGATGGGGCATCTTGGTCAGCATGAGCAAGTTGGGCCGAAGAGCCTGTTTCCATGCTGCATGACTCCGTTACTCCTAATAGTTTTGACAGCGCAAAACAATAATTGCCATGTTTCCATAAGCTTTAAAATGTAGCCCACCATGCAGTGGTTTAGAGATCAGTTGTAAATCAGCAGAGGAGTGGGAAGCATTACAGATACATAGAGGAAAATAGAAGCCAATATTCTCAAAAGGCAAATTGTGATTTGTGATATTCACCTTCAACCAATCAACATCATTAGTTTTCAACTGAAATCTTGTTTTTACATTAGATATTTTAGAATTATAGCCAATACTAATTTATTAAAAATCCTAAATATTCCATTAAATATAAGAATTTGCGTATTGCGCAGGTATCGAACCCGGCGTTCGGAAGCCGCGGTCACGTGACGCGGGAGGGGCTGCTGTTTTTCGCGCGGTTTCGCTTTCGCGCGGCAGTTCAGTGCTGACCACCGTTGTGGCCATACGTGTTGTAAGAACCTGTGAGCTAAGAAGCTATTTTCAGAATAAAATCAGTTACAAGACTTAGTTGTCGTTCTTGCGACCGCCAAATTGGTGACCACGACCAGTCTAGCCATCGTTAGACAAGCAAAGATCATGCAGGAAGACTACGTTCCCGCAGAATCAGCCGGCACGAGGCAGGGCTCACCGGGTTTCAAACTACCCTCGTTTTGGCCGGATCAACCTCAGGTGTGGTTCGCCCACGTTGAGGCAGTTTCACCTGCACCGCATTATTGCGGATGACACCGCGTATTTCCATGTGTAGGAGCTCTGCCACAGGACTGTGCCTCGAGGCTGTTGCCCTACATTAGAGACCCGCCGACTATCGCCAAGTATGAGGGTCTGAAGGCCCTCCTGCTCCACACCTTCGGTCTCAGTCGCAGAGACAGGGCAGCGAAGATTCTACATATGGACAGCGTCGGCGATCGGCGGCCATCCACCATCTTGGCAAAGATGTTAGCCCTGATGGACGGGCACCACCCATGCCTGCTCTTCGAACAGGCGTTCCTAGAGCAGATGCCCGACGAAGTTTGCCTGATGCTCGTCGGGGCTACTTTCAGCGATCCCCAGCACCTCGCAGAGAGAGCTGACGAATTGTTGGCCCACAGACGACGGGACGCTTGTGCCTTCACCCGCTCCCCTGTCATGGCGCAGATGCAACCGAGGTGACATCGGGAGGAAGATGAAGCCCAGCCCAGCGCCGAAGAAGCATCGCCGCTTCCAGTGGTCTACAGCCGACGTCGTTGGTGTTACTACCATCAGCGCTACAGTACCGAAGCCCGAAGATGCCGGAGCCCCTGCTCGTTTCAGGGAAATGCCTCGGCCGATTGTCCATAGAGGCGAACGCGATCGGCCCAAACGAACGTCTCTACGTCCGTGATAGCTACTCCGGCCGCTTCCTGGTCGACTCCGGTGCCATAGCCAGCATCCTGCCGCTGCCCGCCCGAGATACCCACGTCGGTAAGGTAGAACCCGTCCTCTCGGCCGTCAACGGGAGCGACATTCGCACTTACGGTACGCGGACCCTGGACTTAAATTTTGACTCCCACCCGTATAGGTGGAAGTTCACTGTTGCTGACGTCGCCCAACCGATATTGGGGGCCGATTTCTTGCACGCGTTCTCCCTGTCAGTCGATGGTTCCAGTGTCGGACCTGTGCCCTGCCAAGCCGCGTAATCCATCCACGCCCCTACAGCAACTCAACAAGGTAGCTGAGATCCAACAACCTTTCGAAGCCCTTCTTACCGAATTCCCAGGGTTGCTCATGCCCGGTACGACGGGGCCGCGCCCTGTCATGGCGTGGTCCACCACATTCCCACCGAGGGCTCACCGGTTCATACCTGGGCACGCCGCCTCCCGCCTGATATACTGCGCATCGCACGAGACGAGTTCTAGCTTATGGAGGACATGGGGATTGTCCGGCGGTCGGATAGCCCTTGGGCTTCCACACTACATGGTACCCAAAGCGACCGGGGTTGGAGACCTTGCGGTGATTACAGGCATCTTAACGCCGTAACCACGGCAGATCGGTACCCAGTCTCGAACATCCAGGATTTCTCGGCTCATCTGGAGGGCGCAACCTTCTTCTCGAAGGTCGACCTCATTCGCGGGTATAATCAAATTCCGATCACCCCTTTCGGCCTTTTCGAATGGCTAAGAATGCCTTTTGGCCTGAAGAACGCTGCCCAGGCATTCAAAAGGTTAATGGATCAGGTCGGTCGGGGTTTGCCGTTCATATTCATCTACCTCGATTATATTCTGGTGGCCAGCAGCTCGCAGGCAGAAGACGTTAAGCACCTGCTCTTCGAACGGCTGCGCAAACACAGGTTGGTGATCAACCCTGCAAAGTGCCAGTTCGGATTGCGTTCCATTTCCTTTTTGGGTCACAGCATCACCTGCCACGGCGCACAGCCGCTGCCCGAGAAGGTCGACGCTATCCGTCGCTTCCCGAGGCCACTATCCGTCAAGGGCCTGCAAGAATTTATTGGAATGGTCAATTTCTACCACCGATTCGTCCCGTCAGCAGCCGCCATCATGCGGCCTTTGTTCCAGTGTCTGGCGGGTAAGCCTAAGGACCTGGTCTGGTCCAAGGAGGCTGAGATGGCTTTCGAGGGGGCTAAGACAGCGTTGGCCAATGCCACTATGTTGGTACACCCTAGGGCTTCGGCCCTAACGGCCCTCACCGTGGACACATTCGACGTCGCGGTAGGTGCTGTCCTCGAACAATGGGTAGGTAGCTGCTGGGTGCCGCTGGTGTTTATCAGCAGGCAGCTGCGGGCCCCCGAGATCAAGTACAGCGCTTTCGATCGGGAGCTCCTCGTGCTTTACCTAACGATCCGCCATTTCCATTATTTCCTGGAGGGGCACGCGTTCACCGCATTCACGGACCACAAGCCACTCACGTTCGCTTTGACTAATGTATCCGATCCCTGGTCCGCCAGGCAACAGAGACACCTCGCCTACATATCCAAATTCTCATCTGATATTCGGCATGTGGCGGGGAAGCTGAACGTTGTGGCTGACGCGTTGCCCCGTCCGGCAGCCCCCTTAGGTTTCCGCTTTAAGCCTAGGTGTGGATCACGTGGAGCTGGCCGCTGCCCAGCAGGCTGATGCCGGCATGGGGGTTTACCGCAATGCTGAGTCGGGCCTTAAATTGGCCGAGGTGCCCTGCGGCGCCACCGGCGTGCGGTTCCTTTGTGATGTCTCAACGGGCAAAGCCCGCCCCATTGTCCCGATTGCCTGGAGGCGTCGGATTTTCGACACCATCCACAGCCTAGCTCACCCATCCATTCATGCCATCTCTGCCCTGGTCGGCGGCCAAGTTCGTCTGGCACGGGTTACGAAAGCAGGTCGCAGCATGGGCCTGTTCTTGTATCCCCTGTCAGACTTCCAAGGTGCAGAGGCATGTGCGCCCGCCCGTGCAGGATTTCGCTGTTCCAGATGGCAGGATCCTGCACATCCATGTAGACCTGGTGGGTCCCTTGCCGTGTTCGCGTGGGGCCACTCACTTACTCACTATTGTGGATAGGTTCACCAGGTGGGCGGAGGCAATACCGTTAACTGATACCTCCGCTGAGGCTTGTGCACGGGCCATTGTCTCACATTGGATAGCTAGTTTCGGGGTCCCTTCAGATATTACTACCGATCATGGGGCCCAGTTCACGTCCTCCCTGTGGGGTGGTATGGTGCAGCTGTATGGTGCGAAGCTGCACCAGACCACCGCGTATCATCCAGAATCAAACGGTTTGGTTGAGCGTTTCCAGACACCTCATGAGGGCTCGGCTCACCGGCCCCGATTGGGTTGACCAGTTGCCTTGGGTACTCCTAGGCATCAGAACCACGCCTAAGGAGGGCCTCAACGCCTCCTCGGCCGAGCTGGTTTACGGCTCGGTTTTGCGGGTACCTGGCGATTTTCTGCCCGTCCCCCGTGATCAGGAGGTCCAGGCTTCGGCAGTGCTAGCTGACCTTCACGAGCGGGCGCACGCTTTGGTCCTGGTTCCCACTTCCCGGCATGGTTCGTCCGCGGTGCATGTGCCTACTATGTTACGGGATTGTGCTTATGTTTTCCTTCGTAGGGATGCTCACCGCTCGCCGTTACAGCGGGTGTACGAAGGTCCGTACAGGGTGCTGAGGACTGGTACCTTGACGTTCACGTTGGACATGGGTGGCAAGGAGGAGTTCGTCTCCGTCAGCCGCCTTAAGCCAGCACACGTCGATGAGGATAGCCCGGTGGCGGTGGCCACTCCGCGGCGTAGAGGGAGTCCGCCGGCCGTTTTGCTGCCCTCTACACCTGTAACCCCCGGTTATGTTTCACCGGTCCCCTCTGTTAAGCCCGTCCCTCATTCGCATTTGTCGTGCCCCTCCGGTTCTGTTTTACCGGCCCCTACTGTTGCGCTCGCCCAATAACCTCGGACTACGCGTTCCGGTCGAACCGTCCGGTTACCCGTGCATTTCCATACCGCGGATTCTGGGGGGGGGCATGTAGCGGCACCTACTGGCGCACGCAGGTATCGATCCCGGCGTTCGGAAGCCGCGGTCACGTGACTCGGCCACTTCCACATCATCACCATCCTTTCTTTATGCAGTGTTCCCATGACTATCCCAACAAATTCAACATTTGTATGTGGTGGATACAAATGACATAACTTCATATACACCATTTCAGGGATCATTGAAGACATACTTAAAGTAATGTTCTCTTTTGTTTTTAACTCCTTCAACTTCTTTTTTTATTTTACAAGAGTGGGGAGAGGAAATAACTTTCAAAGAGCTTTGGATTAAATATGTTCTATCTGCTTAATTTCTAAGATTGGCAGTTAATCAACCAACCAGCTGAAATTAAAAAAAACTGATATAAAATCAACACTGCAGATAGACTCGTAGAATCATAGCACGGAAACAGGCCCTTCGACCCATCACATCCATGCTCATGAAGGTGCCCTTCTAAGCTAGTCCCATATGTCAATGTTTGGCCTATATCCCTATATTACCCAGAGAGTTGTGAATCTGTGGAATTCTCTGCCTCAGAAGACAGTGGCCAATTCTCTGGATGCTTTAAAGAGAGAGTTAGATAGAGCTCTTAAAGATAGCGGAGTCAAGGGATATGGGGATAAGGCAGGAACGGGGTACTGAATGTAGATGATCAGCCATGATCACAGTGAATGGCGGTGCTGGCTCAAAGGGCCGAATGGCCTACTCCTGCACCTATTGTCTAAACCTTTCCTATCCATATAACTATACAAATGTCTTTTAAATGTTGTCATTGCACCTGCAATGAAAGCTACCACTTTCTCTGGCAGCTCATTTCATATACCTATCAACCTCTGTGTGGAAAAGGTTCCCTGTCAGGTTCCTATTAATTTTTTCCTCTCTCACCTTCAACCTGTGATCTCTAATTTTTGATTCCTCTTCTTTGGGAAGAAGTATGCATTCATCTTATATATGTCCCTCATGATTTTATACATCTCAATATCTCCCAAAGGTCATGCCTTTGTCTCCTATACAACATGGAATAAAGTCATGTGATAGGAGTAGAATTATGCCATTCGGCCCATCAAGTGTACTCCGCCATTCAATCATGGCTGATCTATCTCTCCCTCCTAACCCCATTCTCCTGCCTTAACCCCATAATCTCTGACACCTGTACTAATCAAACATCTATCTATCTCTGCCTTAAATATATCCACTGACGGCTTCTACAGTCTTCTATGGCAAATAATTCCACAGATTCACCACCCTCTGACTAAATAAATTTCTCTTCATCTCTTATCTAAAAGAATGTCCTTTAATTCTGAGGCTATGACGAGTCCTATACTCTCCCACTTGTGGAAGCATCCTCTCCACATCCAATCCAAGTCCCAGCCTGCCAACCTCTCTATATAAGTCATGCTGTAGAGTTCTGGCAACATTCTCGTTAATGCTTTTTGCACTCATTCCATCCTAATGTCTTTCCCACAACAGAGTAACCAAAAATCTGCACAGGCTGGACTCACCAATGTCTTATATAACTGCAACATTACATCCCAACTTCTATACTCAATGCCCTGATTGATGAAGGGCTACATACCAAACACCTTTTTCGCCACCCTGTTTATCTGTGACACTACTTTCAAAATGTTTTCCAATCTCTTACCTCGACGGAGATGCAAATTTTTTTCAGTATTGTATCTCCGCCTTGTCTCCACTGCAGCCTGACATCGTGGAGTTGGCGGCCTTTCCTGGAGACCGATGGGCATTCCAAGCCGCGGGGAGTCTGCGGGACTTTAACGTCGCGGAGCTTGCGATCCCTTTGCCAGGGATCGAAGCTCCAACCGCGGGGCCTGTGGACTTTACCATCATGAAACCCGCGGTCTCTGGTAAGAAGAGGCCGACTCGGGAGCTCCATGCCGCGGAGAGTTTCAACCGCCTCGACGCGGGAGTTTCGATCACCCCGACGGGGGCTTCGATCGTCAGCTGCAGGGGCTTTGATCACCCCGACTGCGGATGGTTTGACTGCCTCATCCGCGGGAAAACAAAGAGGAAGAAATTTGAACTTTATTGCCTTCCATCACAGTGAGGAATGTGGAATTCACTGTGATGGATGCTTATGTTAACTTTTATGTGGTTGTGTGTCTTGTTGCTTTTCACTTAGTATGGCTGAATGGTAACTCAAATTTCACTGTACCTTAATTGGTACATGTGACAATAAACTGACCTTGAAACCTTGGAAAAGTGGACTGGATTTTGCTGATTGGAGCTCCTCCTACACTTACCACTCTCATTGCCAACTGTCAATCCACCAATCACCAAATGTCCCCTACATTAACCCACACCCTCTCCTCCCTACTGGCCTTCTTCACTCTCAGTCCTGATGCTGGGTTTCGACTCAAAATGTTGGCACTTCATTTCCCCCCGCAAATGCTGCTTGTCCAGCTGAGTTGCTCCAGCAGGTTGTTTGTTGCTCCAGATTCCAGAATCTGCAGTCTCTGGTGTCCTACCGTTACCTGGTTTAGATTTGCAAGGCTGAATTCATTGGCCTGAAGTATTCTGAGACCATGCAGAACTTGACCAGAGAATGCCAGCATTTCTCAGCAACATTCAGCACATTTAATATTATATTTATCATTTCGTTGAATTTTATCTTTGTTCTTTATTTTGTTAAGTCTTCCTATCAGATATTCTTATTTCCATCGGGGCATTATCGCTGTGCTTCAAGTGCCGAACCGACAAAGATACCTTAGGTGTTTGATCATAATCCAGCTCACTGGAAAATGGACTGCTGAGAAAATATTCTGGATTCACTGAAGTAAAATGTGGAACAAGAGAATAGCCACCAATTAGGTAAACAGCACCATCTGCTGTTTAAACTGAGTTTTAGTTTAGTTTATCGTCACGAGTACCATTGAGCTTGGTTTTAACTATAATATTCTTTGTATGAGATTCTTTAAAAGGAATTAAGTTCCTGGATGTAAACACAAGGGACTACATCTGCTGGTTTACAAAAAAAAGACATAAAGTGCTGGAGTAACTCAACTGGTCAAGCAGCATATCTTACAAAAAAAGACACAAAGTCCTGGGGTAACAACAGTATAAACAAATAAATGCTAGAAACAAAGTACTGCAGATGCTGGTTTATACCAAAGATGCTGGAGTAACTAAGTGGGTCAGGAAGCATCTCTGGAGAACATAGATAGGTGACATTTCGGGTCGGGACCATTTTTCAGAATGAAAGCCCATCTCACAAAGAGAAACTGCCTGCCCACTGGGTTACTCTGGCACTTTGTGCCTTTTTTTTTAGAGAAGCTGCCTGACCCACTAAGTTTCTGGATAGTTTAATTCAATACTTTTCAACTGTTACAAAATGAAACCTGTTACACAGAAGAAAATTAGCAAATGTGATATAAAAAATATTGAACACTCATACCATGAACATCTGAACAATTCCAGTACATATTCCAGGATTAATTGTGTGAAATGCAGACATTTTGTCCTTGACCTCTTTATTCTTTGTTTGACACATATTCAATGAAAGGATTAAATACAAAGCTATTTATAATCACATGAGGGCCTTCCAAGTTACTGCTGCAGAGCCTTATCTCCTACTGACTGATACTTTGGACTTTGTCAGCATTGCTGCTGCTGTTCAGCTCTCTGTTCCTGAACAGTTTGTTGTCTTAAGGGCCTGTCCCACTATACGAGTTTACCCAAGAGCTCTCCCGAGTTTAAAAAAAAATCAAACTCGTGTTAAGTACGTAGAATGTACGTAGCGGGTACATCAGAGCTCGGGACGTCTCTTAGCGGCTCGTAACGCTAACGGCAGGTACTCGGGAAACGTGGTAAGCTCGTGAAGTTTTTTCAACATGTTGAAAAATGTCCACGAGAGCCCCGAGTACCTACGAGCGGCTATTATGGTAATTCTCCGAGTTCGAATCAGGGTAAACTCGGGAGAACTCTTGAATTACCTCTTACAGTGGGACAGGCCCTTTACAGGCACATCAAAAAATTAAATTATAGCTGTTCTCATTTTCCAGACTCCAATGGAAACATCAAGACCGATAGAACATTCTGGCATTAACTTAAAAAAAAGAAACAGCAACATCTTCACACCATATTTAAATATGTTTCGAAAGTTTTTGAAAAACACTTGAAAATTAAAATATACATTTTCGCTAAGTGGTCATTCCCCTTGGTTACATAGTCAATTAGGTAGTGAATTATAATTTGGCATGGGAGGCAGCCGGTTTAGGTGATCATGATAGGTGATCTCTCAATTGGGGAGAAGCAGTCCCTCAGTCCAGCTGAGGGAGGGGAGAGCATTAGTCTGAATGTAAAAACAAAGAACTACAGATGCTGGTTAAAACACAAAAGGACGCAGAGTATAGGAGTAACTCGATAGGTCAGGCAGCATCTCTCGAGAACATGCCTCGGCCGATTGTCCATAGAGGCGAACGCGATCGGCCCAAACGAACGTCTCTACGTCCGTGATAGCTACTCCGGCCGCTTCCTGGTCGACTCCGGTGCTATAGCCAGCATCCTGCCGCTGACCGCCCGAGATACCCACGTCGGTAAGGTAGAACCCGTCCTCTCGGCCGTCAACGGGAGCGACATTCGCACTTACGGTACGCGGACCCTGGACTTAAATTTTGACTCCCACCCGTATAGGTGGAAGTTCACTGTTGCTGACGTCGCCCAACCGATATTGGGGGCCGATTTCTTGCACGCGTTCTCCCTGTCAGTCGATGGTTCCAGTGTCGGACCTGTGCCCTGCCAAGCCGCGTAATCCATCCACGCCCCTACAGCAACTCAACAAGGTAGCTGAGATCCAACAACCTTTCGAAGCCCTTCTTACCGAATTCCCAGGGTTGCTCATGCCCGGTACGACGGGGCCGCGCCCTGTCATGGCGTGGTCCACCACATTCCCACCGAGGGCTCACCGGTTCATACCTGGGCACGCCGCCTCCCGCCTGATATACTGCGCATCGCACGAGACGAGTTCTAGCTTATGGAGGACATGGGGATTGTCCGGCGGTCGGATAGCCCTTGGGCTTCCACACTACATGGTACCCAAAGCGACCGGGGTTGGAGACCTTGCGGTGATTACAGGCATCTTAACGCCGTAACCACGGCAGATCGGTACCCAGTCCCGAACATCCAGGATTTCTCGGCTCATCTGGAGGGCGCAACCTTCTTCTCGAAGGTCGACCTCATTCGCGGGTATAATCAAATTCCGATCACCCCTTTCGGCCTTTTCGAATGGCTAAGAATGCCTTTTGGCCTGAAGAACGCTGCCCAGGCATTCAAAAGGTTAATGGATCAGGTCGGTCGGGGTTTGCCGTTCATATTCATCTACCTCGATGATATTCTGGTGGCCAGCAGCTCGCAGGCAGAACACGTTAAGCACCTGCTCTTCGAACGGCTGCGCAAACACAGGTTGGTGATCAACCCTGCAAAGTGCCAGTTCGGATTGCGTTCCATTTCCTTTTTGGGTCACAGCATCACCTGCCACGGCGCACAGCCGCTGCCCGAGAAGGTCGACGCTATCCGTCGCTTCCCGAGGCCACTATCCGTCAAGGGCCTGCAAGAATTTATTGGAATGGTCAATTTCTACCACCGATTCGTCCCGTCAGCAGCCGCCATCATGCGGCCTTTGTTCCAGTGTCTGGCGGGTAAGCCTAAGGACCTGGTCTGGTCCAAGGAGGCTGAGATGGCTTTCGAGGGGGCTAAGACAGCGTTGGCCAATGCCACTATGTTGGTACACCCTAGGGCTTCGGCCCTAACGGCCCTCACCGTGGACACATTCAACGTCGCGGTAGGTGCTGTCCTCGAACAATGGGTAGGTAGCTGCTGGGTGCCGCTGGTGTTTATCAGCAGGCAGCTGCGGGCCCCCGAGATCAAGTACAGCGCTTTCGATCGGGAGCTCCTCGTGCTTTACCTAACGATCCGCCATTTCCATTATTTCCTGGGGGGGCACGCGTTCACCGCATTCACGGACCACAAGCCACTCACGTTCGCTTTGACTAATGTATCCGATCCCTGGTCCGCCAGGCAACAGAGACACCTCGCCTACATATCCAAATTCTCATCTGATATTCGGCATGTGGCGGGGAAGCTGAACGTTGTGGCTGACGCGTTGCCCCGTCCGGCAGCCCCCTTAGGTTTCCGCTTTAAGCCTAGGTGTGGATCACGTGGAGCTGGCCGCTGCCCAGCAGGCTGATGCCGGCATGGGGGTTTACCGCAATGCTGAGTCGGGCCTTAAATTGGCCGAGGTGCCCTGCGGCGCCACCGGCGTGCGGTTCCTTTGTGATGTCTCAACGGGCAAAGCCCGCCCCATTGTCCCGATTGCCTGGAGGCGTCGGATTTTCGACACCATCCACAGCCTAGCTCACCCATCCATTCATGCCATCTCTGCCCTGGTCGCGGCCAAGTTCGTCTGGCACGGGTTACGAAAGCAGGTCGCAGCATGGGCCTGTTCTTGTATCCCCTGTCAGACTTCCAAGGTGCAGAGGCATGTGCGCCCGCCCGTGCAGGATTTCGCTGTTCCAGATGGCAGGATCCTGCACATCCATGTAGACCTGGTGGGTCCCTTGCCGTGTTCGCGTGGGGCCACTCACTTACTCACTATTGTGGATAGGTTCACCAGGTGGGCGGAGGCAATACCGTTAACTGATACCTCCGCTGAGGCTTGTGCACGGGCCATTGTCTCACATTGGATAGCTAGTTTCGGGGTCCCTTCAGATATTACTACCGATCATGGGGCCCAGTTCACGTCCTCCCTGTGGGGTGGTATGGTGCAGCTGTATGGTGCGAAGCTGCACCAGACCACCGCGTATCATCCAGAATCAAACGGTTTGGTTGAGCGTTTCCAGACACCTCATGAGGGCTCGGCTCACCGGCCCCGATTGGGTTGACCAGTTGCCTTGGGTACTCCTAGGCATCAGAACCACGCCTAAGGAGGGCCTCAACGCCTCCTCGGCCGAGCTGGTTTACGGCTCGGTTTTGCGGGTACCTGGCGATTTTCTGCCCGTCCCCCGTGATCAGGAGGTCCAGGCTTCGGCAGTGCTAGCTGACCTTCACGAGCGGGCGCACGCTTTGGTCCTGGTTCCCACTTCCCGGCATGGTTCGTCCGCGGTGCATGTGCCTACTATGTTACGGGATTGTGCTTATGTTTTCCTTCGTAGGGATGCTCACCGCTCGCCGTTACAGCGGGTGTACGAAGGTCCGTACAGGGTGCTGAGGACTGGTACCTTGACGTTCACGTTGGACATGGGTGGCAAGGAGGAGTTCGTCTCCGTCAGCCGCCTTAAGCCAGCACACGTCGATGAGGATAGCCCGGTGGCGGTGGCCACTCCGCGGCGTAGAGGGAGTCCGCCGGCCGTTTTGCTGCCCTCTACACCTGTAACCCCCGGTTATGTTTCACCGGTCCCCTCTGTTAAGCCCGTCCCTCATTCGCATTTGTCGTGCCCCTCCGGTTCTGTTTTACCGGCCCCTACTGTTGCGCTCGCCCAATAACCTCGGACTACGCGTTCCGGTCGAACCGTCCGGTTACCCGTGCATTTCCATACCGCGGATTCTGGGGGGGGGCATGTAGCGGCACCTACTGGCGCACGCAGGTATCGATCCCGGCGTTCGGAAGCCGCGGTCACGTGACTCGGCCACTTCCACATCATCACCATCCTTTCTTTATGCAGTGTTCCCATGACTATCCCAACAAATTCAACATTTGTATGTGGTGGATACAAATGACATAACTTCATATACACCATTTCAGGGATCATTGAAGACATACTTAAAGTAATGTTCTCTTTTGTTTTTAACTCCTTCAACTTCTTTTTTTATTTTACAAGAGTGGGGAGAGGAAATAACTTTCAAAGAGCTTTGGATTAAATATGTTCTATCTGCTTAATTTCTAAGATTGGCAGTTAATCAACCAACCAGCTGAAATTAAAAAAAACTGATATAAAATCAACACTGCAGATAGACTCGTAGAATCATAGCACGGAAACAGGCCCTTCGACCCATCACATCCATGCTCATGAAGGTGCCCTTCTAAGCTAGTCCCATATGTCAATGTTTGGCCTATATCCCTATATTACCCAGAGAGTTGTGAATCTGTGGAATTCTCTGCCTCAGAAGACAGTGGCCAATTCTCTGGATGCTTTAAAGAGAGAGTTAGATAGAGTTCTTAAAGATAGCGGAGTCAAGGGATATGGGGATAAGGCAGGAACGGGGTACTGAATGTAGATGATCAGCCATGATCACAGTGAATGGCGGTGCTGGCTCAAAGGGCCGAATGGCCTACTCCTGCACCTATTGTCTAAACCTTTCCTATCCATATAACTATACAAATGTCTTTTAAATGTTGTCATTGCACCTGCAATGAAAGCTACCACTTTCTCTGGCAGCTCATTTCATATACCTATCAACCTCTGTGTGGAAAAGGTTCCCTGTCAGGTTCCTATTAATTTTTTCCTCTCTCACCTTCAACCTGTGATCTCTAATTTTTGATTCCTCTTCTTTGGGAAGAAGTATGCATTCATCTTATATATGTCCCTCATGATTTTATACATCTCAATATCTCCCAAAGGTCATGCCTTTGTCTCCTATACAACATGGAATAAAGTCATGTGATAGGAGTAGAATTATGCCATTCGGCCCATCAAGTGTACTCCGCCATTCAATCATGGCTGATCTATCTCTCCCTCCTAACCCCATTCTCCTGCCTTAACCCCATAATCTCTGACACCTGTACTAATCAAACATCTATCTATCTCTGCCTTAAATATATCCACTGACGGCTTCTACAGTCTTCTATGGCAAATAATTCCAGATTCACCACCCTCTGACTAAATAAATTTCTCTTCATCTCTTATCTAAAAGAATGTCCTTTAATTCTGAGGCTATGACGAGTCCTATACTCTCCCACTTGTGGAAGCATCCTCTCCACATCCAATCCAAGTCCCAGCCTGCCAACCTCTCTATATAAGTCATGCTGTAGAGTTCTGGCAACATTCTCGTTAATGCTTTTTGCACTCATTCCATCCTAATGTCTTTCCCACAACAGAGTAACCAAAAATCTGCACAGGCTGGACTCACCAATGTCTTATATAACTGCAACATTACATCCCAACTTCTATACTCAATGCCCTGATTGATGAAGGGCTACATACCAAACACCTTTTTCGCCACCCTGTTTATCTGTGACACTACTTTCAAAATGTTTTCCAATCTCTTACCTCGACGGAGATGCAAATTTTTTTCAGTATTGTATCTCCGCCTTGTCTCCACTGCAGCCTGACATCGTGGAGTTGGCGGCCTTTCCTGGAGACCGATGGGCATTCCAAGCCGCGGGGAGTCTGCGGGACTTTAACGTCGCGGAGCTTGCAATCCCTTTGCCAGGGATCGAAGCTCCAACCGCGGGGCCTGTGGACTTTACCATCATGAAACCCGCGGTCTCTGGTAAGAAGAGGCCGACTCGGGAGCTCCATGCCGCGGAGAGTTTCAACCGCCTCGACGCGGGAGTTTCGATCACCCCGACGGGGGCTTCGATCGTCAGCTGCAGGGGCTTTGATCACCCCGACTGCGGATGGTTTGACTGCCTCATCCGCGGGAAAACAAAGAGGAAGAAATTTGAACTTTATTGCCTTCCATCACAGTGAGGAATGTGGAATTCACTGTGATGGATGCTTATGTTAACTTTTATGTGGTTGTGTGTCTTGTTGCTTTTCACTTAGTATGGCTGAATGGTAACTCAAATTTCACTGTACCTTAATTGGTACATGTGACAATAAACTGACCTTGAAACCTTGGAAAAGTGGACTGGATTTTGCTGATTGGAGCTCCTCCTACACTTACCACTCTCATTGCCAACTGTCAATCCACCAATCACCAAATGTCCCCTACATTAACCCACACCCTCTCCTCCCTACTGGCCTTCTTCACTCTCAGTCCTGATGCTGGGTTTCGACTCAAAATGTTGGCACTTCATTTCCCCCCGCAAATGCTGCTTGTCCAGCTGAGTTGCTCCAGCAGGTTGTTTGTTGCTCCAGATTCCAGAATCTGCAGTCTCTGGTGTCCTACCGTTACCTGGTTTAGATTTGCAAGGCTGAATTCATTGGCCTGAAGTATTCTGAGACCATGCAGAACTTGACCAGAGAATGCCAGCATTTCTCAGCAACATTCAGCACATTTAATATTATATTTATCATTTCGTTGAATTTTATCTTTGTTCTTTATTTTGTTTAGTCTTCCTATCAGATATTCTTATTTCCATCGGGGCATTATCGCTGTGCTTCAAGTGCCGAACCGACAAAGATACCTTAGGTGTTTGATCATAATCCAGCTCACTGGAAAATGGACTGCTGAGAAAATATTCTGGATTCACTGAAGTAAAATGTGGAACAAGAGAATAGCCACCAATTAGGTAAACAGCACCATCTGCTGTTTAAACTGAGTTTTAGTTTAGTTTATCGTCACGAGTACCATTGAGCTTGGTTTTAACTATAATATTCTTTGTATGAGATTCTTTAAAAGGAATTAAGTTCCTGGATGTAAACACAAGGGACTACATCTGCTGGTTTACAAAAAAAAGACATAAAGTGCTGGAGTAACTCAACTGGTCAAGCAGCATATCTTACAAAAAAAGACACAAAGTCCTGGGGTAACAACAGTATAAACAAATAAATGCTAGAAACAAAGTACTGCAGATGCTGGTTTATACCAAAGATGCTGGAGTAACTAAGTGGGTCAGGAAGCATCTCTGGAGAACATAGATAGGTGACATTTCGGGTCGGGACCATTTTTCAGAATGAAAGCCCATCTCACAAAGAGAAACTGCCTGCCCACTGGGTTACTCTGGCACTTTGTGCCTTTTTTTTTAGAGAAGCTGCCTGACCCACTAAGTTTCTGGATAGTTTAATTCAATACTTTTCAACTGTTACAAAATGAAACCTGTTACACAGAAGAAAATTAGCAAATGTGATATAAAAAATATTGAACACTCATACCATGAACATCTGAACAATTCCAGTACATATTCCAGGATTAATTGTGTGAAATGCAGACATTTTGTCCTTGACCTCTTTATTCTTTGTTTGACACATATTCAATGAAAGGATTAAATACAAAGCTATTTATAATCACATGAGGGCCTTCCAAGTTACTGCTGCAGAGCCTTATCTCCTACTGACTGATACTTTGGACTTTGTCAGCATTGCTGCTGCTGTTCAGCTCTCTGTTCCTGAACAGTTTGTTGTCTTAAGGGCCTGTCCCACTATACGAGTTTACCCAAGAGCTCTCCCGAGTTTAAAAAAAAATCAAACTCGTGTTAAGTACGTAGAATGTACGTAGCGGGTACATCAGAGCTCGGGACGTCTCTTAGCGGCTCGTAACGCTAACGGCAGGTACTCGGGAAACGTGGTAAGCTCGTGAAGTTTTTTCAACATGTTGAAAAATGTCCACGAGAGCCCCGAGTACCTACGAGCGGCTATTATGGTAATTCTCCGAGTTCGAATCAGGGTAAACTCGGGAGAACTCTTGAATTACCTCTTACAGTGGGACAGGCCCTTTACAGGCACATCAAAAAATTAAATTATAGCTGTTCTCATTTTCCAGACTCCAATGGAAACATCAAGACCGATAGAACATTCTGGCATTAACTTAAAAAAAAGAAACAGCAACATCTTCACACCATATTTAAATATGTTTCGAAAGTTTTTGAAAAACACTTGAAAATTAAAATATACATTTTCGCTAAGTGGTCATTCCCCTTGGTTACATAGTCAATTAGGTAGTGAATTATAATTTGGCATGGGAGGCAGCCGGTTTAGGTGATCAGGATAGGTGATCTCTCAATTGGGGAGAAGCAGTCCCTCAGTCCAGCTGAGGGAGGGGAGAGCATTAGTCTGAATGTAAAAACAAAGAACTACAGATGCTGGTTAAAACACAAAAGGACGCAGAGTATAGGAGTAACTCGATAGGTCAGGCAGCATCTCTCGAGAACATGATTAGGTGATGTTTGAGGTCCAGGGTGACTGTGTGCCTGTCGGGGGGTGTGGGAGGCAATGTCAGGGTGGGGATGTGGGGGGGAGTGTCTGTTGTTGTGGGAGCAGTGTCCCTGTCAGAGGGTAGTGAGCTAGTGAGGGTAAGAACAGAAAGATAGGGGAGATGAATGTGTGGCTGAGTTGGTGCAGGGGGCAACGATTTAGATTTCTGGACCATTGGGATCTCGTCTGGGGCAGGAGTGACCAGTACAAAAGGGACAGGTTGCACCCTAACTGGAGGGGTACCAACATTCTGGCAGGCCAGCTTGCTAATGTTACACGAGTTGGTATAAATTAGATTGGCAGGGGGTGGGATCTCATACAGGACATAGGCAGGTGAGAGAAGTTGGTATGGAGGGTGGTGAAAGACAGTTTATTAGACAGAATAGGCGGGAGAAAGGCAGAGAGCGAGGAAGGAAGTTTGGTTTAAACTGCACGTATTTTAATGCAAGGGGCCTGATGGGTAAGGCAGATGAGCTTAGGTCATGGATAGGTACTGTACGTGCAATTGGGATGTTGTAGCTATTATTGAAAACTGTTTAAGAGAGGGGCAGGACAGGCAGCTCAATGTTCTGGGGTACAGGAGCTTCAGCAGAGACAGGGGTGAGGGTAAAAGAGGAGGGGGTGCATTATTGGTTAAGCAGGATGTCACGCCTGTGATCAGAGGTGACATTACGGACAGTTCGTCTAGTTAGGCTATATGGGTGGAGCTGAGGAACAAGAAAGGGATGATCACCTTGTTGGTGGTCTACTACAGACCCCTGAATAATGAACGGGAAATAGAAGAACAAATATGCCAGGAGATTGCAGACAGCTGCAGATCAAATAAGGTTATTGTAGTAGGGGATTTTGACTGGGAAATATTGACTGGTAAAATCCCAATATTGACTGGGAAAATCATATTGTGAAGGGTTTAGATGGGGTGCAATTTCTCAAAAGTGTTCAGGAAAGTTTTCTCCAGCAATATGTAGTGGCCCCCACATATGAGAGGGGAACACTAGATCTAGTCTTGGGAAAGGCAAGTGAATTAATTGTTCGTGGAGGAGACTTTTAGGACCAGTAACCACTGTTTGATTAGGTTTAAGATAGTTCTGGATAGGGACAGAGAGGGCCCACGTGTTAAAATGCTCAATTGGATTAAGGCCAACTTTGAGGATATGAGAGAAGGTCTTGCTCACGTTGATTGGAGCAGGTTATTTGAGGGGAAAGGAACATCAGCCAAGTGAGATGTTTTTAAGTGAGCTGACAAATGCTCAGGATATGCACATCCCTAAAGGGCAACGCAGGCAAACGTAAGGAAGCTTGGCTAACGACGGAAATTGATGCATTTAGTCAAGAATAAGGACACATGGACAGGTATAGGCAGCTGGATTCAAGTGCATCCTTGGAAGAGTTTCTGGAACTAAGGAGTAAACTAAAAAGGAATTCAGAAGGGCAAAAAGGGGCCAGGAGATAGCTCTGGCAAATAGCATTAAGGACAATCCAAAGAGATATTATAAATACATAAGGGGGAAAAAGATAACTAGAGTGGGACCCCTCAGGAATCAAAGCGGTCAACTATTTGTGGAGCCACAGGAGATAGGCAAGGTCCTCAATGAGTATTTCTTCTCTGTATTTACAGATGTCAGGAGGACGGAGGAACTTGTGGCAGTCAATGAGACCAATCAGTGTTACGGTCGAAGAGGTGCAGAAGTACTATTGTGTACGAAGATAGACAAATTTGCAGGGCGTGATCAGATATATCTGAGGACATTGTTGGAAACTTGAGAGGAAATTGCGGGAGCCCTGGTTGAAATTTACGAGCCGTCCTTAAATACAGGAGAGCTGCAGGTAAAATGCTGGGAACTATAGGCCAGTGAGTTTAACATCTGTAGTCAGAAAGTTACCAGAGAGTATTCTGAGGGATAGGATGTACAGGCATTTAGATGGACAAGGGCTGATTAGCGATGGTCAGCATGGTTTTGTACGTGGGAGGTTGTGTTTCACAAATCTGATTGAGTATTCTTGAAGTTGTGACCAAAAAGATCGATGAATGCAGAGCTGTAGATGTTGCATATATGGACAAAGCATTCGACAAGGTTCCCGCATGGTAGGCTGCTCTGGAAGGTTAGATCACATGGGATCCAAGAAGAGAGCTGAATGGATAGAAAGTTGGCTTCTTGGAAGAAAGCAGATGGTGGGCGGTTGACTCTCGGACTGGAGGCCTGTGACTAGTGGTGTGCCTCAGAGTTCGGTGCTGGGCCCGTTACTGTTTGTCATCTATATGTATGATTTGGATGAAAACATGCATGGGAAGATTAGCAAGTTTGCTGATGATACAAATGTGGGTGGTTTTGCATAGTGAAGATGGTTGTGAAAAATAGCAGCAGGATCTTGATTGATTGGCCAGGTGGGCTGGGGAATGGTTGATGGAATTTAATACAGACTTTGTGAGGTGTTGCATTTTGGGACGTCTAACATGGGCAGAACCTACACAGTGTATGGTAGGGCACTGGCGAATGATGTAGAGCAGAGGTATCTAGGAGTGCAGGTGCATGGTTCTTTGAAGGTGGAGCCGCAAGTAGATAGGGTGGCCAAAATGTATTTTGGCACATTGGCCTTCAAGAGTCAGAGTAAAGGAGGTCATGTTGCAGTTGTGTAAGATGTTGATGAGATCACATTTAGAGTACTGTGTTCAGTTCTGGGCACTATGTTATATGAAAGATGTTGTCAAGCTGGAAAGGGTACAGAGAGGACTTGCGAGGAAGTTGCCAGAACTAGAGGGTCTGAGCTGTAGGGAGAGGTTGAGTAGGCTGGGACTCTATTCATTGGAGCGCAGGAGGATGAGGGGGTGATCTTATAGAGGTGTATAAAACCATGAGAGGAATAGACAGGGTAGATGTAGTCTCTTGCCCAGAGTAGGTGAATCGAGGGCATAGGTTTAAGGCAAAGGGGAAAATATCTAACAGGAATCTGAGGCATACCTTTTTCACACAAAGAGTGGTGAGTGTATGGAACAAGCTACCAGAGGAGGTAGTTCAGAAGGGGACTATCCCAAGTTTAAGGGTGATTCTTCAGTAAGTGTCTACTTTGATGTCCCGCTACTTTAACGCTTTGTACAAGGAAAATCCGTAGTTCTATCCCATTTCTTCTTTTTCTATATTGTTTTTTTTTATTTTAAAAAAATATATTTTTATTAGAAGCCATGCACAGTAGTATAAACCAAGAATAACATAATACATTTCATGTACAACTTCTTGTTTTAAAATGAAATAATAGAAAAGTAGCAGAAGCAAGAAAAAGAAAGAGATAGAAATAAAATAAAAAGAAAATAGAAAATAAAAAATAAAAGGGATATACCTGCTTCGTATATTTGCACACCCCTCATCCGGTTCTGAAACAGTTAATTTCCAGGGTTATGTTGCACCATATGCTTGTAATAAGTCGATAAAGGGAGACCAGATCTTTAAGAATTGGTCTGATTTGCCTGCTAGGACGAATCTCATATCTTCTAGATGTAACATTTCAGACATATTTGAAATCCACATTTTAAGCGTTGGTGTTGGTGCATTTTTCCAGAATTTTAGTATAAGTTTTTTTGCCGTTATTAAGCCATAGTTAAGGAAACTCTTTTGGAATGAAGTCAGCTCAAAGCTGACTTCCAATGTTCCAAAGATAATCAGTTCTGCATTAGGGTTCAATTATATTTTAAATAATTTTGTGAAAATTTCAAAAATTTCATTCCAAAATTTATGGAGTTTTATGCAGGAGACAAAAGAGTGTGCTATGGTTGCATCTTGAGATAAGCATTTATCACAGATGGGAGAAACATTTGGAAAAAATTTATTCAGTTTAGTTTTCGAGTAATATAATCTATGTAAAATTTTAAATTGAATTAAGGTATGTCTTACATTAATCGAGCATTTGTGTACATATAGCAAATATTTATCCCATCTGTCTTTCAAGATTTTTATAGATAATTCTTGTTCCCAATCTCTTCTAATTACGTCAGACGATGGTATTTCTATATTTAGAATATTATACAAATATGATATTAAATTAATTGAATCCGCCTTTCTGTTCATGGCTTCATCTAATATATCTGAAGTCAAAGTTTGATTTTCTTTTTTTTTTTTTCAAGTAGTCACGAATTTGAAGGTATTTAAAGTATTGATTACTTTTCAGGTTATTTTTGAGTTGTAATTGTTGGAATGATAAAAGGTTTCCCATTTCATACATATCTCCAAACATTTTAATTCCTATTCTTTCCCAATGTGTAAACGTTTTATCAATAATAGATGGTTTAAACGATGGATTATTAACTATAGAAGCGATAGATTTCTTAATTTGAAAGTTAATTTTATTTGTTTCCAAATTCGTATTGTACTATGAATAATTGGATTTTTCTTGCATATTGTATTATTCAGTTTTATCGGTGAGAGAAGGATCGCTCCTATATTAAAAGGAGAAAAATCCCCTCTCCATTACTATCCAATCTACCCGTTGAGCAGAATTGTCCAACAAGTAAATTACATTTTGATATTCACTGCCCAGTAATAGTACAAAAAATTGGGGAGTGTCAGTCCACCGAATTGTTTGGGTTTACACAAGTGTCTTCTTTGAATTCTATGGGACTTATAGTCCCATATGAAATTTGTGATATCAGAATCAAGTTTAAAAAAAAAAAATTTAGGTAAGTATATTGGTATTGATTGAATTTGTGGTAAAAAAATAATTTTTATAGCATTTATTCTGCCTTTTAAAGACATCGGAAGTGTTTTCCAAAATTTAATCAAAGCGTTTAATTTAGTAAGGGCATATAGTTTACATTGAATAAAGATTTATATTTTCTAGTAATTTGGATACCTAGATATTTACATTTTTCTGTAGCAATTCTAAAGGGGAATTTTAAAAGGTGTGTCGGCTCTTGAGGTTTTATCGTCATAATTTCGCTTTTATTCCAATTTATTCTATATCCTGAGAAGGATCCGAATTCCTCTATTAAATTTAATGTTTGGTATGATGATTTGTGATTTTGTAATGTATAATAGTACGTCGTCTGCATATAGTGATATTTTATTATTTGAGTGTTTTGTATTATAACCGTGGATATTTGGATGCGTTCTTATACTTTCTGCTAAGGGTTCTATCACAAGAGCGAATAGCAGGGGTGATAATGCACATCCCTGTCTCTTGCCCCTGGATAGTTGAAATTTCGGAGACAGTATATTATTGGTCAGTATTCTAGCAGTCGGCTTGTCATTTAATAATTTTACCCATGAGATAAAATTCTCTCCCATTTGAAATTTTTGTAATACTTTGAAGAGATATTCCCATTCCACTTGGTCGAATGCTTTTTCTGCATCTAATGAAATAATTGATAAGTCTTCCTCTTCAATTTTATATGCATGCATTATATTAAACAGGCGTCTCAAATTATTGAATGAGTGTCTCTTGGGTATAAACCCCGTTTGATCCGCATTTATTAATTTACTAACATATTTGCTGAATCTTCTTGCTAGAGTTTTCGCTAGTATTTTCTGATCTGTGTTTAACAGTGCAATGGCTCTATACGAACCGGGGTCTTCTAGATCTTTATCTTTTTTAGGTATAAGTGTAATAGTTGATTCCGCTAATGTTTCTGGTGGTGTTTGTTCTTTAAAAGCGTATATTGTTCTTCTAGCTGCAATTGTTCGTTCTTATTCTTTTTATTTTGAAAAGCTTGATATGAAATTATAGATCCTCTAATAAATGCCTTAAAAGATTCCCATAATAAAGAGGGTGAAATGCCTGGGGTGTCGTTAGTCTAAAAAAAAAATTCCATCTGTTGTTTTAGATATATACCACCTTGTGGGTCGTTTAATATTTGGGGATTGAACCTCCAAAACAATTTTTTATTGGGCATTCCTTCTAGTTTTAGGAAAAAGGTTAACGGGGAGTGATCAAAAATTATACTATTATGATATTTAGGATTCGTTGTGTAAGGAATTAATTTTGTATCCACTAAAAAATAGTCGATACGCGAGTAAGTTTTATGTACCATTGAGTAAAAAGAGTATTCCCTTCCAACCGGATTAGCAATCCTCCATACATCTGTTATATTTGTGTTTTTAATGTATGTATTTAGGAGTTCACTGGCTTTAGATTTTATGTTAAGCCTCTTTTGTTGTGCAGATTTATCCAGGTATGGATCTAAAACGCAATTGAAATCTCCCCCAATTATCACATTTTGATAATTCAACTCTGAAATTATATTCAGGACTTTGTTAAAAAATTGAGGATTATCAAAATTAGGCGCATAAATATTTACCATAGTAAGTGGGGTAGAGTGGATCTCTCCCGTAACTATGAGATATCTCCCCTCTTTATCTGCTATAATATTCTTTGATTTAAATGGTATACCTTTACGGATAATAATTGCCGTGCCTCTAGATTTAGAGATATACTAGACCAAGTGCAGACCCGTTGGATCTGTCTCCCCAACGCACGTTTGCTGGTGGGGGCTGTGGCGTCACACTCACACTAACCACCCTCCAAACACACAGGCGGGGGGAGTGAGAAAGAGGGAGGGGGAGAGGGGTAAGGGGGTGCTGGAAGAGGGAGAGAGGGGAAGGAGAAGGGGGTGGGGGGAGAGAGGGATGGAGGGGGGGAGAGAGGGTGGGGGAGGGAGAGGGGTGGGGGAGAGGGGTGGGGCAAGGGGGAGAGAAGTGGAAGAGTGGGGAGCGATGGGGAGGGGGGTAGGGGGAGTGGTGGAAGAGGAACAGAGGGGTAGGGGGAAGGGGCAGGGGGAGAGAGGGAAGGGGGGGTGGGGAGAGAGCGATGGGGTGGGAGGAGGGGGAGGAGTGAGGAGAGGGAGATGGGAGAGGGGGAGGAGAGAGCGGTGGGGGAGGGGAGGAGAGAGAGGAAGGGGAGAGAGGTGTGGGGGAGGGGGAGGGAGGGGAGGAGGGAGATGGGGTAGGGGAGAGAGGGGTAAGAGTGTGGAGGGAGGGGGAAGAGTGGGGGAGGGGGAAGGGGGTGGGGGGGAGAGGGAAAGGGGGTGGGGAGAGGGAAGGGGGGTGGGGGAGAGAGGGATGGGGTGGGAGGTGGAGGGGGAGGAGAGGGAGAGTGTGAGGAGGGAGATGGAGAGGGGGAGGAGAGAGGGATGGGGAGGGGGGGAGGGGCAGAGAGGGATGGGGAGGGGGAGAGAGGTGTGGGGGATGGGGGGAGGGATGGGGAGGTAGGGGAGGAGGGAGATTGGGTAGAGGAGGGAGACCCGTTGGGTCTGTTTCCCCAACGCGCGTTTGCGGGGGGGGGGGGCTGCAGGGTCACACTAACCACCCCCCCCCCCCCGTTGGGTCTGTTCCTCCAAAGCACGGTTGCGGGGTTGAAATCTTGCACCCACAAACACACACACTCATCACACCCCTTGATATTATCTTAATTTTATAAATTGGCTTCTTTTATCCCATCTCCACCCTATCCACTGACGAATAGCTCTCACCTCTCAGGTGCGTCTAGAGGGGGGGAGGGGGCAGAGAGAGTGTGCACAGACAGAGTGGAAGAGAGAGAGAGAGAGGGCAGAGAAAAAGATAAAGATCAAAGAGAGAGCAGAGCGATAGCAGCTGACAGGCACTGCAAGTGGAAAAGTGATTTACTAAATCTTAAAATGTAAATAACTTAAAATACAACAATTTAAATGGTAAAGATAACATGTATTCAGTTATGTTCATTTTTGTTGTGTCTCTTGCTCCATGTTTTGTGTTCTTTCATATTGATCCTCGACATATTCAGTTATTTCTTCTTGGGTATCTCCTCTTTCTCCCTCCACACTCTTCCCCCTCCCTCCACACTCTTCCGCCTCCATCCCCTACCCCATCTCCCTTACCCTCCCTTCCCCCTCCCCCACACCTCTCTCCCCCTCCCCATCTAAGGGGTGGGGGGAGAGAGGGGAGGGAGGGGGAGAGAGAGGGATTGGGGAGGGAGAGAGAGAGGGGTGGGGTAAGGGGGCGAGAAGTGGAAGAGTGGAGAGGGAGGGGTAGGGGGAGTGGTGGATGAAGGACAGAGGGGTAGGGGGAAGGGGGCGGGGTGAGGGAGGAGAGAGGGATGGGGAGTGGGAGAGAGGTGTGGGGGAGGGGTTTGGAGGGATGGGGAGGGAGGGGATTAGGGAGATGGGGTAGGGGAGGGAGGGGGAAGAGTGTGGAGGGAGAAGGGGGTGAGGGAGAGAGGGTTGGGGGTGGGAGGAGGAGGGAGAGGGGTGAGGAGAGGGAGATGGAGAGGGGGAGGAGAGAGGGTGGGGGACGGGAGGAGAGAGGGATGGGGGAGGGGGAGAGAGTTGTGGGGGAGGGGGGAGGGATGGGGAGGGAGGGGAGGAGGGAGATGGGGTTATGGGAGGGAGGGAGAAGAGTGTGGTGGGAGGGGGAGAGGGGTGGGGGGAGAGAGTGGAAAGAGTGAGGAGGGAGGGAGGGGAGAGGGGTAGGGGGAGTGGTGGAAGAGGGACAGGGGGAGTGGTGGAAGAGGGACAGAGGGGTAGTGGAAGGGGTGGGGGAGAGAGGGGAGGGAGGGTGGGGGAAGGAGAGGGAGAGGGGTGTGGTAAGGAGGAGAGAAGTGGAAGAGTGGGGAGGGAGGGGGAGGGGGAGTGGTGGAAGAGGGACACAGGGGTAGGGGGAAGGGGGCGGGGAGAGAGGGAAGGGGGTGGGGTAGAGAGGGAAGGGGGGTGGGGGAGAGAGGGATGGGGGTGGGAGGAGGAGGGGGAGGGGGAGGAGAGGGAGGGGTGAGGAGAGGGAGATGGAGAGGGGGAGGAGAGGGGTGGGGGAGGGGAGGAGAGAGGAGAGGGAGAGAGAGGTGTGGGGGGGGGAGGGAGGCGAGGAGGGAGGCGAGGAGGGAGGCGAGGAGGGAGATGGGATAGGGGGTAGAAGGGGAAGAGTGTGGATGGAGGGGGAAGAGTGGGGAGGGGGAAGGGGGTGGGGGAGAGAGGGAAGGGGGTGGGGGAGGGAAGGGGGTGGGGAGGGAAGGGGGGTTGGGGAGAGAGGGAAGGGGTGGGGGAGAGGAAGGGGGAGAGGGAAGGGGGGTGGGGGGAGAGAGGGATGGGAGGATGAGGGGGAGAGGGAGATGGTGAGGAGAGGGAGGGAGAGGGATGGGGGAGGGGGAGAGAAGGATGGGGGAGGGAGAGAGAGGTGTGGGGGAGGGGGGAGGGATGGGAGGAGGGAGATGGGTTAGGGGAGGGAGGGAGGGGGAAGAGTGTGGAGGGAGGGGGAGAGGGGTGGGGTGAAAGGGGTGGGGGGAGAGAGTGGAAATAGTGGGGAGGGAGAGTGGAAGGGGGAGGGGTAGGGACAGTTCATCTGTTACCCATTCCCTATCACCCCCAATCCTCTTTCTCTATTCCCACACACGTGATGACGCACTTCGACACAGGCTGCGGGGGTGGGGTGGAGGGGCTGGGGCTGCTGCTAAGGCATATGTAAATGGATGCATTCCGATTGGACATCTGTCAGCATTGGGCATTGTGACATCACACGACGGAACCTTCACTAACATTCTATGGGTGAGAGCTGGGGTTTTTAACATTTTGAAATTTTGGGGGTGGGGGGGGAGAAGGATTTTATTAAAAATGTGTACATAAACATGACGAAATTTAATCAGGAGTGGCTACTCGTAAAGAAAAGTGAAATCTCTACCGAAATGGAAAACAATCTCGGCGTTTCTGCGTGCGGTTGGCGTAGCGAGGAATCAAAGGCTGGCTGGCACAAGTCAAGCAGACACGCACACACACACACACACACGCAGAGTTTTAAATATAGATAGAAGATAGATGAAGAGTAATATGTTTGGCCGATCCAATTTGCATTCAGTCTGGTCTGAGCTTGGAGTTTCAAGTGTGTTTCCTGTAGGAAAATTATGTCTGCATTAAGTGATTTTAATTGTGCGAAAATGTTACCCCTTTTGATTGGCTGATTGGCACCCCTTATATTCCAGCTACAAAACGTGATTCCTCCGATTTTCTTTTGTTTATCGTCTTGCATTATGAATTCCTTTGATACCTTTAAGTCATATGGTGCAACACAATACCTCAGGCCTCTAGGTGTTGGGTGGGCACTCGTGGCTACTAGGTTCTGTTGGTATATCCCTTTTAAACTTAACCTTGGAAAAAAACCCAGAAAAGTGTGAAATGACGTAAAAATAAAAAAAGTGATATTATCTATCTATATTTAAAACTCTGTGTGTGTGTGTGTGTTTCTGCCTGTCTTGTGGGTGCCAGCCTTTGATTCATTGCTACGCCAACACCACACGCAGAAACGCCGAGATTTTTTCCATTTCGGTAGAGATTTCACTTTTCATTCCAAGTATCCACTACTGATTAAATTTTGTCGTGTTTATGTACACATTTTTAATAAAATCCTTCTTCCCCCCCGCCCCCCCACTCACTCATTTCGTCTCCTCCTGCTGGCCAACCACCATAACGGCTGCTGCCGCCCGGATCTGCTCCAAAAACGACGCCATTTTTTTTCTTTAGCTGAAGCACGTTCGGGAACCAGACCCCGGGGTCTGAAGCACGTTCTGCTCTTGGTCTAGTAGTATCTAAAAATAGAGATACCATAAAAAGATAACCACGGTAGCTACGTGTTTAAGAACTTCCGTTGATGTTAATTTACATTAAGCTCCGCTCCCTTAACCAAATATTGTAAGAAGGAAGGGCCAGTTCAAGACCGAGTGATATATAAAGAAACTTCGAACATGTATATCTAATTGAATCTTCAAATAATCTACCATTTACTATATACTAACAATTTTTCCATTTTACTTCACAGTCAGCTCCCAGTCTCTTATAATAGTCAACAGCTGGTTGGAAGGGGTTAACCAGAATCAGACTCTTGGCTATCTGCCAAGTGTCTGAATCGCCTCCCCCCCACTTACGCATAGCTGGGCCCGAATCTGTTATATGTGTTTTAGTTTATTAGTATGATATTAACATATATCAATATATTTAGCTCGTTGTCCTAAATCTCGTTGTCCTAAATCGTTGTCCTAAATTTTTATTTTCAAGTCCATTTGTATTGATTTTTCCATGTTCCACGGCTCCCCTTTGTTTTTAAGTCTTTCATTCAGAGAAAAAACAAGGTTCGTCCTTGGGTTAACATTCCAAAGAAGATAAGTGTCTACACATCGCCTCGTGTAAAATTCTGCCATCTTAACGAGAACATTTATAATTTATTTTATTAAAAAGTCATATTTTCACAGCTTCCCCTCTGCCGATATTTGTCCTGTTTTAGTTAAATTTTAGTTTATTGGGTTGTGTATGTGTGTGGGGGGGGGGGGGGGTGAAACATGATTTTTGTCTTTTCCTTCGGGGGAATGCGCCTTTTTCTTGTCGTATCCCCCTTCTCTGCCTCCGTCTGCGCTGAGGCCTAATGGCGGAGCTGGCGGCCTCCAACTGCGACCGACCTCGAGGCTCCGGAGGCAGAGCCAGGACTTACCAACGGAAGGCTGGCCGACTTCGGGGCTGCGGTGGCATTCCGGCGTTCCGGCGGTGGCGACCAAAGACACTGGTGGCGACCTGAATCCGAGGCTCGGCCGCGGCTGGCCCAGTGGACAACATCGTCGGGAGCTCGCAGGTCACAGGTGGGTGACCTGTTTTTCTGGAGCTCCGGCAACTACAGCTGCGTCCGCTGGACTGGAGGGTGGCAGCTTCGGCCACCCCGGGCCGTGGAGTTTGAACCGGCCTGTCGCGGAGCACGGATTCAGCCGCGGGACTGACTTACCATCACCCGGTGGGGTCACAACATCAGAAGCCTGGATCGCCTCAGCGCAGAGGGAGAACAAAGAGGGAAGAGACAGAAACTTTTGCCTCCATCACAGTGAGGAGGTGCCTGGTGAACTCACTGTGGTGGATGTTAATTTGTGTTTATTGTGTGTTTTGTTATTTATTATTATATATATGACTGCAGGCAACGAAATTTCGTTCAGACCGAAAGGTCTGAATGACAAATAAAGGAATCTAATCTAATCTAATCTAATTTATAAAGAACCAGCTCCTGATAGTCATGCTGTTTTACTTATCTGTTGGTCTCCTTTATAATTTCTTATGCATATTTGTATGCCTCTTCTGGATCAGTAAAAGCAAGTTCCACATTCTTATGAGTGATCCTCATTTTTGCAGGGTACATTATGCCATATCTTACAGTTTGAATTCCTTTCGGGATCTGTCTTGTCTTTGTGAACAGGTCTTGATCGTGCTTCAAAATCAAGGCATTTGTCAGTCATTTTGGCCAGTTGCCCCGAGGCACGGTCTTGATCTTTCCTCATTCTCTTCATCTCTTCAGACATTTCCTTCATCGCAGTTTCTATATCTTCCATAACAGTGGGGTATGCTTTAGTGGTATGGCGAACAGAGTCCAACTTCTCGTTGCACTCTTTTTCAACCCGGTTGATTTCTGCACTTAAATCGTCCTCAACATCATCAATACGTTTCCTTAGAGTACCGATTGTCTCAATAACTTCCTGATTACCAAGCTTCATGTTTTTAGACAGACTTTTATCCAGTGCAGAAATCTCCTCTCGTAGCATTTTAACAAAGTCTTTCGTTAGTGAAGCTCTTAACGATTGCTCCATTTGTTCCATCTGTTTCTCCTTTGTAGCCATTTCAGTGGCTAATCTTTGAGCTTCAGATTCTTCTTCGGAACTTTCTGATGCTGATTGCAGAGTTTTACCCAGCTCTTTGAGACGGAGTCTTGTAGAAGGTCTTGTAGCAGGTCTCTGGGGAAGATTCCTCTTTTGCATTAAAAGTACCGTTATTCCCCGTTATTTCGTGGCAATTTCTGATGACGTCACTTACGCGGTCAGGTAAGTATTTTTAAATCGTTCCCGTCTTCCAAAGCGTCTTTTTAAGCGGTTTAACGCATTCGTCGGGAGCGGAGCTGAATGCTGCGCCTCTCACAGCACCGTGGCGTCACCGGAAGTCCTTTTTCTATATTGTTAATAAACATAATCCTCATAAATAAATATTAAACCCTAAATGAATAGTGTTATTTTTTATTCTTTTCCCGATGTTCGATAACCCCTCCGGCAAAAAACCGCATGTCCCAATGGTTACTAATTTCAAGTCGGCATATTTATTTAATGGAGGATCTATCTGAGATGAAAATACTTTTAAACGCTAGGTATTAATAATTAAAATATTCATCACCCTTAAAATAATTCCTCTATTCTTGATAAAATTATAAATCTTACCGTTTTTTTTCAAAAAATGTATTGTCTCGATGATTGGAGCCATTACCGTCACTCAGCTTTGTTGAGCAATCCCACATGGCTATAAATAGAATAGACGCAAACTTCTGACCTCAAAAGATTGTGGAATTCAAAAGTCCCCTGCCTTGTGAATTTCTCCTGATTCGCGGGACGAGAAGCGTGTGAAAACTCAGTTTTTTGCTGCATGGCGGGTACGTACCTTTATTCAGCGTCCATCCCAAACGGTGCTGAACTCTTAGAAAATGAAAAATAAAAATCGTTCGTTTTTGATTTGTTCTGGAGAACAAATCGTGCCATGTGCCATTCGGGAAACGATATGGCCAGGCATGGCCTTCTGGCGAGGCCATCCTGGGCTTAAGGCTTGGGCCGTCATGGCCACATCCGCAACTTAACCCCCCATCTCCATCCAACTCCAGCTCCAGCCGGACACAAAGCCCCGTTCCCCGGTGGGGGGAACAAGGGCTGAAGAGGGCCGGGCGTGGAGAGGGACATCGGATCACGGGAAGATGCAACGGCTGCAACGGGGCTTTGTGTCCGGCTGGAGCTGGAGATGGAGCTGTTGGAGCTGGAGGTTGGGGGTAAGGAACCCTAGACCCAGCCCCAACCCTAGCCCCAACCCCAACCCTAATCCTAGCAATAACCCTAGCCCCAACCGCAGCCCTAACCCCAGCTCTAGCCCCAATCCTCGCCCCAGCCCTAAACCCAGCCCCAACCCTAGCCCCAGCCCCAACCCTTGCCTGAACCCTAGCCCAAAAGATAGTTTGTCATCTCCATCACGTGACGCTCCCAAACTTGATCATCTCCACTATGCTGCGTCATATCCGTCACGAGTATTTTATGCTCATATGTAAAATAATACAACAATGACCATTATTATCAATTGTAATTGATAAATCAACAGTATGCTTCTGCCTATTCATCTGAAGTTAATATTGTTTTAGAGGAAGCTGGTGAAAAGTTATGTGAAGGTTACCATTCTTGCTGAAAATCACCACTTTTTGGGGCAGTAAACTGTTACGAAGGTTTAAAATCAATGCGTTAGACTGAAAAACTATTTTTTTTGGTGGTTTATTTGAGGAAGAGGCTCCATAATTTGAAAGACTGCGACAAAAATGTGATTTTATATTCTTAAATCAGTTATATTTTGCAGTGTTGTTCATCATAAAAATACGATAGATATGACTGATTGCAATGGGCAACCTGGAAAAAGAGGAAAAAATAAATGTAATTCTCTAAAAGATTGCGCCAAACATATTTTTTCCCATAGTAGAGATGTCATCTATGTGAAACAACATACAAAGTTGCAAAAATTTAAGTTTTATTTTCCGTTTCCAGAAACTTAAAAGTAGACACTTACTGAAGAATCACCCTTAAGAAACATTTAGACAGGTACAGGTTTGGAGGGATATGCACCAAATGGGGGCAGGTGAGATTAGTGTAGCTGGGACATGTTGGCCGGTGTAGGCAAGTTGGGCTGAAGGGCCTGTTTCCACACTGTATCACTCTATGACGGGGGAGAGAGAGAGCCATGTCGGTGTGTGTAGAGGAGTAGTGCCCCGGGAGGGGGGAGTGAGCCTGTCCCAGTCCGTTGATGGGGTGCGAGAGAGCAATGTCCAGTCGGGGTGTATGTGGGGGAGAAGTGTCCAGTCCGGGGAAGGAGCAGACGCCACAGCCCGGGTCGGGGGTGGAGACGCCGCCTGTCCTCCTCCTCTGCCGGCTCCGCTCCACGGGAGCACTCACTCACCCACTCACTCTGCCGGCTCCGCTCCACCCACTCACTCACTCACCCACTCTGCCGGCTCCGCTCACTCACTCACTCACTCACCCACTCACTCTGCCGGCTCCGCTCCACCCACTCACTCACTCACCCACTCTGCCGGCTCCACCCACCCACCCACTCACTCTGCCGGCTCCGCTCACCCACTCACCCGGCGCCGCGACCCGGATGTGAAGAGCGGGCGGCGGTGAAGATGGCGGCGGCGGCGGCGATGTTGATGTTGATGTTGATGTAGGTGTTGGCGGTGACGGCCCTGTCTGTCGCCGCTCGCAGCTGAGACGGAGAGTAACTCCTGTCCCACCGCCAGCCTGTCCGCGTCCAACCGCCTGCTGCGGGGAGCCGGGGAAGGACCGACTGTCGCCCTCTCCAGCCCGAGTGATGGGGGACACGGAGAAGTTCTGTTACGTTTACAGCTGCGACCTGGACATCAACGTCCAGTTGAAGATGTGAGTGAGGGGCAGGAGGATGCGGATCAGCACCGGGATCCCGGCTGGGGAATGGGGAGGGGGGAGGGGGGACGTCTTGGCTTGGCTTGGTGTGGGGGCGGCTTGGGCTTGTGGTGAGGTGCGGGTGGGGGAGATGGGGCCTTGGACTGAGGTGTGGACTGTGTTGGGATGGGATGTGTGGCCCTTGGGTGCAGGTTGGCGTGCAGTGGGGTGGGGACCTTGGAGTGGGCTGCTGCAGGGTTGGGATGCGATGTTATGGGGAAGAAGGACTGGTGAATCCTGGATTGGGAGGGAGAGGGAGTGTCAGAGCTGGGATGCGGGAGAGTTGGGACCAGTACTGGGTATGAGAGGGAGGCATGTGACAACTGTGGGGTTAGAGAGGTGAGGTGGTCAAGTCCTGGGGATGCGTGTAGGGGAGACGGACCAAGCCAAGTGTGGTGTGGTAGAGGATGTGTGTCGTGGGTGGAAGAGGAGGATTAATTTCTTGAAAGATACAACATGGAAGCATGCCCTTCAACCCAGAGTCCATGCCAACCATCCATCACCCACACACAAGTTCTCACACACGTGGGCATGAAGAACATTGAGTTCAATGTTATGCAAGGTCAGTTTGACATTAAGAAGGAGGAGTGCTGGGGGTCTTGAAGAGCATTAAGGTGGATAAATTCCCAGGAGCTGATGGAATTTATCGCAGGTTATTGAGAGAGGCATGAGAGGAGATTGTGGAAGCCTTGACAATGCGAGGTCCTGGATGGTGGGAGAGCAGCAAATGTCTCTTTATTTAACAAACGAAATGGAGAGAATCTAGGGAATTATAGGCTGGTGAGCTTCACGTCAGTGGTAGGGAAGCTATTGAAGAGAATTCTTCTGGTTAGGATTTACTCCCATTTGGAAGTTAATGGGGGCCCGTGAAAATAGTTTTGCACTCTACCTCAGTACAGGTGGCAATAATAAACTAAACTAAAACAGTCAGCATGGTTTTGAGCACAACAGGTCGCATCTGATTAACCTGATCGAGTTTTCTGAGGAGGTGATGAAGGTGATCGATGAGGGCAGGGAGGAGGATGTTGTCCGTATGTGGATTTTAGTAAAGCATTTGATAAAGTCCCCCATGGTAGTCTAATCCAGAATTAAGATGCACGTGATTAACAATGACTTGGACGTATGAACTGGTTTACTGATAAAGGACAGTGGTTGTGGTGGAAGGACAGTATTCAGGTTGGTGGACTGTGACCAATGGAGTTACACAGGGATCTGTGTTGGGACATCTGATGTTTGTGATGTATAAAAATGACGGGCGTAAATATAGACAGGTTGGTTGGAAGTTTGAAGATTATGCCAATGTTGCTGGTGTCGTGGTCTGTAAGGAAGGCTGTCAAGGTATAAAGTGGGATATAGACGAACTACAGAAATGGGAGGAGAAATGGCAGATGGAATTTAATCCAAGCAAGTGCGAGGTGTTGCACTTAGGGAGGTCAACTGCAAGGGGAAAATGGCAAGACCCTTAACAGCATTGAGAGATCTTGAGGTCCTAGACCAGGGGTCAACAACCTTGTTCTGCATAGGGGCCAGGACGCATGTCTGTGAGCGGATGGCGGGCCACATCTATCACGTGTACACATGGATCCCGCCCCCATCCCGCTTCGGATAGCAGGCATCAAAATCATGTGTTCACATAGATCCCGCCCCTTCGAGAACGCCACCCAGAGCACTGGCCCCTAGTTACGGGTGCTCACGAACATGGCACGCCTACGGACCATTACCTTGGCTCTGTCCTGAAGGCAGTGGCTCAAATATTGTACTCACTCATCCCCAGCCTATTGACAACCCGATCCCGACAGTGAAGCCCAGACACAGAAGGTGCGCAGCCGTGCCGGCGGCTTTGCGCAGGACGCGGTACAGCCAGAACTCGGCAGCTCCGCCATTGCGGCCGCCAGCGCAGGCTTCCTTGCGTCCTTGTGTCACCGCGGCCTCGGGCCCGGGAGGAGTAGCCTGGCCTCATGCAGGACAGCAGGATTGAATGCATCTTTTTCACTGTGTTGTACCCGACCCTCAGTCCGAAAATCACCTTCCAAGTACTGGAGATGACGGAAGTCTGCGGGCCGGATGATTACGGAAAAAAAACCCGCCTGCGGGCTGGATGATTTTGGGTTATGGGCCGCATTCAGTCCATGGGCCGTGGGTTGCCGACCCCTGTCCTAGTCCATAACTTCCTGAACACAAGTAGTTAAATAGGCAAGTAGGTATAGAAGGCATATAATATGCTTGCTTTCATGGGTCGGGTCATTGAATATAAGAGATAGGAAGTCATAATGCGGATTATAGGACTGTCGTTAGGCTGCATTTGAAGTATTGCATGCAATTCTCATTGCCTCATTACAGGAAGGATGTAGAAACTTTGGAAAGAGTGCAGAGGAGGTTGACCCGAATGATACCTGGATTAGGGGGTATTAGCGACAGGGAGTGGATGGGTAGACTTGGAGCGTTTTCTCTGGAATACCGGAGGTTGTGGGGGGACCTGATAGCAGTATATAAAATTATGAGAGGCATAGATAGGGTAGACATTCAGAACCTTTCTTCTAGGACAGAAAGATAAAATACTGAAGGACATAGCTTTACGGTAAGAGGGGCAAAGCTTAACGGAGATGTGCAGGGCAACCTTTTTACACAGGGGGTGAGTGCCTAGAATGTGCTGCTTGGATTGGTGGTTAAGGTAGACCTGATGATGGTATTTGAGAGAATTTTAGATAGGTATTGAGGTATATACGGCTAGGCCTGCCTAAGTCGAAGGAGCCTCAGGCGGCGGCGGGGAAGACAATGGGGACCCAGCGTGGGGGGACTGCTGTGAAGATCAATGGGGGACCTGGTGTGGGGGAGGGAGTTGGGGGGCACTAGTTTTAGAATCCCCTGTCCAGGGGATAAGTCTGTGTTCGTTTGTTTGTTTGTTGTCCGTTCTGGTTTGTTCCGGTGAAGTCGCTGTGCATACAGCAGCCAGCCAACAGTCGCTTGTCCTTTTCTACTTTTTGCGCTTTTAATTTAAAGTTTTTCTGTACCTTGTGTGTTGTGACTGTTGGCAGACCAATTTCCCTCCGGGGATGAATACAGTTTTATTGTATCGTATGCAGGGAATGGAGGGCTATGGATTATGTACAGCTAGATAAGAGATGGTCGGCATCATATTCAGCACAGACATTGTGGGCCAAACGGCCTGTTTATGTGCTGCACTGTTCTATGTTCTATGAAACTGGATCACCTGGAGGAAACCCACATGGTCACAGGGAGAACTTGGTGTGTGGAAGCAGAGAGTGATGGTGAAAGATGACTAGAGGCCTGTGTTAAGATATGTTAAGGGAAAAAGAATAGCAAAATCAGATGTTGGTCCCTTGAAGGCAGACACGGGTGAAATTATTATGGGGAACAAGGAAATGGCAGAGGAGTTGAACAGGTACTTCGGATCTGTCTTCACTAATGAAGACACAAACAATCTCCCAGAAGTACTGGAGGACAGAGGATCAAAGGGGTTAGAGGAACTGAAAGAAATTATCATTAGGCGAGAAATAGTATTGGGTAGGCTAATGGGACTGAAGGATGATAAATCCCCTGGGCCTGATGGTCTGCATCCCAGGGTCCTCAGGGAGGTGGCTCTAGAAATAGTGAACGCATTGGTGATCATTTTCCAATGTTCAATAGATTCAGGATCAGTTCCTGTGGATTGGAAGATAGCTAATGTTATCCCACTTTTCAAGAAAGGAGCGAGAGAGATAACGGGGAATTACAGACCAGTTAGCCTGACTTCAGTGGTGGGAAAGATGCTGGAGTCAATCATTAAAGAGGTAATAGGGGCATTTGGATAGCAGTAAAAGGATTAGTCCAAGTCAGCCTGGATTTATGAAAGGGAAATCATGTTTGACTAATCTTCTGGAATTTTTTGAGGATGTGACAAGCAAAATGGATGAAGGGGAGCCAGTGGATGTAGTGTCAGAAAGCCTTTGATAAGGTCCTGCATGGGAGACTGGTGACTAAATTTAGAGCACATGGTATTGGGGGTAGGGTGTTGACGTGGATAGAAAATTGGTTGGCAGACAGGAAGCAAATAGTAGGAGTGAACAGGTCCTTTTCAGAATGGCAGGCAGTGGCGAGTGGAGTGCCGCAAGGCTCGGTGTTGGGGCCGCAACTGTTTACCGTATATATTAATGATTTGGAAGAGGGAATTAGGAGCAACACTAGCAAGTTTGCAGATGACACAAAGCTGGGTGGCAGTGTGAACTGTGAAGAGGATGTTAGGAGGTTGTAGGGTGACCTGGACAGGTTGAGTGTGCGGGCAGATGCGTGGCAGATGCAGTATAATATAGATAAATGTGAGGTTATCCACTTTGGTGGCAAAAACAAGGGGGCAGATTATTATCTCAATGGGGTTAGGTTAGGTAAGGGGGAGATGCAGCGAGACATGGGTGTCCTTGTACAGGGGTCACTGAAAGTTGGCGTGCAGGTACAGCAGGCAGTAAAGAAAGCTAATGGAATCTTCATAACAAGAGGATTTCAGTATAGGAGTAGAGAGGTTCTTCTGCAGTTGTATCAGGCTCTGGTAAGACCACATCTGGAGTATTGTGTACAGTTTTGGTCTAATTTAAGGAAGGACATCCTTGTGATTGAGGCAGTGCAGCGCAGGTTCACGAGATTGATCCCTGGTATGGCGGGACTGTCATATGAGGAAAGATTGAAAAGTCTAGGCTTGTATTCACTGGACCTTTAGAAGGATGAGGGGACACCTTATAGAAACATATAAAATTATAAAAGGATCGGACAAGCTAGATGCAGGAAAAATGTTCCCAATGTTGGGCGAGTCCAGAACCAGAGGCCACAGTCTTAGAATAAAGGGGAGGCCATTTAAGATTGAGGTGAGAAAAAACTTTTTCACCCAGAGAGTAGTGAATTTATGGAATTCCCTGCCACAGAGGGCAGTGGAGGCCAAATCACTGGATGGATTTAAGAGAGGGTTAGATAGAGCTCTAGGGGCTGGTGGAATCAAGGGATATGGGGAGAAGGCAGGCACGGGTTATTGATTGGGAACAATCAGCCATGATCACAATGAATGGTGGTGCTGGCTCGAAGGGCCGAATGGCCTCCTCCTGCACCTATTTTCTATGTTTCTATGTGATGTGTCTTGGGGATTTGTGCTGGATCCATTGTTGTTTGTCATCTATAGCAACGATTTGAGTGAGAGTGTACAAGGCATGACTAGTAGGTTTGTAAATGACACAGACATAGGTGGTATTGTTACAGCGGGATCTTGATCAGCTGGGCAACTGGGTGAGGAGTGGCAAATGGAAGTTAATACAGATAAGTGTGAATTTTGGGAGGTCAATCCAGTGCAGAAACTTCACAATGAATGGTCGGGACCCGGGAAGTGTTGTGGAGCAAAGGGATGTATATGTTTCCAGAAAGTTACATCACAGGTAGAAAGGGTGGTCAAGAAGGCTTTTGGCAAGTTTGCCTTCATCAGTCTGGGAAATGCGTACGGAGGTTGGGACAGTATGTTATATTTGGATAAGACATTGGTGAGGTTGCACCTTGTGTATTATGTTCAGTTTGGTCACCCTGCTATAGGAAAGATACCATTAAACTGTAAAGGTTGCAGAGCAAATTTACAAGGATATTGCCAGGACTCAAAGGCCTGAGCTAAGGGCAGACATTGGACAGACAAGCACTTCAATTGCTGGAGCGCAGGAAGCGAAGAGTTATATTATAGATGTGTATAAAATCACGAGAGTCATAGAGTGAATACACAGAGTCATTTTTGCAGGGTAGGGGAACCAAGAAGAGAAGAAATGGGTGAAAGGAGAAAGATTTAGCAGTGAGGAGCCTCAGGAACATATTTTTCACAGGGAAGGTGGGGGATTTAGCTGCTAGAGGAAGTTGTTGCAGGTACAATAAGAACATTTAAAAGGGATTTGAACAGCTCTGTCTGAAGAAGGGTCTCGACCCGAAACGTCACCTATTCCTTTTCTCCAGAGATGCTGTCTGACCCGCTGGGTTACTCCAGCTTCCTGTGTCTATGAACAGGTACATTGATATAACATAGAACCATACAGCACAGGAATGGGCCCTTTGTCCCACAATGTTTGTGCTGAACATGATGCTAAGTTAAACTGATCTCATCTGCTAGTACTTGATCCATATCCCTCTATTCCTTGCACTTCCATGTACCTATCTAAATTTTAAACACCACAAACATACAGAGCCCTCCATAATGTTTGGGACAATGACCCATCATTTATTTATTTGCCTCTGTACTCCACAATTTGAGATTTGTAATAGAAAGAATCACATGTGGTTAAAGTGCACATTGTCAGATTTTATTAAAGGCCATTTTTAAACATTTTGGTTTACAATGTTCATGTTTATTCATAGATGTAAGGTGCGACAATGAAGAGATGCATAAATTCAGAGAAGTCCCGTGAAGGACTGAGGCATCTTTTTTCCCCAATAGGAAATTTAAACATTTTCATGATTTGACATTTCAAAATCGATTCATTTTGTTTCCAATAATGATGCATTTGTAGTCAAAGACATCACAAAGTGTAGAATTGTGGTGGTGGTGTGGTATGAAGAACTAGCTTAATCGTAAAATCGATTGAACTGGCTGAGTTTCAATATAGGCTGTTTTCCCAGAGGAACTGCCTTCCAAACGTCAGTGCGTTTTGATATCTGAGTCTGTATTACGACATTGTAAATTGGCAATCTACTGGAGGTCAGTTATTGGAAAATCTAATTTTGCACTTTGCAGCTGGACTTGACACTGAATCCCTTGTCAGTTCCAGATGAATGGAGTCATCTTGTGTATGCCAAGCCCAGCTGGCATAAACCTGAGGACAGATGTATTCTCCATTATAAAGGCTAGTTTAGGTTAAGCTTTTTGTTTATTTTTTAAGGAAAGTTATATAGTGACATAAATTTACAGTAGTTTATATTTAACTAAATTTATTTAAAGTATTTTAAATTCCATTATCCGAACACATGGGCATCGCTGTGGTAGCATCCACAGTAAGGACCATGATCAAGACCATGAGTTTGTACATTCTCCCTGTAACCGCAGGGGGGCTGTCAACACAATTGACGCAGTGATGTCTTATGCAAATTGTATTGCCTCACTGTACTGGGTGACAAAAGATAAAAACTCACAATTGTTGTTTCTTTTGCATGAGCATGGAGTGAATAGATAAGGTGAACAGCCACAGTTTCCCCCCAAGGTAGTGAGGTCTAAAACTAGAGGGCTAAATACAGACCTGGATCCATCCACCGCCCTTATGTGAAACAGTTCCCCCACGTTCCCATTAAATCTTTCCCCTCTCACTTTAAACCCTTGTACCCTTGTGCTTGATTTCCCTACTCTGGGTAAAAGACTCTGTACATTTACCCTATCTATTCCCTTCATGATCTTATGGACTTCTATAAGATCACCCCTCATACTCCTGTGCTCCAAGGAATGAACTTCTAGTCTGCCCAATAACATTGGTAGATTAGGCTCTCAAATACTGACAACGTCCTTGTAAAACTTCTCTGCACTACGTCCTTCCTGTAGCAGGGTGACCAAAACAGAACACATTACTCCAAATGCATCTAAATGCAGCCTCACCAAGGTCTTGGACAACTGTAACATCATATCCCAACTTCATATCCTTACTGATAAAGAAAGCCAATGTGCTGAAAGATTCTTAACCACCCTATCTACCTGTAATACCACTTTCAAGGAAGTATGCACCTGCACTCCTGGATCCCTTTGCTCTACAACACTCCCTAGAGCCCTGCCATTCACTGTGAAGGGCTTCCCAAAATGGAACATTTCACAGCTATCTGCATTAAACACCCTTATTCATTCCTCAGTCCACTTACCCAAATGATCAAGATCCTGGTGTAATTTTTGACACCCATTTTTGCTATCTATAATATCACCCACTTTAGTGTCATCTGCAAACTTACTAGTCATGCCTCATCCATTCTCATCCATATCGTTAATATAAATCACAAACAGCATGTGCCCAGGACCACTCCCTGAGGAGCATTACTAATCTGAGACCTCCAGTCTGAAAAACAGCCTTCCACAACCATCCTCTGCTTCCTTCCATGAAGCCAATTCTCTATTCAGTTGGCTAGCTCTCCTGGATCTCATGCAATCGAACTTTCCAGGCTAGTCTACCATGCAGCACCTTATCAAATGTCTTGCTGAAGTCCATTTGGACAACGATATTGGCAACCTTGTCAACCTTATGGTTACTTCTTCAAAAAGCTCAATCAGGTTCATAAGTCACGATCTTCCATGTTGACTATCCCTAATCAGGATTACCTCTGCTCAAGAAGAAATGCCAATGATCCAAAAATTCGAATCCCTGCCCCCTGCACCAACTCCTCAGCCACACATTCTTCTGTCCTATCTTCCTGTTCCTGCCCTCACTAGCATGTGGCACCAGGAGTAATCCGGAGATCACTACCCTGGAGGTCTTGCAGGGCCTCATCCCTTTTCTGACCTATGTCATGTGTGCCACATTTTGAGTGACCTGCCTGCTCACTCTCCCCCGTGAGAATGTCATGCAGCCACTCTGAGATATCCTGGTACCTGGTACACTAACACCATCCTACACACATTAGGGACATTGTACAATTATACCAAGCCAACAAACTTGTACGTTGTTGGAGTGTGGGAGGAAACCAGAGTACCCGGAGAAAGCCCGCGCAGGTCACGGGGAGAACATACAAACTCTGTGTAGACAGTGCCCATAGTCAGGATCAAACCTGTGTCTCTGGTGCTGTAAGGCAGCAACTCTACCGCTGCACCACCATGCTACCCCAATGTGGTTCTCTAATGTGGTCTGTAGGGAACTATACCTGGACACAATTCCCATAGATACTGTATAGTCATCATGGACAGCAGCAATTTAACTGACTTCCCACGTCCCACAGGAGGAACATTACACTATTCTACCTCCATCACTACTGCACTAAAAGCAAGAAGAACAAAGAGCACCACAGTCACACACGAGGAGCAGCAGAGTGTACCTTGTGTCCTCTGCTCAGCCTCCTTGCCTCAGTCTCCTCGCCAAAACATCATACTTCCCCTCTACACGGCAATCTCCCTTCACATAGCACTTCTCCTCCACACCACTCCATGACATTTTAAAAAATCGGCTGCGTAATACGCCCATTTTGATAACTCACCATTCCACTGACTGCCTTTTGAAATCTCATGCTGCACTCTGAATCTGAAATAGACTCCTAAATGCTTCCTTCCTGAACACATTTGCTTCTTTTCCGGCTCTGCTTTTAGGATCCTTTTTAAAAAATGTATTTGGCATTTTTCCTAATATCTCTGTGGCATGGTGTGTGTTGAAACTTTTTTATTTGCTTTGTATACGTCTTTGAAGTTTTTCTTTACGAAAGATACCACATAAGTGCTATAGGGGGGTTGCACGTAAGGTCACTGGGTCATAGGGCTTGACGCACGGAGCCGCTCAATCCATCTGGAGGACATCGCAGCTTCTGGTATATGTTGTTAATACACGAAACGTGTACTTTCCTACTTGTTAAAAACCGCCAAAATGGTGAATTTTTGCGCTGCAGAAAATTGTGGAAATCGGGGTAAGCGTGAGAGACATGTACCCAACTTCAGAATTCCAAAAGTGAAGCAAAATGAAGGTAAAGAGAAGCGAGAGCTGAAGGAACAACAACAGCTAAAGTGCTTGCCGAACATTGGCCGTGCAGATATCGAAATTGAAAATATTGGGAATTATCCCGTTTGCTCACTGCATTTCATCAACAGTAAGGCATTATTTGTGTTTTTTCTTGATTCCTTTGGTATCTAAAAAGTCTCAGAAGTGATAAATCTGGCTGTAAATTTTGCTTCAGAGCCTTTTTCTTTTTGTATGTAAAAACCCACGAGAACCATGGGCGATTTTAAAATTTTACAGACAGATTTATCACTTCTGAAACTTTTTAGATGCTAAAGGAATCAAGAAAAAACACAAATAATGCCTTACTGTTGATGAAATGCAGCGAACAAACGGCCAATGTTCGCCAAGCACTTTGGCTGTTGTTGTCCCTTCAGCTTTCGCTTCTATCTACCGTCATTTCTCCTCACTTTTGGAATTCTGAAGTAGGCTAAATGTCTCTCACGCTTATCCCGATTTCCATAATTATTTACAGCGCAAAAATTGACCATTTCGCCGGGTTTTAACGGGCCCGCTACGCTGGAAACAATAGTCAGTACTTACCTGCAGTTCATCGCGTGTACTCCAGTTGGCGTAGCGTAGCAACAGTACGGGTCATGGGTCGTGACCCGACTGCCGTGCAACCTCCCTATAATTTTGAACCAGATTTAACTGATCATCTTGTATTGTAGCTGGTATTTGTTCTTCTCCAATGATCTCAGATTGTGTATCAAAAATAACAATTTTCGTTGTAACAATAATTTGTTGCATACATTTTCATCTCATGAAATTTCAAAATGTTGATATTTTCAATTGGTCAGTAAGTGGCAACTATTGAAATTTCTGGAAAAGTAATTATTGTTGCTGTTTTATTTCCTGCATATTTTTCAAATTGCTGACCATTAATTAAATTGCAATAATACTGTGCCTTATTTCAAATTTCCTTATTAATTTAATGCTAAAAAAATTGCTGTGTGCACTTTAATTTTGTAAATGAAGAATAATATAGTTAAAATAGTCAAACTTTTAATTTGTGTAAGGAAGAAAAGCATGTGGTTTACTAAGTTTTTGAGTATGGATGCAGCATGCTGCTAAGATCACTGTATCTTGTTATTCCTGTGTGTATGTAGTGGAAGTTTGGAAGGAAAACGGGAGCAAAAAAGCTATAAAGCTCTTCTGGAGGATCCATTGCTTAAATTCTCAGGCTTGTACCAGGAATCCTGTTCAGATCTGTACGTAACAGGCCAGGTATTTGCAGAAGGAAAACCACTGGCTCTTCCTGTTCGTACTTCTTACAAAGCTTTCAGCACTCGATGGAAGTAAGTATAACCTGCTGCTGAGAGTTGTTTTTGAGATGGGTTTTTTGATTTGGATGTGTTCAGAGTACAGAAATGTAAATCTCTCCAAAATACTTTACACCAATCATTGTGAAATGTTTAACCTTTGGAAACATTGTAACCCTACATGTTGATGGCTAAAGGGCCTGTCCCACTTAAGGCGACTGCCGGCGACTAGGCAGTTGCCATACGGTCGACGGGGTGTCACCTGTATGGTCATGAGGTCTCGTCAATCGCCCAAAGAGTCGTAGCGTTTTTCTGGTCGCCGCTGGATTTTGAAATGTTCAAAACTTTTCGCCGACAGTCAGTGACCGTGGGCTTGTCGTAGCTTGTCTTCTCCTGACTTAGGTGCTGTCGTAGCTTGTCGCCAGGTGATGTAGGTTGTCACCGGTGCTGACTTCGGTGAATTCCATTGGCGACTACCTACGTCAACTGCCGACAGGTACCGGCGACTGAATTGTCTTCAGTTGTCGCCGACAGGGTCATAGCTTGTCATAGCTTATCGCGGGTGGAGGCAGGTTGACTTCGGTTGTCGTAGGTTGTCGCCTGTGTGGGCATAGGTTGTCATAGGTGGACGTCCTAATAGGTCGCCGGTTGTCAGTAGCTTGACGTCGACTAGGTGGTAGGTTGTTGTAGCTTGTTGTAGACATTGTCATAGACATTGTCGTAGAGGTGTCCAGTCCCCGTTTTTTCGGCGACCTGCTACGACTATGACAGTCGCCGGCAGTCGCCTAATTGCCTAAGTGGGATAGGCCTTTAACTTACTTATGTTTATCTTTAAACAGTAGCATTGGATTGCAACATCCTCACTAATGCAGCACACAATCACAATCAGTTTTATTCGTCACTTGCACATAAAGTGCAAGTGAAATGAATTTGCCAGCAGCGGTACAATGAAAAAGAACACACAAAAACACAATAAAAATGTAACACAAACATCCACCACAGCATTCATCACTGTGGTGGAAGGCACAAAATTTGGCCAGTCCTCCTCCATTTTACCCCGTGGTCGGGACCTCAACCCTCCGCAGCCGCCGCTGCGGGTGTCCAGATGTGTAGACAAGGTAAAAGTCCAGGTAAGTCCTGAATCGGTGCTTCCCTACCGGAGACCGTGGGGACTCCGGATGGTAAGTCCCCACCGCGCCCGCGGTAGAAGTTGGCCGCGGGCTCTTCTCCTCTGGGGTCCCCAACGAGGGATCCCAGGCCCAGGATGTTGCACCAGCTGGAGCTCCGCAGACCACGGCTTCAGGCTGCCGCGGGCTAGCGAACGGAGCACTTCCCTCCGGCGGCCCCGGTGAGGGCTCACCCTCTCCGCGACGAGAGTCCACGCTGCACCCGCCGCTGAAGCCCCGGCCGCGTCTCCGGGAAAGGCCGCACCGATCCTCGATGTTAGGCCACGGGGGAGGCGACATGGAAAAAGTCGCCTCTCCGAGGAGGAGGCGACCGAAGCGGTGTCCCCCTTACCCCCCCACACCACCCCCCACACAAGACACACCGAGAAACATTAAAAACATACATGTAAACACACTAAAAAAACAAAAAAAATCGGGGAAAAACTGACATGCTGCTGGCAGGGCTGCCGGCTTGCAGCGCCCCCACCGACCTGAAATTTGTTTAGATGTTATCTCATATGCTGAACTTCTTCCTCTATTCGTGTCTTTAGTTCTTTCACTCGCTAGACTTATGTAATCTTAGTTTTAAAAAATAACAGATCACCTAACTGGAATAATAGTTTTGAAACAATACAACAAAATCAAAATGATTTGAAAGGCTTTTGTATAAGCATACCAGTGCTACGCAATAAATGTAGTATTTATGAGAAAAGTAATGATGTCTGTTTTGCTTTAAAGCTGGAACGAATGGTTAAAGTTGCCTGTAAAATACCCAGATTTACCACGGAATGCTCAAGTAGCTCTCACAATTTGGGATGTATATGGACCTGGAAAAGCTGTCCCTATTGGAGGAACCACTGTTACACTTTTTGGAAAATATGGGTAAGATGAGTTCTCTATAATGTGATTTCATCAATTGATTATGAAATAAACAGAATCTATTTCAGTCATCTCGTGAAGAAGATGACAATGATAAATGCTGATAATTTATGTGAATGCCACATGGGTAATATTGTCCTATGTAGCGAGTTTATGCGAAACATAGAACTAGTGGGAACAGGTGATCGATGCCCAGTGTGCACTCGGTGGGCCTGAGGACCTGTCTCCATGCTGTTTCTCTCAACTAAACTAAACTCTATAATGTCTATGACTATTTTAATTATGCTGATGTTCCTGGACTACAAAAAGTTTATTGTTATTCCTCTGGTATATTATTAAAGGTACAGATGTCTACAAGGAACATTTGTTTCAATTGTGGAATTATTTTTAAAATAAAACATTATTTAAATACTTTATCTTATGAGAATATACAGTGAAAGAAGTGCACTTCAAGTTCTAAATTGGTGTGAAATGTAACTGAATGTAGCATTTTTTTTAGTTTGCTAACATTGTGAATTATAACTTAATTATTTTTTGTGATTCAAAAATGAAAGATGATCAGAAGTAGCTACTGTAATTCCAAGTACATGCATTTTATTGTTGGCAGTGATGAGGTTAACTTTATACTTTAACTTCTGAAAACATAAGCGTATTTCAACAGCCAAAATTAAGCTTTGCAAAAGATCTTTCATATATTTCAAGAAACAATTTGTAACATGTGGACAACATCACAAAAGATTACTGTTGTTTTAAACTAAGATCACATGAGTCGTCATGTGAATGAATTTGACTGATTTGAAACTCCTCTTTCTAATCTGTAGGACAGTTTCTTTCCTGCTGCTTTCCTGAAGTCATTTTGATCTGTTTATGGGTGAGGAGTCATTTTGCAATATTAGAATAAAATTAAGTGCTCCCTATGTTCAATTGACTTTACTTTATTTTATTCATTAATTAAATATCAGAATGAAGTGGTCAGCAATGAGCAGAAAAGCATTTCTTTTAACGTCTTAAATTGAGGTCATTTAATACAGAAATTGAAAATGGGCCTCCATGTGGATATATACATGAGAAGAAAATTAGAGAATGACAAGTGATGGAACATAGAACAATACTGCAGAGAAACAAGCCCTTCAGCTCACCATGTGTGCACCGACTATGATGCAAATCTGAACTAATCTCATTTGGCCACATGTGGTCTCTTCTGCATGTTCATATCTCTCAAAATGCCTTTTTAAAGGTACGATACAATACGATAGAACTATATTTATCCCAGGAGGGAAATTGATCTGCCAACAGAAAATACATGAAACATGAAAATAAAGTGATGTGGAAAGGATTGGGGATGTGCATGTAGATGTGGAAAGGATTGGGGAGGAGTTGTACAGTTTGCTAGCCACAGGGAATAAGGATCTCCTGTGGCGTGCTATCTTAATTACTTTACTACCTCCCCTGGCAGCGGATTCCAGGCATCTACCGTGCTCTGTGGACAGTATAGAATCAACCACATTGTATAGGTATAGATCTCGTAAGGATGACAGACAGATAAAAGCTAGACTGAATAGGGATTACAAATCCCTGTCTCCCCTGTCCCCCGTCCCCCTGCCCCTGAAGGACATTCATGAGCTGGAAGGATTTTAACATTCTTGAAGTTTTTACATTCATAGTAATGGGCCTGTCCCACTTAGGCGACTTTTTAGGCGACTGCAGGAGACTACGCAGTCGTCACATGGTCGCCACACGTTCGCGGGTGGTTGCCGGGGAGTCTCCTTCATGGTCGTGAGGAGTTCCCGCATTATGGGAACTAGTTGCGGCCTCATTATGGTCGCCGTGAATTTTTCAACAGGTTGAAAAATTAGCGGCAACTAGAATGAAGCCGCCATGGAGAGAAGCGAGAATTCTCGAGCCGTAGGTGGGTCGCCAGGAGGTCCTAGTGGGTTGCCAGGAGGTCGGAGGTTCTCATAGGTTGTAGCCGGTGCTGACCGATGAATTTCATTGGCTCATTGGGGAAAAAAAAAAGATAAGCAGTAGTTTTCAGAGCCAAGGATAACCTACCATTTAACATGTTAAATGTCCACCGAGCTTCGCAACCGTGTATCTCTGGCTTCTTAAAAGTTGTCTCCACTGCTTCTCCCCCCTCTCCCCCTCCTCTTTTAAAGGACTTACCATACACTGAGCTTTAGCCATCTTTTTACAGCGCCAACCTTCCTGTTCATCGCGGTGTGTGTCTGTTTCACCTTGGCTTTGCACCATGTGAATTTTTTAGACAGCGCACCCCCCACTTGCCCTGTCCCCCGCCTGCATAACGGGCTGGTGAAGGAAGCGATGTGTTTGTGTGTGTTCCACTCTGACAGTCGCCATTCCAGTTGCCAGTTTTTCAGGTGACTGCTGGCAACTTGACAGTCGCCGGCAGTCTGCTGAAAAATTACCTAATTGGGACAGGCCCATTAGTTATTGCTTCCAAATCGCTGACTGTTAACAAATTAAATTCCTCAGCTGCATATTGGGTAGTTCTCAGTCGAAAATTTTTTTTAGTAAAAAATAAATAGAACATTTTTTCAGTAGAAAATAAATTGAAGCTATTAATTGATGCTGCAACAAATATCAATTAACGATATTTGCAGTTTGGATGAATATGTTCATCAAGCTTTTGGTTTCATAGCATTTTGATTAAACTTTAATATAGAATTCCTCACCTACCCTTCACAATTCGAACCAGTTTTGAGTTGCCTTATAGAAACAAGGCCGATGCTGATTTGCACAAAAAAAAGTGCTGGGGTAACTTAGCAGGTCAGGCAGCATCCCTGACAGACATGGATAGGTGATGTTTTAGGTCGGGGCCCCTTTTCAGGCTGCCTTCAGAGTTGTTTTATTGTTTTTTATGTTGACTAGTTACTGTTTTTTGGATGTAGTTAAATACCGACTGTCCCCATTGGCACTTTCTGAATTTAGATTTTTCTTGTGACTCCTGCCTCACAAAGAGATCCATTGATGATCAAACAGTTCTGTTTCTTTTCATACTTAATTTATGTGCTGTGGAGGAATTTGGCAATGACATTTTCCTCTTATGCTTTTAATTTGCAGCATGTTCCGACAGGGTATGCATGACTTGAAAGTTTGGCCAAATGTAGAAGCAGATGGATCGGAACCCACAAAAACAGCGGGCAGGACTACGAGCAATGTATCTGAAGATCAGATGAGTCGCTTAGCAAAGGTAGGATTTGGACTTAAATTATGTATTGATATATTACATTTGTAAATAAAGGAGTAAATCACTTTAAACTGGATGTAGCACATTATTTTAATTTATGTATATGTGAGAATTTATTGGCAAATTAATCTGAAGATGAAAGCAGTGTTGAAGTATAATGCAATATCATTACACTGATTATTTGAAAATACTTTCTCCAGAATCGGTATCAACTGGAGTGATTAAATATTTAAAGTAAATAAAAACTGTTTCTTGAAACACTTCAATGAGCTAGCTGTTTATCTTAAAGATTTTATTTTCGTCCATGAATATCCAAAAAATGGATAAGATTAAGATGCTTCTGCAGCCAAGGGTGCCGCACGATTGACAGCCTCGTCAACAGTGTTTTTTCGGGGGGGTTTTGTTGTTATTTTTAGTGTGTTTTAAAAGTTTGTGTAAATGTTCTCTGGTTTGTTTTATGTAGGGTGGGGGTCGGGGGAGACTTTTTTTCAATCTCTTACCCTGCCGGAGATGCGATTGTTTTCTGGATCGTGTCTCCGGTCGTTCTGCGGCCTAACGATCATGGAGCTGGAGGCCTTGCTCGGGACTGACTGAGCCCCACCGTGGGGCGTGGACGTACCATCGGAACCGATTCCTTACCTGGGAATGATGCTCCAACCGCGGCCTGCGCACAGTAACATCAAGGGCTTGCGGTCTTGGGAGAGACCGAGTCGGGAGCTCCAACGACGCAGAAAGTTTGATCAAGCCCCGACCCTTGGTCAGATTGCCGGTGCGGGGCTGCTGAGATACCCCCCCCCCTTGACGCGGAGGGCCTGACCGTTGGCTACGGGAGTCGTGATCATCCCGTCAACGGAAGGCTCAAGGCCCCCGATCGCGGGAGAACAAAGCAGGGAAGAGATTGGACTTTTTTTTCGCCTTCCATCACAGTGAGGAATGTGGGGGATTCACTGTGGTGGAGGTTTATGTTAAAATGTATTTTGTGTGTTCTGTTGCTTTTTATTTGTATGACTGACTTGGCAAATGAAATTCCTTGTATGTTGCAAAACATACTTGGCTAATAAAGTATTATTGTATTGAGAACGATAGTGTTAGTCAAATCCTTGCATTTACAGAAGTGGAAATAATAGTGGTGCAAGAATTGTACATGAAAAGCACATTGAAATTAACACTAAGAAAATGATTCATAGTGAGGAAGATGGAGTCACTTGCACTTTCTCTGAAAATAGAAATATTTAGAACAAGATGCAAAGCATGGGAGGCTGGTGAGATTTGGCAAACTACCCATACTTAAACAAGCTATTTTGTTAAAACAAGTTGTAATGGAGCTTACACCTTCATGTTAAATTTTTGATCGATGACAATTAATTACTTTAGCAGGATTCTTAGCTGTATACAGCTATTTCCATTGGTGATAATTAATTAATTAATTGATTGGTTATCACTGATGGAAATAGCTGTATACAGCTAAGAATCCTGTTAAGAGTTATGGTCTAAGACTTTTAAACAAAGAAATTATTGACAATAATTTCTAGCCACATTTTCCCATCTCCACCCCTTTCCACCTTCCGCAGAGACCGTTCCCTCTGCAACTCCCTGGTTAACTCATCCCTTCCCACCCAAAACCATCCCCCTCCCCATGTACCTTTCCCTGCAACCGCAGAAGATGCAACACCTGATGCTAAACCTCCTCCCTTGACTCTGTCCAGGTTAGGCAGAGGTTCACCTGCACCTCTTCCAACCTCATCTACTGTATCCGTTGTTCAAGATGTGGACTCGTACATCAGAGACACCAAACGTAGAATGGGTGATCATTTTGCGGAACACCTTCGCTCAGCCCGCCTGAACCTACCTGATCTCCCGGTTGCTGGGCATTTTAATTCTCCTCCCCATTCTTAGACATAGACATAGAAAACAGGTACAGGAGGAGGCCATTCGGCCCTTCGAGCCAGCACAGCCATTCATTGTGATCATGGCTGATCGTCCCCTATCAATAACCCGTGCCTGCCTTCTCCCCATATCCCTTGACTCCACTAGCCCCTAGAGCTCTATCTAACTATCTCATAAATCCATCCAGTGATTTGGCCTCCACTGCCCTCTGTGGTAGGGAATTCCATAAATTCACAACTCTCTGGGTGAAAAAGTTTTTTCTCACTTCAATCTTAAATGACCCCTTTATTCTAAGACTGTGGCCCATGGTTCTGGACTCGCCCAACATTGGGACCATTTTTCCTGCATCTAGCTTATCCAGTCCTTTTATAATTGTATATGTTTCTATAAGATCCCCCTCATCCTTCTAAACTCCAGTGAATACAAGCCTAGTCTTTTCAATCTTTCCTCATATGACAGTCCCGCCATCCCAGGGATCAATCTCGTGAACCTATGCTGCACTGCCTCAATCACAAGGATGTCCTTCCTCAAATTAGGAGACCAAAACTGTACACTATACTCCAGATATGGTCTCACCAGAGCCCTATACAACTGCAGAAGAACCTCTTTACTCCTATACTGAAATCCTCTTGTTATGAAGTCCAACATTCCATTAGCTTTCTTCACTGCCTGCTGTACCTGCACGCCAACTTTCAGTGACCGGTGTTCAAGGACACCTAGGTCTCGCTGTACATCCCCCTTACCTAACCTAACCCCATTGAGATAATAATCTGCCCCCTTGTTTTTGCCGCCAAAGTGGATAACCTCACATTTATCTATATTATACTGCATCTGCCACGCATCTGCCCACTCACTCAACCTGTCCAGGTCACCCTGCAACCTCCTAACATCCTCTTCACAGTTCACACTGCCACCCAGCTTTGTGTCATCCGCAAACTTGCTAGTGTTGCTCCTAATTCCCTCTTCCAAATCATTAATATATATGGTAAACAGTTGCGGCCCCAACATCGAGCCTTGCGGCACACCACCCGCCACTGCCTGCCATTCTGAAAAGGACCCGTTCACTCCTACTCTTTGCTTCCGGTCTGCCAACCAATTTTCTATCCATGTCAACACCCGACCCCCAATACCATGTGCTCTAATTTTAGTCACCAGTCTCCTGTACGGGACCTTATCAAAGGCTTTCTGAAAGTCTAGATACACTACATCCACTGGCACCCGTTCATCCATTTTACTTGTCACATCCTCAAAAATTCCAGAAGATTAGTCAAGCATGATTTCCCTTTCATAAATCCATGTTGACTTGGACTAATCCTTTTACTGCTATCCAAATGCCCTTATTACCTATTTTATAATTGACTCCAACATCTTTCCCACCACCGAAGTCAGGCTAACTGGTCTGTAATTCCCCTTTTTCTCTCTCGCTCCTTTCTTGAAAAGTTGGATAACATTAGCTATCCTCCAATCCACAGGAACTGATCCTGAATCTATTGAACATTGGAAAATGATCACCAATGCGTCCACTATTTCTAGAGCCACCTCCCTGAGGACCCTTTGCAGGGGATTTATCATCGTTCAGTCCCATTAGCCTGCCCAATACTATTTCTTGCCTAATGAAAATTTATTTCAGTTCCTCTACCCCCTTAGATCCTCTGTCCTCCAGTACAGGGCTCGAAATTAGCGGTTGCCCGGGTGCCATTGACCACTCAAAGCGCCGCCGGACAACCTAAACACCGAGTCATTTTGCCCGGCTTGGCAACCAGATACTGGTTTATACCGAAGATAGACACAGAAAACTGGAGTAACTCCGCGGGTCAGGCAGCATCTCTGGAGAAAAGGAACGTGACGTTTTGTGTCTGATGACGGCTGTGCGGGGCAAAGATACTAGGAGCGGGGTGAGGAAGGGTCGGAGCGAATGACGGGCTCCCAGCAGCGGCCGCGAAAGCGGCTCCATCTCCTCCTCCCGCACCCCGCCCGCCCTGATAAGGGCCTCTGCTTGCAAACCCGCTAACGGCAATAACCGCTTTCGAAACAAACCCTCCCTCCCGCACGCCGAGGCCGGGAGGAGGGAGGGAGGGGGAGGCCTCGGCGTGCGGGAGGGAGGTTTTGTTTCGAAAGCGGTTATCGCCGTTAGCGTGTTTGCAAGCAGAGGCCCTTATCAGGGCGGGAGGAGATGGAGGTGGAGCCGCTGTCGCGGCCGCTGCTGCCGCTGTGCGAAGCCCGTCATTCGCTCCGACCCTTCTGAAGCAGCTGCACCAAAGATCCTATAGCTATAGGATCTTTGAGCTACACCGCCCGGCCCCGCACCTTGCTGTTGGCTGGCGGAGGAGGGAGGCGGTGGCGAGGAGTTCCCAACGGCCAAGGCAGCGGGGCAATGTTGTCCGAGGAGCGCTGACCTTCCTTCCTCTCCACCTCGCCCCCCCCCCCTCTGTCTCTCTTGGACGCCTCCCCTTATCATGGGACCCCTCCACTCCATCCCGCACTGATCCCCATTCCCGCGCCTATTCAGTCCTCACTGACATCCCCAGTGCTCCCGTCCCCATCTACCCCCCCCTCATCTATTCATCCTGCGCTGATCACCCTATCCACCTTGCATTGATTCTCCTGCCACCCCCCCCCCCCCATCCATTCTACACTGGTTCCCCAATTCACCCTGTACTTACCCCTTTCCCATCCATCCTGCACTTCTCCTCCATCCATCCTGTACTGATCCCCCATGCATCCTGTACTAATCCACGCATTCATCCCATACTGACCCACCCTCCATTTACCCTGCAACCTTCCCCTCATTCATCCTGTAGTGATCCCCCATTCATCCTGCACAGACCCTTCGATCCACACTGTACAGACCCCCCCCCCAATCATCCTGTGCTGATCCCCCCCCCATCCATCCTGTAGTGATCCTCCCATTCAAGAAGAATGGAGGGAACAGTCTGAAGAAGGGTCTCGACCCGAAACGTTGCCTATTTCCTTCGCCCCATAGATGCTGCCTCACCCCCTGAGTTTCTCCAGCACTTTTGTCTACCCCCATCCATCCGGTACTTAACCCCCCCATTCAACACCACTGACATCCCCCGTGCTCTCCCCTCACAATTTTACCTACTCCAACCAACACGTACTAATTCACCTTCCTCAATCCATCCATTCTGCACCGGCTGCCTTCTAACCCCCCCCCCCCCCCCGCACCCCACCCCCGCCATCTATCCACTCCGAACTGATTCACACACACCCCCCTCCCTGACCCTATTGTGCTGGAAATGTCTTCAGAGCGAACATTGACTATGCTTGATAACAGAATGCAATCAAATGTGATTTAATTCCCAATGTTATTATTTGTTTTAATCCATGAAGATGGATTAATTCAATTGTGAACACGCGAAACATTAAAACCGCAGTGTTCGATTGTCACTGCTACCATTGACACGTTATTACAGAATTCATTTTATCGACTAATCAATGCTCTTAATATGGAGTATCAGTACTGTAGTTATTTAATGAACAACATTCACAACTATACGTATGCATATATGTTACCATGGTCCAGGAATTATTGGCACAGGTTGATCATACGCTGAATAATCCAACTACATTTTTGTTTAGAAGTGGAAAGAACTAATAGAAATTGCATTAATTGCAATGTGTAAAAAGAGTTGAGATACCGTCTTATAATTTTGCTGCATGTCATGGTGGAATATATCATGTCTTGATTGGTGAATATGTTTAGTTTGTGACTTTATTTAAAGCAGAAATAATATGTGAATGCTTCATTGAGTATAATTCCGACTGGTAACTACGCACGTCGTCCGAGCACATTATCGCACGCGTCATGCAAGCCATCTTAAATGACCACCTAAACTCATTTGGCAACCTAAAAAGCTGCCAAGGTTGCCCGGCTGGCAACAGAGAAAAACAGTTAAGCGAGAGCCCTGCAGTACATCTGGGAGATTGTTTGTGTCTTCCTTAGTGAAGACAGATCCAAAGTACCTATTCAACTCTTCTGCCATTTCCTTGTTGCCCATAATAATTTCACCCGTGTCTGCTTTCAAGGGACCCACATTTGACTCTGCTACTTTTTTTCCCTTAACATATCTAAAGAAGCTTTTACTGTCCTTGTTTATATTCCTGGCCAGCTTCCCCTCGTACTTCATCTTTTCAGCCCGTATTGCCTGTTTTGTTTCCTTCTGTTGTCCAATGAAAGTTTCCCAATCCTCTGGCTTCCGGCTACTTTTTGCTGTGTTATACATCTTTTCTTTTAGTTTTATTCTATCCCTAACTTCTCTTGTCAGCCACGGTTGCCTCCTACTCCCCTTATGGAATGAAATGATCCTGCGTCTTCCGGATTATGCCCAGAAATTCCTGCCATTGCTGTTCCACCGTCATTCCTGCTAGGATCCCTTTCCAGTCTACTTTGGCCAGCTCCCCTCTCAAGCCTTCATAGTCCCCTTTGTTCAACTGCATCACTGCCACTTCCGATTTAACGTTCTCCTTCTCAAATTGGAGATTAAAACTAATCATATTATGATCACTACCTCCAAGCGGTTCCTTTACCTCGAGTTCTCTTATCATATCTGGTTCATTGGACAGCACTAAATCCAGAATTGCCTTTTCTCTGGTCGGCTCCTTTACAAGCTGCTCTAAGAATCCATCTCGGAGGCATTCTACAAACTCTCTTTCTTGGGGTCCTGAACCAACCTGATTTTCCCAGTCTACCTGCATATTGAAATCCCCCATCACCACAGTGGCATTACCTTTGTTACATGCCAGTTTTAACTCCTGCTGCAACTTACACCCTACATCCAGGCTACTATTTGGGGGTCTGTAAATAACACCAATTAGTGTCTTCTTGCCTTTACAATTCCTCAACTCAATCCACAGCGACTCTACCTCGTCAGTCCCTATGTCTTCCCTCACAAGGGACTGAATTCCCTCCCTCACCAGCAGAGCTACCCCCCCTCCTCTGCCCACCTGCCTGTCCTTTCTATAGAATGTATAACCCTGAATATTAATTTCCCAGGCCCGATCCTCCTGCAGCCACGTCTCAGTAATCCCCACAATGTCATATCTGCCAACCTCTAACTGAGCCTCAAGCTCATCTACTTTATTTCTTATACTTCGCGCATTCATATACAATACTTTTAATTCCTTACGCATCTCACCTTTCACATCGATCCCTATTACACTTGGCCACACTCTCCTATCCCTTTGTGAGCTTCCTTTCCTGTTAAATCTGGGGTCATTAACCATCCCTTTAATCTTTTTCCCTTTAACTCCATCCTCGACTATCCCATTTGACACCCCACCCCCCTTATTCAGTGTAAAACCACCCGTGTAGGAGTGGCAAACCTGCCTGCCAGAATGCTGGCCCCCCACCTGTTAAGATGCAATCCATCCCTTTTGTACAGTTCCCCCTTACTCCAAAACAGATCCCAGTGATCTAAGAATCTAAATCCCTGCCCCCTGCACCAGTTCCTCAGTCACACATTCAGGTCCCGTATCTCCCTGTTCCTGCTCTTGCCAGCACGAGGAACTGGAAGCAAACTGGAGATAACAACCCTGGAGGTCCTGCTTTTCAGCATTTTTCCGAGCTCTCTAAAGTCACGCTGCAGAATATTCATCCCCTTCTTTCCGACATCGTTTGTGCCGACATGCACTACCACTGCCGGCTGTTCACCTTCGCCCTTGAGGATTTTCTGCACTCTGTCCGTGACATCCTGGATCCTGGCACCAGGAATGCAGCACACCATCCTCGAATCCCGTCTATTGCCGCAGAAACCCCTGTCCGTACCTCTCACAACGGAGTCTCCAACTACAATGGCGTTGTCTGACGTTGGCCTCTTTGGTTTTGGCTCAACAGCCCTTTTTGCTTCGCAAGCCAGTCCGCCGCTCAGTGTGATAACGTCTTCTGTCCCGTCAGCTTCTAAGTGGGTGAACCTGTTCACAAGAGGTACAACACACAGGGACGTTTGCATTCCATGTTTCCCTCCCTTTCTCACCGTCACCCACCTTCTCTCTTCCAGTACCTTAGGTGTAACAATCTTACTGTAGGACTTGTCGAGGAATGACTCAGTTTCTCGGACGAACCTGAGGTCATCCACTTGCTTCTCCAGTTCCCCAACACGGTCCTTCAGGAGCTGTACCTGGATGCACTTCTCACATTTGTAGCAGCCAGAGGCACCAGCAGTGTCCTTGACCTCCCACATATTACAAGCATCACACTGAATCAGCTTGCCTGACATCTCCTTTCGTCTATCCCTCTCCAGCGTTTTGCGTAGCCTCCTCTCCTCAGCCTCCTCGCCGAAGACTCTCGAGCCTAAGACTCACACTTTTCTCACAAGGCACTCGAGCCACAGACTCGCATTTTTCTCACAAGGCCGCTCCCTAAGAGCCGTCTTGCTTATATTGACTGATAAATTGCCTAATTTACCAATTTACAAACCAAATTCCTCAGTTTTAAACTGTTTTCCCCCTCTGTTGTTGTTGCTTCAAAATCCACGGGAGCTCTGAGTAAAGTCTGGCTGTGCTTTGCCTCTCCTTTTCAACTGTTTTCCCCCTCTGACTCACTTCTAACTCTCCTCCCATGGGCTAGAGCCAATCAGTGTTTTCTCCTGCTTCTCTTTGTTGCTGTTGCTTCAAAATCCACAGACCATTCTGTCCTAGGTCTCCTCCATTGTCAGAATGAGGTTAAACGCAAATTGGAGGAGCAGCATCTCATATTTCGCTTCGGCAACTTGCAGCCCAGTGGTATGAATATTGATTTCTCACACTTCAGGTAACCCCCGGCATTCCCTCTCTCTCTCTCTATCCCTCCCCCAACCAAGTCGCACTAGCTTCTCGTTTTCACCCTACAAACAGCTAACAATGGCCTGTTTTCTTTATCAGCGTTACTTTTTTGCTTATCTTTTATGCATTGTTCTTTATTTCTCTACATCATCGTCTATATCTCTTATTTCCCTTATCCCTAACCTATCTGAAGAAGGGTCTCGATCCAAAATGTCACCTATTCCTTCTTTCCAGATATGCTGCCTGTCCTGCTGAGTTACTCCAGCTTTTTGACACTATTAAATTGAGTATCTCTTTTATTGCACTCATTAGAAATTAGTTGCATCCCAATTGGAAATAAATCCAGTTTATTGGTCTGTGTAGGTATTTGTTGCTTTATAAATAGATGTTTTATTTCAATGTCTCAATAACTTCTGGACTGGATTGCATGCAAACAATGTTTTTCATTGTATCTTGGTACATGTGACAACTATAAACCAAATGAAATAAATCAAATACAATTTCTAACTTGTGTAATGTAGATACATGGGACTGGGACAATATGGAATATTTTTGCGAGCATGGGATGGTGGAAGCTCATGGAATGGGATATTGTTCAATCTTTGATACATACTTAATTGACATCCAAGGATTACATTATATTTGGGCTATTTACTTACTATTAGTTATTTCCCTTGAAGTTAGAAATATGATTTGAGAATTTGCAGGCATAAGATTGCTTCAGAATAAAAGTTTTTATTTAGCTGGACTGCGTGTAAAGGGCCTGTCCCACTTACACGACTTTTCAGCAAACTGCGACCTTCAAGCTCCGGGGCACTCGCCTGAAAAACCGCGAGCCGGATTGACCGGCAGCGCTGAACACACACACACACAAACACATCGCAAAGGTGGGGACCAAGGAAAGCGGGGGAACGCTGTCTGAAATTCACACGGTGCAAAGCCAAGGTGATATCCGCGATGAACAGGAAGGTTAAAGACGGCTGGCACAGTGTATGGTAAGTCCTTTAAAAGAGCGGGGAGGGGAGAAGGAGTGGAGACACTTTTAAGAAGCCAGACAACTTTTAATAAGCCAGAGATACACAGCTGTGAAGTTTAGCGGGCATTTAACATTACCGGTCGGTTTTCCTTGTTTCTGAAAACTCGTGCTTTCGTTTTTTTTCTTCCAATGACCCAATTAAAATGCCCGGTCAGCAAAGGAGATTACATACGGCTACCTCGACTACCTACAACGACATGGCAACCCCACAACCACTGGATTACGAGTTCAAAAGTATCGATTTTCTCCCTGCCGACCAATTTGTACTTGCTGAAAATTTTTCAGTTTGTTGAAAAATGTTCCTCAACCAAACTGGGGCCGCGAGTAGTAACCACTATGCGGGAACTCCTCTCGACCATGAAGGGGACTTACTGGTGACCACCTACGACCACGTGTCGACCATGCTGCGAGCTTGTGGCGAGCGCAAACTCTCCTAAACTCGCAAATAAGGTCGCCATAGTGGGACAGGCCCTTAACAGAAAAACATTCTTCAGTTCTTTACTTTGATTTCCTCATCTTGTGCTTCAAGGATATATTGGATAACAGTTGAAAATACTAATTATTTGATGTAAATAAAGTGTATTTCCAGAAATATACTATTACAGCTTTAGTTATGAGGATTAAAATGATATTTTGTGTGTGATGCTACAGTGTTTTAGCCATTCATTGGGACAACTGGTCCATCATTTGAAAGTGAAAGTGAAAGAGCATGTGAATGCTTAAATAATGCCCATTCTTTCTCTTATTGAATTCTATAGAAGTCTGACTTCACAGTGTAATCTCAGCTGCTGACGTGAGACCGTATCAATGGCAGAGAGAATTATGTTGAGAATGATTGAGATCTGACATTTTTCACTATTCCGTTGAGTAATATTTACATTTTTGCAACCAGGGACATTTGCTTTGGCTGTTACTTACTAACTGACAGACAATAATTCAGTTTGAAGCAGATAAGTTTTAATTAGTGATTGCACAATTGTTCTAACTGGTGCGAGGAAGGTGTCAAAGGAAGTTAATGGTTTGCTTATTGAAAATAACTTTATTAAGTCAGGTCTGCACCAAGTCTTGGGTGGATTGAGGCAGAAAATTAGTAAAAAATCGAGGTTAAGAGTGGTGCTGAGAGGAGGTTCAGGGTCAAAATCAGCACAGTGCTGTTTGGGTAAGGTGGTTTAGTCATGGTCAGAAAGAGGTGGCACAAATGGAAGGATCATAGGGGCAGCCACAAATGTGCATTGCATTCACGTTAATTTCTTTCTACAAGCTCTCTGTGGTGGTGCAGGAGAAGATGCACTTGCATAAAACACTGAAGGATTGTGTAAAAACAAACTGGTGGAGCAACTTAGTGGGTTAGGTAGCATCTGTAGAGGGAAATGAACAAGCGGCATAGTGGGTCAGAACCCCTTCAGATTGATGGAGTTGAGGACAAATAGCTGATGGAAAGAGGTGAGGGGAAGGTGTGGGGTGAGAGCTAGTAGGTAATAGATGGATCAGAGTAAATAGATTGGCAGATGAATCAGGTAGGGGAGAGAAGGTGGAGATAGATCCCGAGATAGCAGGTTATAAGTGGAGAAGACAACCCTGCTGTTGGTGGAATCTGACCAGTAAGGCGTGGAGTGAAACATAGACCCAGAGGTAGGGATGGTGGGCAGAAGGAAACGGGGTGGATGGGTGAGAATGGAAGAAAAGTTGAGGACCTAGAGTAGGGAGGGGTAGGAGAGAAACAGATGGGAGAGAGGAAAGGAACTGTGTGATGAGAACAAGGACATGGAAAGAAAGGTATGCATGAGCAGTGTATCTGAAATTGGAGAAATCAATGTTCATGTCATTAGGCTGTAGCTACCCAAACAGAAAGCAAGTGGTGTTTTTTTTCCAATTTACATGTGGCCTCACTCTGGCAATGGAGGACGGCAAGGACAGAATGGTTGCCGTGGGAAGGGGTATTGAAGTGACGAGCTATCAGGTGCTCCAGCTGGCCCCGGAGAACAGAGCGCAGATGTTGGACAAAGCAGTCCCCTAGTTTGGGCACCATATCTGAGGGAGGATGTGCTGGCACTGGAGAGGGTCCAGAGGAGGTTTACAAGAATGAGTGGGTTAACATATGATGAGCTTTTTACGGCACTAGGCCTCTACTCGCTGGAGTTTAGAAGAATGAGGGGGGCACCTCTTTGAAACGCACAGAATAGTGGAAGGCCTGGATAGAGTGGATGTGGAAAGGATGTTTCCACTAGTGGGAGAGTCTAGGACCAGAGGTCATAGCCTCAGAATTAAAGGACATTTCTTTAGGAAGGAGATGAGGAGGAATTTCTTTAGTCAGAGGGTGGTGAATCTGTGGAATTCATTGCCACAGAAGGCTGTGGACTACCGTCACTTTTTTAAGGCAGTGATAGATAGATTCATGATTAGTATGAGTGTCAGGGGTTATGGGGAGAAAGCAGGAGAATGGGTTTAAGAGGGTAAGATAGATCAGCCATGATTGAATGGCAGAGTAGAGTTGGTGGGCCAAATAGCCTAATTCTCCTATCACATGAACACGAGTTTAGGCTTGGCCTCAGCATTGTAAAAGAAGCCAAATCGAGAGCATCAGCTACAGCTAAAGAAGCACATCAATGCCTCTACTTCCTCAGAAAACTGAGAATGTTTTCCACTACTCTTACCAACTTCTACAGAGGCACAGAAGAAAGCATCTTATAGGGATGCATCACAGCCTGGTTTGGGAACAGCACTAGATCACAATAAATTGCAGAGTTGTGGATGAAGCCCAGTCCATCACACAGACCATTCCCCACTGTCGACTCCATCTACACTTCACACTACCCTGGGAAAGTAGCCAACACAAGGACCCTTTTCACCTCAGTCACCCTGCCTAACTTGTCCAAGCCGATCAAGATATCCTATCTACGCTTGTCTCACATGCCCACGCTTGGCCCATTCCCTCCCAAACCGTTCCTATCCGTGTACCTGTCCAAATGCCTGTTAAATGTTAATATAGTACCTGCCTCAACTACCTCCTCTAGCATCTCAATCCATTTAGCGGCTGAATTCTGTGTGAAAAAGTTGCCCCTCTAGTCCCTATTAAATTTTTCACCTCTCACCGTAAATCTACATACTCTGGTTCTTGATTCACCTACTCTTGATAAAAGACTCTGCATTCACCCTATCTATTCCCCTCATGATTTTATACACCTCTTATGAGATCTCACCTCAGCCTTCTGACCTCCAAGGAATAAAATCTTAGCCTGTCCAACTTCTCCCTATAGCTCTGACCCTCAAGTCCTGACACCATTTTCATGAATCAAAACATAATTGTGAATAATTTTGCAGCACTAGGCCCATTGCCCCATAGGTCATTGCATTCGGAGCACAGAAATATGATGAAAGATTCTTCCTTTATCATCTTGTAGGTATTGTTTTTCATTTTACCTACCACTATCTGGATGTAAAAATGTCTGTCATTTCCCATTTTCAAATTATGCTTCTGGTTATTGACTGCTCTGCTCAGCAAAGTAATCATATACACCACAATTTAGTCTTACTAGCCTCCGCTTCAAAGAAATTCATAGTAGCTTATCCACTCTCTTGATTAGAACGGCGGTCAAGGATTATGGGGAGAAGGCAGGGAAATGGGATTAGGAGGCAGAGATCAGCCAGGATTGGCGAAGTGGACTTGATCGGCTGAATGGCTTAATTCTACACCTATAATTTGTGAACTCTTCTCACAAGTGAAATGTTCTATTCCTAACAAAATGTTAAGATTGAATGCATCTTCCCTGTAACGCAACCAGAACAATATGCAGTGGTACAAGCATTCTGATGTTGAGAATGATTTTTTTTTTTAACTTAGGCTATGGACATTGAAAGTGTGTACATTAAAAAGACCAGAAAATGCATGGTTTATCACTTATTGTTATGGATGTTATTTGTTGGTGCAATCAATTTGACTTTTGAGCTGAATTTTTGAAAAGTGGTGTCCTCTATGGTATTGCCTCGCGTGTTCATAAATTTAAAGCAGAAACACTGAAGTTCAATGATAATGGCAGCTTAATGAAGATTAATGATGGTCTGGATTTATACTTTTCATGAAGTGCTTCACAGGATGTGCCTAATTAATATCCAGAGGTAAATGCATGGTTATGTCTGCTGTAAGCTTTTCTTACAGAAGTGTAATGTCAGAAAGTTATCATTGTAGACAATGCTGTCAAGAATCTTGGCAGTTCTGGGGAGTTATTATTTCAAATCAATAGGGCAGAGGGAGGAGACGAGGAAATTTGAATTTCAGTCCTAAAAGCCCTATCCCACGGTACGAGTTCATTCCAAGAGCTCTCCCGAGTTTGCCGTGATTCGAACTCGGAGATTTATGGTAATGGCCACTCGTCGGTACTCGGGGCTCTCGTGGACATTTTTCAACATGTTGAAAAATCTTCACGAGTCTTCCCGTGCTTACCTGCCTTTAGCGAGTCTTCCCGAGTACCTGTCGTTAGCGGTACGAGCTGCTAAGAGACGTCCCCGAGCTCTGACATTCTCCGACATACGTTCATTCTCCGTGCTTACCACGAGTTTGATTTTTTTTAAACTCGGGAGAGCTCTTGGAATGAACTCGTACCGTGGGACAGGGCTTTATCTCTTTATATTCCCTTTCTCCACACATGCATTTAAACCTCAAACCTGTCTGATGGATCAACAACCTGAAACGTTCATTTGATTCTCTTTCCACAAATGCTGCTTCACCCTATTAACTTAAACAAATTGATTTTTAATTAAACAGGCACATACAGGCAAAGCATAGAAGAATATGATCCAAATGGGATTAGTGCAGATGGAGAAAAAAGGTCAGCAAGGACATGGTGGGATAATTTATTAACTTAAATTAGCTTGATTGTCTAAGGTGCAGCAGGATATAGATCGAATGAAAAATTGGGCAGATATTGACTGATGGAATTTAATCCTGACAAGTGCAAGGTGATGCATTTTTGGAAGTCAACTAGGGGTATGACATGTATAATAAATATTAGGAATGTTTGCAAAGGAATGTTCATGGACAGCGAGACTAAGGGTGGCACAGTGGCACAACGGTAGAGTTGCTGCCGTAAAACGCCAGAGATCCGGGTTTGATCCTGACTACGGGTGCTGTGGGGAGTTTGTAATTTCTCCCTGTGACTGCGTGGGGTTTCTCTGTGGGTGCCAGTTTCCTCCCACATTCCACAGACGTGTAGGTTGTAGGTTAATTGGCTTCTGGAAATTGTCCCCAGTGTGGAGGATCAAACTAGTGTACGGGGTGATAGATACAAAATACTGGAGTAACTCAGCGGGTCAGGAAAAAGAATAGGTGACGGTGATCGTTGGTTATCGCAGACTCGGTGGGCCAAAGGGCCTGTTTTCACGCTGTGTCTCTAAAAGAAAATCCCTGAAAGTGGTCACACAGGTTCGTAGGGTGGTAAAGCAGACACGTTTGCCTTCATTGGTTGGGGCAGGGAAAATATAAGAGTTGAAGTTATGTTGTAACTCTCAATGAAGTGTATGCAATCCCTGCAGGCTAGTTTGGATGCAGGAAGGATATACCTGATGCTGTGTTAGTCTGGAATTGGGGCCCACAGCCTGAGGAAATGTAGTAAGACTCAAATGAGGAGAAATTTCTTTACCCCCAAAGAGTGGTAAACCCATGTAATTCTGTAAAATTGAAGGCAGTTGAAACTTATTCAAGAAGTTATAGATCGTTTGGAAGGATGTTTAACTTGCCTTACCATAGAAACATAGAAACATAGAAAATAGGTGCAGGAGGAGGCCATTCGGCCCTTTGAGCCAGCACCACCATTCATTGTGATCATGGCTGATCGTCCCCTATCAATAACCCATGCCTGCCTTCTCCCCATATCCCTTGACTCCACTAGCCCCTAGAGCTCTATCTAACTCTCTCTTACATCCATCCAGTGACTTGGCCTCCATTGCCCTCTGTGGCAGGGAATTCCATAAATTCACAACTCTCTGGGTGAAAACGTTTTTTCTCACCTCAGTCTTAAATGACCTCCTCTTTATTCTAAGACTGTGGCCCCTGGTTCTGGACTCGCCCAACATTGGGAACATTTTTTCTGCATCTAGCTTGTCCAGTCCTTTTATAATTTTATATGTTCCTATAAGATTCCCCCTCATCCTTCTAAACTCCAGTGAATACAAGCCTAGTCTTTTCAATCTTTCCTCATATGATAGTCCCGCCATCCCAGGGATCAATCTCGTGAACCTACGCTGCACTGCCTCAATCACAAGGAAATCCTTCCTCAAATTAGGAGACCAAAACTGAACACAATACTCCAGATGTGGTCTCACCAGAGCCCTATACAACTGCAGAAGAACCTCTTTACTCCTATACTGAAATCCTCTTGTTATGAAGGCCAACATTCCATTAGCTTTCTTCACTGCCTGCTGTACCTGTAAGCCAACTTTCAGTGACCGGTGTACAAGGACGCCCAGGTCTCGCTGCACCTCCCCCTTACCTAACCTAACCCCATTGAGATAATAATCTGCCCCCTTGTTTTTCCCGCCAAAGTGGATAACCTCACATTTATCTATATTATACTGCATCTGCCACGCATCTGCCCACTCACTCAATCTGTCCAGGTCACCCTGCAACCTCCTAACATCCTCTTCACAGTTCACACTGCCACCCAGCTTTGTGTCATCTGCAAACTTGCTAGTGTTGCTCCTAATTCCCTCTTCCAAATCATTAATATATATGGTAAACAGTTGCGGCCCCAACACCGAGCCTTGCGGTTCTCCACTCGCCACTGCCTGCCATTCTGAAAAGGACCCGTTCACTCCTACTCTTTGCTTCCGGTCTGCCAACCAATTTTCTATCCATGTCAACACCCTACCCCCAATACCATGTGCTCTAATTTTAGTCACCAGTCTCCCGTGCGGGACCTTATCAAAGGCTTTCTGAAAGTCTAGATACACTACATCCACTGGCATCCCTTCATCCATTTTACTTGTCACATCCTCAAAGAATTCCAGAAGATTAGTCAAGCATGATTTCCCTTTCATAAATCAATGTTGACTGGGACTAATCCTTTTACTGCTATCCAAATGCCCCATTATTACCTCTTTAATAATTGACTCCAGCATCTTTCCCACCACCGAAGTCAGGCTAACTGGTCTGTAATTCCCCGTTTTCTCTCTCGCTCCTTTCTTGAAAAGTGGGATAACATTAGCTATCCTCCAATCCACAGTAACTGATTCTGAATCTATTGAACATTGGAAAATGATCACCAATGCGTCCACTATTTCTAGAGCCACCTCCCTGAGGACCCTGGAATGCAGACCATCAGGTCCAGGGATTTATCATCCTTCAGTCCCATTAGCCTACCCAATACTATTTCTCGCCTAATGAAAATTTCTCTCAGTTCCTCTACCCCCTTAGATCCTCTGTCCTCCAGTACATCTGGGAGATTGTTTGTGTCTTCCTTAGTGAAGACAGAAATAGTTCTACCAGGTAGGGCAAGTAGAATTATTTCCTCACAGAGCCAGAGACCTGTGTTTGTTTCTTGCCACGGGTACTGGCTATATGGACTTTGCATGTTCTCTGTGACTGCTTGGGTTTCCTCCGGGTTTAGTTCTAGTTTAAGCGATACACTGTGGAAGCAGGCCCTTCGGCCCATTGAGTCCGCGTCGACCAATGATCACCTGTACAGTAGTTATTTTCTAGACACCAGGGGCTATTGATGGTCGACTTGGACCGAAGGGCCTGTTTCCACGCTGTATCTTTCCATTCAATTCTATTCAATTAGATTTGATTCAAGGAATGTGCATAGAAACACAATTTGGTGATAAAACCAAACAAGGGTGGTATTAACGTTGAGAAAATATTCAATGTGCTGTCCATGCTTAGCGAGGATTGGAAATAAAATTAGTCCAATATAAGCATTCATAACTCTGCGCATTCAAAGGTACATGTAATGCCACGGCGCAATAAAGAGTGGCGGCTGTGTAATGCAATCTACAAATCTCAGAGCAAGATCCATGATACAATGCTATTGTGACTCCCACTTTACTGATTACAAGATGAGTAACTGGAACAGTTAATTATAAATCGGCAACCCAATAGGGTTCAATTAAATGATGAACTCTAGCAAATATTTTGGGGACCTGTTGATAATGGACGCTGGAGCTCTGCAGTCGTCAGATAAACAGTTATTTGTCGCTGCTTTGCTCCTAGTTTTTTATTGCTTAAAGTTGTCCAAAATGATTAGTTGAAATTAACTTTCCAATTTTTTGTAGAATATTTTGTTTGTAAGATAGCTGATTTTAGTTTGCTTTTCTTAAAGCTTACCAAAGCACATCGTCAAGGTCACATGGTGAAGGTTGATTGGTTGGACCGGCTTACTTTTCGAGAGATAGAGATGATAAATGAGGTAAGCTGGCTGGAGTTTTACTTGTGTGAATTAACTTTTGGCTTCCTTTTTTCCCAGTACCTGCTAAATAATGTTTCCACCCTAAATCCTTCTGCTTTTTTTTGTGTCAACGTAATAGTAGCATAACTTCTCAGTGTATTTTTATTTTGGTAAGCTGACCTTTGCTACATCGTGCATCCCGTTTCTGTTGCAGAGTGAAAAGAGAAGCTCTAATTTTATGTATCTCATGGTTGAATTTCCACGTGTTAAATCTGAAGACAAAGAATACGGTATTGTTTATTATGAGAAGGTTTGTCATTTTCCAATACTATTTTGGTACAGGTAATTTTGTAGTACATAAACATGCAGTAAATAAACATGCCTCAATTAATTTAGTGGTTTTTATTTTCAATTAAGACTAGAATGTAATTGTTTCTTCGTGATAAGATTACATTTTAAGTAAACTTAGGTGAGATAGTTCACTGATTTTACCCAAGTTCTAACCCTAAACAGTTTTCTTTTCACATTCTAGTTATTTGAATAGAACTTGATTCATCGCATGCTTGGTTTTCTTTAAAGTTATAACATTTAATGCCTTAACTTGAGTGAATTCTGTATGTGAAATTGGTTCTAAATGAGAAAGACATCCATGTTAATGGGGGTGAAGAGGTTGCATTCCGGGAAAACAATCTGCATTGCAATTTTCCAAAAATGCAAAGCCATATCATTGTGCATGCATCAAGGAACACAAGTTAAAAAATATTAATCTTGTTTATTTATTTATTTTTTCACATAATTTCTGTCAGAGTGAATTTAATAAATATCTCAAATTTTTCAGTTGTAATGTCTGAACTCTAAGGGCCAATTTCTGTTTCTCGCAACACAATAGTTGCCCGTGTCCAGTTTACATTTGCAATTCCAATGGACTTCTTAACAATTTCAAACTATGTTGAGGGTTATTTCAAGCACTTATTACTGAAAAAGATACTTGTTTTCTTTTTAAGTAAGTGTACTTTTAATTTGTGTATTCTTTAAGCCTTCTTTGTTCTCTGAAGAAACAGTCCTACTTCCTGTTTCTGGCCGAAGTATGAAATGTCTCACATAGATTCTATTGATAATGTTAGAAGATATTTGGCTTTAGATAATTTCTACTAACAAAATAAATAGATCACTTATTGTGTCTCTTATGTGCAAATTTAACCAGGATGGTGATGAATCATCTGCAAATTTAACAAGTTCTGAGATTGTCAAAGTGCCAGATCCTCAAATGTCAATGGTATGTACAACTTCAAATTACATTGGTGTTTTCCCCCAAAAAACATTATGTGCTGCCCTTTCTTTTGGTTAAAAATGTTCAATTGGTTTTCATATGATACGATACGATAGAACTATTCATCCCAGGAGGGAAATTGATCTACCAACAGTCATAAAACACGAAAAAAGATACATAAAACATGAAATTAAAGTGATGTGGAACGTCCAGGATTGGGGATACGGTGCATTCAGAAAGTATTCAGACCCCTCCACTTTTTCCCCATTTTGATACGTTACAGCCTTATTTTAAAATGGATTAAATTCTTTTTTTTTATCATTAATTTACACATAATACCCCATAATAAAAAAGCGAAAACAGGTGTGTAGAAAATTTTGTATAGTAATTATAAAGAAATAACTGAAATGTCACATTTATGTAAGTATTCAGACCCTTTACTCAGTACTTTGTTGAGGCACCTTTGGCAGCGATTACAGCCTCAAGTCTTCTTGGGTGTAACGCTACAAGCTTGGCACATCTGTACTTGGGTAATTTCTCCCATTCTTCTCTTCAGATCCTCTCAAGCTCTGTCAGGTTGGATGGGAAGTGTTGATGCACAGCTATTTTCAGGTCCCTCCAGTGATGTTCGATCGGGTTCAATTCCGGGCTCTGGCTGGGCCACTCAAGGACATTCACAGACTTGTCGCTAAGCCACTTCTGCGTTGTCTTGGCTGTGTGCTTAGGGTCGTTGTCCTGTTGGAAGGTGAACCTCAGCCTCAGTCTGAGGTCCAGAATGCTCTGGAAGGTTTTTATCAAGGATCTCTCTGTTCTTTGCTCCGTTCATCTTTCCCTCAATCCTGACTAGTCTCCCAGTTCCTGCCACTGAAAAACATCCCCACAATATGATGCTGACGCCACCATGCTTCACCTTAGCTATGGTATTAGCCAGGTGATGAGCGGTGCCTGGTTTCCTCCAGACATGACGCTTGGCATTCAGGCCAAAGACTTCAATCTTGGTTTAATCAGACCAGAGAATCTTGTTACTCATGCCTTTTGGCAAACTCCAAGCGGGCTGTCATGTGCCTTTTACAGAGGAATGCCTTCCGTCTGGCCACTCTGCCATAAAGGCCTGATTGGTGGAGTGCTGCAGATATAGTTGTCCTTCTGGAAGGTTCTCCCATCTCCACAGAAGAACTCTGGAGCTCTGTCAGAGTGACCATCGGGTTCTTGGTCACCTCCCTGACCAAGGCCCTTCTCCCCCAATTGCTCAGTTTGGCCAGGCGGCCAGTTCTATGAAGAGTCCTGATGGTTCAAAGGTTCTTCCATTTAAGAATGACGGAGGCCACTGTGCTCTTCGGGACCTGCAATGCTGCAGAAATTGTTTTATACCCTTCCCCAATCTGTGTCTCGCCAAAATCCTGTCTCGGAGGTCTACAGACAATTCCTTTGTCTTTATGGCTTAGTTTTTGCTCTGACATGCACTGTCAGCTGCGGGATCTTATATAGACAGGGGTGTGCCTTTCCAAATCATGTCCAATCAATTTAATTTACCACCGGTGGACTCCAATCAAGTTGTAGAAACATCTCAAGGATAATCAATGGAAACAGGATGCACCTCAGCTCAATTTTGAGTGTCATAGCAAAGGGTCTGAATACTTATGTAAATGTGATATTTCAATTATATCTTTTTAATTACTTTGCAAAAATTTCTAAACACCGGTTTTCACTTTTTTATTATGGGGTATTGTGTGTAGATTGATGATGAAAAAATGAATTTAATCCATTTTAGAATAAGGCTGTAACGTAACAAAACGTAACAGGTTAAAACTCCTGTGGGTAATAGATCACTGTCCCTTCTTACACAGTGCCTCAGTGTTCCTGGGCCAGTCCAGTTTACTGTCCAGGTACTTGTACCCCCTGGTTAACTGCACATCCACACCCTTGATGGAAACAGGGGATAGGTGTGTTCCTCTCCTCCTAAAGTCCACCACTAACTCCTTAGTCTTGTTGGTGTTGAGCTGCAGGTGATTCAGCCCGCACCACTCATCAAAGTTGTTGACTACACCTCTGTATCGTGCCTTTCAATGAGAGCACCTCTCATAATATAAAATGTAAGAGAGTTTAGTCTCCCAGAATGCTTTGTTTCTCCTTTTCAAACAATTGGGTGTGTGGACTATTGCATGCAGTTCTGGTCCCCATTACAAGAAAGATGTGGAGGCTTCGGAATGGTTGCAGAGGAGGTTTTTCAGAATGCTACTTGAATTAGGGGGTTTCAGCTACAGGGAGAGGTTGGATAGACGGATTGTTTTCTCTGGAATGTCAGAATTTGAGGGGAGACTTGAAAGAAGTATGTAAAATTATGAGAAGCATAGAGAGGGTAGACAGTCAGAAACATTTTTTCCAGGGTGGAAATGTCCAACACTAGAGGGCATGGCTATAGGGTGAGAGCGGGAAAGTTTAATGGAAGTGTGTGATAAGTATTTTACACAGAGAGTGGTGGGGGCCTGGAATGCATTGCCAGAGGTGGTGGTACAGGCAGATGCAATAGTGGTGTTTGAGAGGCTTTTAGATAGGCAGGTATGTTCCTCTCCTCCTAAAATCCACCACTAACTCCTTAGTTTTGTCGGTGTTGAGCTGCAGGTGATTCAGCCCGCACCACTCAACAGAGTTGTTGACTACACCTCTGTGTTCAGCTTCCCTCCCCTCATTGATGCAGCCCACAATTGCAGAGTCATCCGAAAACTTCTGCAGGTGGCAGGAGTCCGAATTGTATCTGAAGTCTGAGGTGTAGACGGTGAACAGGAAGGGAGAGGGGACCGACCCTATGGGGGGGCCTGTGTTGCTCACTGCCATGTCCAAGACACAGTTCTGTAGCCTTACATACTGTAGTCGTCCAGTCAGGTAGTTGGTGATCCAGGACACCAATGGAGCATCCACCCACATCTTTGTCAGTTTGCTCCCTAGCAGTGCAGGCGTTAAAAGCACTGGAGAAGTAAAAAAAAACATGACTCTCACAGTGCTGAGCCCTGTCACAATCCCTGATGCAATTTAACGAACATGATCATTGTCGTGTGTTTCAGTGCCACCTTCATACTTCATACTAATCGGAATATAAGACTTGAAGCCACCCATTCAGTAATATCAAGATTAATTCTGTGCCTTGGATCCAACTTTTTTAGCTCTACTCCCTGCTTTGCACCTCTCAATCAACCCTCACTACACGTTCTCAAATCCTCATTTTTTTCTCAGCCTCGAAAAATCAATTAATATCATCATCCAAACCCTCTTGAAATGGAAAAATGTTAGGAATTGCAAGACCATCACCTTATTTTAGTCTGAAATGGACAAAATCTCAATCTTGTTCCATGTAGTTCTAATTTCTTCAGCCAGAGGGAGCCGAATCTCAGCATCTTCCCTCTCAGTCACTGTGCTCTGGAAAAACAAACAATCCTGTTCATTCTTTCTTCAAATGAAAATCCCCTCATTTGAGCAAAAAAAGAAGTGAATCGGTACTGCAAAATTTTTTAAGTTGTCTGTTGTGGAGCAAACAAATCACTCATACAGTCATTAACCCATGGGAAGTTTGTGCATGAGGAATGCTTTTCTGTAGTTGTGATTTTAGATATTTTATGTTTTTGATGCATTTTTTAAATTAAATTCATCGTACATCTGACGTGATTGCCCTTCTTGTCTTGGGCATGTTTCATTCTGATGATGTCCAAATTACTGTTCATTTCCTTTTATTAACATCTCAATTTGTTGATCAAAAGAGTTCACATGAAGTTCATGGAGGCTTAAATAGTTAAATGCATAATACTTGTTTCTTCATGGTTTGTTTAATATATATTCTTTTAATAGGAGAATTTAGTAGAAAGTAAGCATCATAAACTTGCTCGAAGCTTAAGAAGTGGACCTTCTGATCATGATCTGAAGCCAAATGCTGCTACACGCGATCAACTTAATGTGAGTACAAATTGAAGACCTTCACTGAAAAGATACCAACTAGTGTTTTCCTTATAAATATAATTTTAGAATTTGCATTTTATATTTAGGAGAAAGTGAATTCCACTCCAAAGCATTTCTATCATTGTAACTAATTTATCTTACTGTTTCTTACATTTATCAACTGGAGTCGGCCTAAGTCCATCTGGGTGGAGTAGAATTACCGTATTTCCTGGAAATGAAAACGCTATTATTTATCTTCGAGGCCGAAGGTTAGGCTGTTAGCCAAGAACGATTGACTTGGCTATCCCTTAGTACAGCAACATCAAGAACGATGTTGCTGTACCCTGGGATAGTCAAGTCTATCCCTCATTGCTGGCAGCTGATGGGAAGCGGCTATAAAGTGGGAAGCGGCTGTAAAAGGCCAGCGCTGCTGAGGGTGGGGGGAGGGGCAGTGGGCCAGGGGAGTGTGGGGAGTGGCCAGGGTCAGCATGGGCAGGAGCATTGAAAAGGAGGGGATCGGGGATCATGCCAGCATCTCACTCACCGTTGCCACGGCGCTCCGGGCGGGGAGCCACCGCATTGTGGCCGGGGAGGGAAGTAGCTCGGGTGGCTGCGAGCGGCCGCCGGGACTGGACAGCGGAACCGGCTGCCACCTCAGAGCCTTCGGCCGGCCCGTTCACCTCTGGCAGTGCTCTCTGTCTGAACACCTCCTGCCGCTCGTCGGCCTCGCTCATGTCAGCCGCTTCCCGCAAATCCTTAAATTCCGACTGCCGCCGGGGAGGGAAGTAGCTCAGGTGGCTGCGAGCGGCTGCCGGGGACCGGACAGCGGAACCGGCTGCCACCTCAGCGCCGTCTGCTGGCCCGGGGATGCTGTCCGGTCTCGGCGGCCGCTCCCGTTTTGGCACTACTGATCCTTATGTTTGAATTTCCTAGGTTCCTTAGCGTTCCCGATTTTCTCACCATCTCCCCAACTGCCATTACCCTCCACCCCCCACCCATTCAGTCATTCAGAATGGAGGAGATCTGGAAGCCTTGAGCAAATTGAATTGTCACTTTAGTTATTTTTATTTTTTATTTCTTTGAGCGTGAGAAATTCTATGTCCCGCCAGCCTTTTTTCAAAATTTAGCAACTCAAAATGGGGGTGCGTCTTCGACGCAGGTGCGTCTTCATTGCCGGGAAATACGGTAGCTAAAGCTTTGACCAGCAAAACAAAAAAATGCTTTAAATGACTATGAAGGTAAACCTAAGGTCTCAAATATTAATAAATACTGTAGATAATATGGTGTTACAAAAAACTACAGTTGATTAACTGATGTACAACACTGCAAAATATTGTGCAATACTATGACATTTCTAATAACCTTCTAATAGCTTTATCCCATCACTGTACCTCCATTTTCGACTCTTTGATTCTGAACGCAACTTATGACAGGGATCACTTGTAATGAGGGTTGCTGTCCGTACAGGTGATTCCTCCCTGTCCACAGCATCCCTGCAAGCTCGCTTTACTCTAAAAATGTATTGATTTTTAACACCAGTTGATTTTCTTTGTGATTGTTTTTGCCCTGACTTCAGTCAGGTCCTGTCTTGACAGAGATATTGGTAGAAATGGAAATGGAAGTTGGAAGATCATGCAGTAACATATTAATGCAAAGACAGTAATTTCAGTCTCTATGATGTCCAAAGTGAAAGAGTAGGTTTTCCTGTATGTAAATGTATTACGGTAATTTTTGTTTTCTCCCTGGTAAGACATTTGACAATGAGAATGGCTCGGGATTTACTTCATACATTTATTAAGATAGCTGAATCATAATAACATACTTACTAATCACTATTTGTACAATAATTTTTCCAGATTATTTTAAATTATCCTCCTACTAAATTGTTGTCGTCTGAAGAACAAGATCTTGTTTGGAAATTTAGGTACTATCTCACCAATCAAGAGAAGGTTAGTATTTTTTTTAATAATGAATCTGATAATGCATTAGATCTAGAAGTTTTTATTTCTTGTAAATTCATCATTTCAATTCAAAGAAGCATAATTAACTGATTTTACTGTAAATGCAGTTACTTGGAAAACAGCAAACTGTTTTCAGTTGCAGGGCAAAGATAGACACAAAATGCTGGAGTAACAGCGTTAAGTTTCGGGTCGAGACCCTTCTTCAGACTGATATTGGGAATGGGAGGTACAAAGATAAGGAAGTGTAAGGTGTGAAAACAGGATAAAGGGAATGAAGATCACGGAAAATGTAGAATAACTCATTGTTAGCTGGCAGAAGGTAACAACAAAGCAAACAGAGATAAAATGTAGTCGGAGACAGGAAGACTGGCCGGAGAACTGGGAAGGGGGAGGGATGGAGAGAGAGGGAAGCAAAGGTTACTTGAAGTTAGAGAGGTCAATGTTCATACCGCTGGCCAAGCAAAATATGAGGTGCAGTTCCTCTAATTTGCACTGGGCCTCACTCTGAAGATGGAGGAGGCCCAGGACAGAAAGGTCAGTGTGGGAATGGGAAGGGGAGTTAAAGTGTTTAGCAACCGGGAGATCAGGTAGGTTTAGGCAGGCTGAGCGGAGGTGTTCAGCGAAACGATCGTTGCGCCTGCGCTTGGACTCGCCGATATATAGTCCACACCTGGAACAGCGGATACTGTAGATGAGGAGGTCCAAATGAACCTGTGCCTCACCTGAAAAGACTGTCGGGGTTCTAGGACGGGGTCGAGGGGGGTGGTATAGGGACAGATGTTGCATCTCCTGCGGTTGCAGGGGAAAGTACCTGGGGAGGGGGAGGTTTGGTTGGGAAGGGACAAGTTGGCCGGGGAGTTGCGGAGGTAACAGTCTCTGCTGAAAGGGGTGGAGATAGGAAGATGTGGCTCGTGGTGGGATCCCGTTGGATGTGGCGAAAATGTCGGAGGATTATGTGCTGTATGCAACGGCTGATGGGCTAGAAGGTGAGGACTAGGGGGACTCTGTCCCTGTTACGACTGGGGGAATGGGGAGCAAGAGTGGAGCTGCTGGATATCGAGGAGACCCTAGTAAGGGTCTCATCTATCATTATCTCCTCCCCCCCCCCCCCCCCAGTCCTCACCAAGGAAATTATTTGCTCTACATCATTTCACTCAACTTGCTTTCAGCTTTGATCAATTTGTGCTTTGGTGAAATTGACTGAAAGTAGCATTCTTAAAGTGCACAATATTGAGCAAAGTGTTTTCATATCAGCTTTCTGCTTGTACATAATCAGTAAAATAAAGCATGTTCATAATATTTTCATACTTTGACATTTTCTTCCAGAATATCCCTGTCAATGTTCATGGTAATGAGTACCCCACCCCTTACAAATGATATTGGTATGGATGATTGAACACATTTGCTATTTTTTTTTAGCAACACGTTGCAATTTCCAAAACAGATGTGCTCCAAAAACAAATTGGCTTCATGAAGCAAAGGCGTGGAAAGTTATTTTTCAGACTGGAAGCCTGTAACTCAAGGGGGAGGATGGGCAGCCAGAAGTAATTGTGGACATTGGCACAAAATACGTGGTTAGGAAAAGGGATGAGGCCCTGCAAAGTGAATATATGGAGTTAGGCAGATGATTCAAAAACAGGGTAGTAATCTCCAAATTGCTCCTGGTGCCACGTGCTAGTGAGGGTAGGAATAGGAAGACAGGACAGATGAATGTGTGGCTCAGGGGTTGGTGCGGGGAGCAGAGATTCATATTTTTAGACCTTTGGCATCTCTTCTGCGGCAGAGGTGACCTGTACAAGAGGGACTGGTTGCATATGGACTGGAGGGGGACCAATATCTGTGTCGGAGGTTCACTAGTGCTACTTCGGAGTGTTTAATTGGGAGGAGTGATGAGAACGTAGAGGTTAGGACAGTAAGTCTCAAAGAAAGGACAGGCAGGGAGAGGTGAAGGGATATGGTGACACTTGGACCTCCTCATCTACAGAACACTGATTGTGGAGAAAGCAGATAAACCTAGAGCTTGGATTGAAGTTTGGGATTATGATGTTGTGGTCATTGCAGAAAGATGGTTGTGAGAAGAACATAAAATACTAAAGGACCTAGCATTAATGTGAGAAGAGCAAAGATTAAAGGAATTTGCAGGGCAATGTTTTTTTCTACACAGGGCGGTGAGTGCCTGGAAGGCGTTGCTAGGTATGGTTGTTGAGGCAGATACAATGGTGACATTTAAGAGACTTTTGGATAGGCCTATGGATGTGAAGGGAATGGAGGAATATGAATTAGGTAAGAGATGGGCTTTGCATTATGTTCAGCACAGACGTGGGCCGAAGGCCCTGTTCTTATGCTGTACTGTTCTATGACTAGTCTTGCACCTATGGTACAGTGCTGAGACCATGACTGTTTGTCATCAATATCAATGATTTGGATAAGAATTTATGTGTTGATTAGTAAGTTTGCAGATTACAGTAAAATAGTTGGTATCATAGACACTGGAGATGGTAATCTAGAATTACAGCAGGATGTTATCACCTGGGCCACTGGATCAAACAATGGCAAATAAAGTTTAATGCAGATAAATGTAAGGTGTAACATTATGTGAAGGCAAACCAGGACTGGTTCTTCACAGTGAATAGTGGTGTCATGTGGAGTGTAATAGAGTAGCAGTACCGCAGAGTATGGGCATGCAATTTCTTGAAAGTAATGTCACGATTAGATAGTGTGTTGAAGAAGACTTGGCATGTCGGCTTTCATCTGTTGGGAAAACGAGTATTGAAATTGGAACGACAAGGAATTGCAGATGCTGGAATCTTGAGTAAAATACAAAATGCTGGAGTAACTCAGTAGGTCAGGCAGCAATGCTGGTGGGCATGGATAAGCAATGTTTCAGATTGGGATGCTTTTTCAGAGAATGTTGCCAGGAATTGAACTCTTGAGGTACAGGTGAAGGTTGGCAGGCTTGGACTTTATTCCTTGAAGTGCAAGAGACAATATGAAGGTGGATAAAGTCATGAGGGGAATAGATAGAATGATTGCAGAGTATTTTCCTCATTGTTGAGGAATCAAGAACTAGAGGGCATAGGTTTAAGGTATGAGAGGAAAGATTCAATAGAAACCTAGGGGGCAACTTTTTCCACACACAGGATGGTGGATATAATAAATGAGCTGCCAGAGAAAGTGATTGAGGCAGGTGCAATAATAACATTTAAACACATTTGGACAGGTACACAGATAGGAAAGGTTTATATGGATATGGGCAAAACACTGGTAAATAGGGAATAGGCAACGTTTCGGCATGAAACGTTGCCTATTTCCTTCACTCCATAGATGCTGCCGCACCCACTGAGTTTCTCCAGCACTTTTGTCTACCTTCGATTTTTCAGCATCTGCAGTTCCTTCTTAAACACTGGTAAATAAGACTTGTTTAGATGGAATATCTTGATCAACATGGATGAAGTGGTCTGAAGGGCCAGTTTCTGTGTTGTATGACTCTGACTCCAAATATGAAGTACTATCTTTGTGATTAATGACAAATTATTCAAAACTGACTTGTATAAATAACATGTTTAAGAAGGAACTGCAGATGCTGGAAAATCGAACGTAGACAAAAATGCTGGAGAAACTCAGCAGGTGAGGCAGCATCTTTGGAGCGAAGGAAGTAGGCGACGTTTCGAGTCGAGACCCTTCATCTGACTGATGTATAAACAATATAATTAAATGCATCTCTGTTCTCTAGGCTTTGACTAAATTTTTGAAGTGTGTAAACTGGGACTTGGCTCAAGAAGCTAAGCAAGCCCTGGAATTGCTAGGAAAGTGGAAGCCAATGGATGTGGAGGATGGTCTTGAGTTGCTTTCCTCGCAATTTACGAATCCAACTGTAAGGCGATATGCTGTTGCTCGGTTGCAACAAGCTGATGATGAGGTAAGCATATTGCTTAATTATGCAGAGAACTTGAATATTGGATACATTGTAAATCTAAATTGCCAGAACTTGGTGCACTGTTAGTACTGAGTGGAGCTTTTGATTAAATGTATTAAAAATGTATTGAAAATTTATGTAACCCGTATTTGAAATTCTAGCTGCTAATCTCATATTTTATATTTCAGTTATCTAAAATTCACTTTGCAAATGGGTTTTCTTAAATAAATCATTAAATCTTAAAAAATTTAAGCAAGGGAAACTGAACCATTTATTATTACTAGGCTGTGTTGTCTCTTAGAAACTCAGCAATAGCAGTATTGGCAACCACATTGGACCAGGTTGGAGCTGGCAGGAGAAGTTTCCAGAAAATATGATTTTCTATGTCCCTATCTTTGGACAATAAGGATGACCTCAGTTTTCTGTCACATTACCAATGTAATTTTTAAGAGCAAGTTGTTTCACAGGAATGATGGTGATTAATATTTAGTTTATTGTATAATTGGTCTGTTTGTCCAAGATATGGAAATCTTTGTTGGTAGCCACATTAATCCTAATGAACAGAATGTCCACTTGGAAATCATTGTGGTGCTGTTATGCATTTGCTGCAGAAAATGAGTCACATTTTTTAATTAAGTTTCTTAAAGTAAAGTTTGATCATAATTTAACTGGTGAGCTGATAGGTTAAGGCACCACCATATAAGGGGGGGGGGGTGTCAGGAAGAAGGATCCTGAATTTAAAAAAATGTGTTTGCTTTGCAGTGCAAAGCACTTTTGAAAGAGCTTTGAGCTATCAGAATTGCTCTCTGTATATCTGGTTTTCACTGTCATATGTTTTCCACTTAATATGCACATAATGCAAGATGGCTAAAATGGAGGAAACTAAAGATCTTGGGAAAATAAGATCTAATTCTGCAAGAGGTATCACTTGACCATTGCTGCATGTGAATCATTGGCCTAAACTGAGCTACTTATAGTCAGGTTCTCTGTGAATTGAAAGGATCAAAATGATTCTGCTTACTCAAGCATGCCAATAAATTAAGAAGCACCTAAACATGCTGGATGTTATCCAAAATATTGGAGAGGAATCAAGACCAGAAACAGTATTGTTGTAAATCTTCAGGAAATTTTCTTAAAAATATACAAAATAAAAGCAGCAATTACCCTTTGAGCCTGCTCTGTCGTTCAATAATTTATGGCTGGACACCTGCTGAGATCTGTTTCCCCATGCAATTGCTGTTCCGATATCCGTGGTTCACTCTTATTTCTAAAAATCGTAACAAAAGAACGGCCTTGCAACTAGACAACATCTGAATGTCTACCTCCTTCTGGGATAATGGGACAACCTCCTTCTGGGATCATGCATTCAAAAGCATTTGTATGAAGAAATTCGATTTTATATTCTCTATATCCTTCTCACATTTACCCTAAGTTCCAGAATTTTGTGTTTTTCAATGGGATCACCTCATTTTCTTATACTTTAAAGAATGAATATCTTTAAAAAAAAAGAAATTCCCCCAAGATAATTCAAATTAGGTATCAGTTATTGAACCTTAGTTGAACTTGCTATACGACATTTGACTTGTTAAGACTATTAACTAGGAATTGCTATTTAAATTCAACTTCATTATTATGCTTGTATTAGTAATGTTTTAATTAATTTATTGGCATATAGCACAAGTTAAGAGCATGGAATATTTTGTAGAATTACTCTTTATTTCAGTTGCGTAAATATTTTCTGCTACTCATGCAATGACAAATTATTTTCTTAAACTGAATTCCTGAAATCTCTCAATTTTTCATAGGATTTGCTCATGTACTTGCTTCAGCTTGTTCAGGCTCTCAAATATGAAAACTTCAACGATATAAAAGTTGGATTAGAACCAAACCGAATAGGTAGCAGTCAAACTGCCATGTCAGAAAGTATGTCAGGTTCATTAGCAGGGACTTCAGAAATGGAGAGGTAAGAGCATTTTGTCTTGCACTTTTGATATAGTTGAAGATTTCAATGAAGAATGAATCAAGAGTGTTTATTTGTCATATGCTCCAGATATAAAACGGAATAATGAAATTCTTATTTACAGCAGCTTTAGACAATAGGTCAATGTGATCATGGCTGATCATCCTCAATCAGTACCCCATTCCTGCCTTCTCCCCATATCCCCTGACTCCGCAATCTTTAAGAGCCCTATCTAGCTCTCTTGAAAGAATCCAGAGAACCGGCCTCCACCACCCTCTGAGACAGAGAATTCCACACTCACAACTTTCTGCGAGAAAAAGTGTTTGCTCACCTCCGTTCTAAATGGCTTACCCCTTATTCTTAAACGTGGCCCCTGGTTCTCGACTCCCCCAAAATCAGGAACATGTTTCCTGCCTCTAGCGTGTCCAAACCCTTAATAATTTTATATATTTCAATAAGATAACCTCTCATCCTTCTAAATTCCAGAGTGTACAAGCCCAGCCGCTCCATTACCTCAGCATGACAGTCCCGCCAACCCGGGAATTAACCTTGTGAACCTACGCTGCACTTCCTCAATAGCAAGAATGTCCTTCCTCAAATTTGGAGACCAAAACTGCACACTCCAGGTGTGGTCTCACTAAGGCAACTGTACAACTGCAGAAGGACCTCTTTGCTCCTATACTCAACTCTTGTTATGAAGGCCAACATGCCATTTGCTTTCTTCGCTGCCTGCTGTACCTGCATGCTTACTTTCATTGACTGATGATCAAGGACCCCCAGATCCCATTGTACTTCCCCTTTTCCCAACTTGACACTATTTAGATATCAATGAATATCAATATCAGTTTTATTCGTCACTTGCACATAAAGTGCAAGTGAAATGAATTTGCCAGCAGCGGTACAATGAAAAAAAGAACACACAAAAACACAATAAAAATTTAACACAAACATCCACCACAGCATTCATCACTGTGGTGGAAGGCACAAAAATTGGCCAGTCCTCCTCCATTTACCCCCGTGGTCGGGACCTCAACCCGCTGCAGCCGCCGCTGCGGGCGTCCAGATGAGTAGTCATGGTAAAGTCCCGGTAAGTCCAGAATCGGTGTTTCCCACCGGAGACCGCGGCTTCAGGTTGGTGTAGGCCGCAGGCCGGAGGTCGAAGATCTAAAGTCCCTGCCGTGCTGCAGCCGGAAGCACCGCAGACCGCAGGGCCGGCAGTCGGAGCTCTTCTCCAGGTGTCCCCGGCCAGGGACCCCGCTCCCGATGATAAGTCCCCGCCGCGCCCGCGGTAGAAGTAGGCCACGGGCCGGCGGTCGGAGCTCTTCTCCCGGGTCCCCAATGAGGGATCCCAGGCTGCGGACGCTGCGCCAGCTGGAGCTCCGCAGACCGCGCCTTCAGGCTGCCCCGGGCCAGCGAACAGAGCGCTCCCCTCCGGCGACCCCGGGCGAGGGCTCACCCGCTTCACGACGAGAGTCTGTGCTGCGCCCGCCGCTGAAGCCCCGGGCACGTCTCCGGGAAAGGCCGCACCGATCCTCGATGTTAGGCCACGCGGGAGGCGACATGGGAAAAGTCGCCTCTCCGTGGAGGAGGCGACCGAAGCGGTTTCCCCCTTACCCCCCCACACCACCCCCCACACAAGACACACAAAGAAACATTAAAAACATACATTAAAACACACAAAAAAAACAAAAATTTGTAAAAACTAACACGCTGCTGGCAGGGCTGCCGGCTTGCATTGCCCCCACCGATAGTAATCTGCCTTCCTGTTTTTGCTACCAAAGTGGATAACCTCACATTTATTCACATTAAACTGCATCTGCCATGTATCTGCCCACTCACCCAACCTGTCCAAGTCACCCTGCATTCTCATAGCATCATCCTCACAGTTCACACTGCCACCCAGCTTAGTGTCATCTGCAAATTTGCTAATGTTACTTGTAATCCCTTCATCTAAATAATTGATGTATATTGTAAATAGCTGCGGTCCCAGCACCGAGCCTTGCGGTACCCCACTAGTCACTGCCTGCCATTCTGAAAGGGACCTGTTATCCCTGCTCTTTGTTTCCTGTCTGCCAACCAATTTTCTATCCATGTCAGCACTCTACCCCCAATACCATGTCCCTAATTTTGCCCACTAATCTCCTATGTGAGACCTTATCAAATGCTTTCTGAAAGTCCAGGTATACTACATCCACTGGCTCTCCCTTGTCCATTTTCCTAGTTACATCCTCAAAAAATTCCAAAAGATTAATCAAGCATGATTTCCCCTTCGTAAATCCATGCTGACTCGGACCAATCCTGTTACTGCTATCTAAATGTGCCGCTATTTCATCTTGTATGATTGACTGCAACATCTTCCCCACCACCAATGTCAGGCTAACTGGTCTATAATTCCATGTTTTCTCTCGGGCATTGTTGACAGATTAGATACATTTTGCTTTAATTTCAAGTTTAGGCCATTATCTGTGGAGACGCAAGGAACTGTAGATGCAGCAAATTGGAATAAACGCAAAGTAACTCAACGGGTCAGGCTCTTCTTTTCACTGGGTTCAAATATCCTAGCAACAACTTGTGCATAACCTCTGCACCTTCTCTATTGCAATCACATATGTCCTGTAATGTGTTGATCAGAAAATTAAGACTGTATTCTTCAGTGTTTTGTGTAAATGCTCTTAAATCTCAAGTTCGTGTTTGTCATATGCATGGGAACTGGAACAGTGAAATTCTTATTAGCTGCAGCTTTTCCAGCACATTAAATACACATTAAGTGCACATTAAATACACATTAAGTGCAATCTGGGTGCAAAGACCATAGTTAAGCTAAGTGCTGAGGTACGGTTGTGGTTCCAGAGCCTGATAGTTGATGTGAATAAGCTGAATTTGAACTTGGGCGTAACGGTTCTCAAGCTCCTGTATCACCTTCCCAATGGTAGCAGGAAGATGAGAGCATGAACAGGGTAGTGCGAGTCTTTGATGATATTAACTGCCTTCTTGAGGTCGCACTTTCCATGGATTCATAGATTACATAGATACATAGAAAATAGGTGCAGGAGTAGGCCATTCGGCCCTTCGAGCCTGCACCGCCATTCAATATGATCATGGCTGATCATCCAACTCAGTATCCCGTACCTGCCTTCTCTCCATACCCCCTGATCCCCTTAGCCACAAGGGCCACATCTAACTCCCTCTTAAATATAGCCAATGAACTGGCCTCAACTACCCTCTGTGGCAGAGAGTTCCAGAGATTCACCACTCTCTGTGTGAAAAAGTTTTTCCTCATCTCGGTCTTAAAGGATTTCCCCCTTATCCTTAAGCTGTGACCCCTTGTCCTGGACTTCCCCAACATCGGGAACAATCTTCCTGCATCTAGCCTGTCCAACCCCATAAGAATTTTGTACGTTTCTATAAGATCCCCTCTCAATCTCCTAAATTCTAGCGAGTATAAGCCAAGTCTATCCAGTCTTTCTTCATATGATAGTCCTGACATCCCAGGAATCAGTCCAGGAATCAGTTCCTTTGGTAGGGAAGTCAGTCCTGTTGATGGACTGGACAATGTTCACCATTTTCTGCAACATTCTTCATTCCAGGGCACTTGAATTATAGAACCAAGTTATGATGCAGGATCAGAATGTTCTCAACCATACATGTATAGAAATTCAATAGAGTATTCAAATGACATGCCAATCTTAAGCTTCTTATGAAGCAAAGGTGTTGAGCTTTCTTTGTAATTAGGATCACCAAAGATGTGTATGCTCCGGTACATAGTAATTGTATCTGGTTCCACCAACTCGTTTGGTAGTGTTTTCTAGATATCAGACACCCATAGTGTGAAAAAACTAACGCTCAGATTGCTATTAAAACTCCTGCCTCTTCCTTTGACCTATGCAACCTTGTTTTTGATACTCTTACCATAATATATATATTTCCAGCCAAACCTTTGTGCTCTTGTATTTTTATGCCAATTTGAAATGGGATATTTTGCAACAAGTATCCCGATGTTATCTACTGTTGGAACACAAGACCTGTTTCATCTAAATATAATAAAATGCTATCCACATTTGACTAGAATGTCAATAATAAGAAACAGGAATATTATTTCAGAATTATGACTACCTCGATTATTGTAACTTCTTTAAGCTGAAAGGACCAATGCCTTTTCTCATAAATTACTCTGTGGTTTTTCTTAATTATAATCTTTAATAACAAGGTGTTGGACTGTGTAGTCAGACACAGCTCCATCATCTATGAATTTGGTGACCTTATCACTGTTTGTTAGATGAATAATGGATAAAGATGAGTCAGAGTACAGGAGGTAAAACAATAATCTGAATGGTGCCAGAACAACAATCTTGCTCTTAACGTTAGCAAGGCTTAAGGGCCTGTCCCACTGTGGGGACCTAATTGGCGAGTTTAGAAGAGTTTGCCCTCGACTCATACTCGCAGCATGGTCGACACGAGGTCGTAGGAGGTTTTTGTAACTCTTCTTCATGCTCGAGAGTAGTCCCCGCGTACTCGAGGCCTCAGTTAGGTTGCGCCGTTTTATGTAGCATGCTGCGAGTAAAAAAAGGTCGCTATGGGAAAAAAATCGCTATTTTTTTTACTCGTAGGTTTAGTCGAAGTAGGTCGTAGTAGGTCGGCATGTTATTCATAGGTAATTGAAAGCAATCGAAGGTAGTCGTAGATAGTCTTCAACATAGTCGAAGGAGATCGAAGGAGGTCGTCTTCACTCTCCACTATTCGGTGTCAAATTTTCCCGAAGCTAGTCTTCAACATAGTCGAAGGAGATCTTCTACATAGTCGAAGGAGGTCTTCAACATGACACTTTTTCATACTCTCCTAAACTCTTCTACACTTGCAAATTAGGTCCCCGCAGTGGGACAGGCCCTTAAGGGGTTGTCCCACTGCGGTGACCTAATCTGCGAGTTTAGAAGAGTTTGCCCTCGACTCAAACTCGCAGCATGGTCGACACGTGGTCCTATGAGGTCACTGGAACTCTCCTTCAAGCTCAAGGGAAGTTCCTGCATACTAGCAGCCTCAGTTTGGTCGAGGAAAAATTTTCAACATGTTTTTACAATTTCCGCGAAGAAAAATTGGTTGCCGTGGTTCTTTTGAACTCGTAGTGCAGTGGAGTGGGGTCGCTATGTAGTTACAGGCAGTCGAGGGCAGCCATAGGCAATCTCCTTCGCTGACCGGGAATTTTAATTGGCTCATTGGAGTTTTCAGGACCAAGGAAATCCGACCGGTAATGTAAAATGCCCGCTAAACTTTATTATAAGTTGTCTGGCTTCTTAAAAGTGTCTCCACTCCTTCTCTACCCCATTCTCTCCCCTTTTCTCTCCTTCTCTCCCCCTTCCCCCCCCCCCCCTGCGCTCTCTAAAGGACTTACCCTGTGCCGCCGTCTTTTACCTTTCTATTCATCGCGGATGTGAATTTCAGACAGCGCTCCCCCGCTTTCACTGGCCCCCGCCTTTGCGATGTGTGTGTGTGTGCGGTCGGTCGATCCAGCTCGAGGTTTCATCGCTGACGGCCGATTCAGCTCGAGGTTTTCCAGCCGTGTGCCCTCGAGCTTGAAGGTCGAAGACAGTCGCTGAAAGGTCGCGTCAGAGGGACAGGCCCTTTAAGGAGCTGATTCTTGCCTTCAGGAATGGAAAGTCGAGGATCCAAGAACCCGTCTTCATCGATGGGACAACGATGGAGAGAGTCAACAACATTAAGTTCCTCGTTATGCATATCTCTGAAAATCTGTCATGAATAATACAGACCTTGTACAGGTTGAACCACATACTTCAGCTTGCACTATTTTGACCTGCTTACCAAGTAGAACTGATAATTCATTGTATTTCTGTTCATGTAAATTCATTTGTTGTGTTGTTATGTTAATGTCCCTGTAAAGCTGCAGAAAATAGGAATTTAATTGTTCTGTTCCTGGTGCATATGACAATTAAACACTCTTGACTCTTGAAAGTAATTTATGGAGTGAATTTTCTCTTATAGCTCTCAAATAATCAGCAGTCAATTTCCACCAGTGTCATCACCTCCTCCAGCTTCTAAGGCAAAAGATGCAACGGATGGAGAAAACCTAGAGGTAAAAGCACTTATGCAGATTTTTAATTCCAAGGATTGTTGCTATTTTAATGTATCTTCTCTTTACTGAGGTTTAACGATCTATTTCGAATCATGTTGTTGAAGTAAGTTGGAAACTTGTGAGAATTATTTCACACCATCTTATTAAAAATGCCAATTAAGTTAGCAGAAAACGAAGAACCTGTAAGTTGCCTCGAAAGAAAAATAGACATTTTAGAGGGGATAAAAAATCAAAAAAGTTAAATCCAAATGGGCTAATATTGGGAAAACATTTAAGTGTCTAAATCCCAATAGGAATAAGCAAACCAACGAAATAATATCCCAAATTACTGGTGCTTTGTTGTACGGTTCATTGAATTAATAGTTAATTGTGATATGATATTTCTTCCCTCCTTCAGCAAGACCTCTGTACATTTCTAATATCACGAGCTTGTAGGAATTCTACTCTGGCTAACTATTTATACTGGTAAGAGAACAATGTTTTTGTCTCCCCCATGTTTTTTTATTTTGGGAATAATCTTATTTAGGTAGAAATCAACCAAGTATCAGAGTGTGAATAAATAAGAGTAGCTTTTCCCTGTCTTCGGTATTTTTGTTCACTTTCTGGAAGCAAACTTTCATCTAAAGTCTTTGGAAGGGGAACAATTTTTAGGACTATTCTCTCAAGTTTTTACCATAGATTTAACTGATTTTTTAAAACATTTGTTCTGAGAAAATGAGTTCAATTGAGCTGATTGTCTACTGGAGACAGGAATGTTATCTTGACATTTGAATACCTGCATCCTCACAAGGTATTGTTTAAGAAGGAACTGCAGATGCTGGAAAATCAAAGGTAGACATAAATGCTGGAGAAACTCAGCGGGTGCAGCAGCATCTATGGAGCGAAGGAAATCGGTAACGTTTCGGGCCGAAACCCTTCTTCAGATTGCCTATTTCCTTCGCTCCATAGATGCTGCTGCACCCGCTGAGTTTCTCCTTACAAGGTATGTAAGGATCACAGGGCTGAGCAGCAGGAACAGCATGTATAATATAAATAAACAGAGGAGGGGATATTAAGCAGTTTAGCATCTTTAGTGACTTTTTTGAGACGAATAAGATCCTGAGGGAGCATGACGGACCTTGAGGTCTTTTTACGTATGAAGGAACTGCAGATACTGGTTTAAACTGAAGATGGATACAAAAAGCTGGAGTAACTCATTGGGACAGGTAGCATCTCTGGAGAGAAGGAATGGGTGACATTTCGGGTTGAGATCCTACTTCAGACTTGAAACGCTTCCCGTTCCTTCTCTCCAGAGATACTGTCCCGCTGAGACTCCAGCATTTTTTGTCTATCTTCGGTTTAAACTAGCATCTGCAGTTCCTTCCTACAGATTATGGGGCTATTGAAGGTGGAGGTTGACGTATTTTTGAATAATCGGCAAATTGAGGGCTCTGCAGAATTAGCACTATTAGAGGAGTTGAGGCCAGCATAGATCAGCCAAGGTTATATTGATAGGCTGGTCATTCTTGATTGGATGAAATGTATCCAAGGCTCTTTTTTAAAGGAAAAGGCAAGGGAATAAATACCACTGGCTCTGACCATCATTTTCCAGTCTTCATTGGACAAGATCGAATACTGGAGAATTAGAGCCTAACATCAGTGAGAGGCAAGTTATTGGAAAAAAGCAGAAGGATGGCATGCATTCGCATTTAGAGTGGTGCAGGTTAATCAAGGAAATTCAATGCAAATTTGTTCAAGAGGACGAGAGTACCAAGAAGTCTTGCTGCAGCTTTGCAAGTTATTGACTAGACCACACCTGGAGTTTTGGATAAAGTTTTAGTCTCTTTATTTAAGCAATATTATAATTGAATTAAATATAAGTTATGGTTTGGGGTTAGTATTCGTATAGTTTCTCTCAAATAATATTAATTGTTTCTTGTCCTCTTAGGTATGTTATTGTAGAATGTGAAGATCAGGACACTCAACTGCGTGACCCTAAAACTCACGAAATGTATTTAAACGTGATGAGGAGATTTAGTCAAGCTTTGTTAAAGGTACTGTAATTTTTATTTTAAGTTTAATCAACATTTATATTATCATTATGTATCAGAAGTGTTGTGCTGTATTTGGAAAGGAAAGCTATATTTAATTAAAATTAAAAAACAAAATTTAGCAGAGCGGAAAAATTAACTGAAAACAGAAAATACTGGAAATAACTCTGATTCAAATAGTGTCTGTGGAAAGAGAGAGATGGAGTTAACATTTTATGACAATAGAGGGATATGAGCCAAACTCAGGCAAATGGGACTAACTTAAGTGGGCATTTTTGGTCGGCATGGATGAGTTGGGCTGAAGAGCCCGTTTCCATGCTGTGTGACTCCATGATTCTGAGAAAACAAAATAAATGGTAAGAGTGATCTCAGACGATAATAACAAAATGAGAGGTGATGGTAAAAGGGGTTAGAAATTCAGTGGCGAGGCGCTGTGTATAGGGGAAGTAGAATAATTAAATCTATATGTTTTTAGAGCATATCCCTTTCGATTGGAACTATGTATTTACAGACATTTTGTTGTCACTATTTCTGTGTTGGTTGGCAGATACAGGAAATCCAACACGATGCATCTGCTGTTCCAATAAATAATTGCTGTTGTAAATAATTCCAAATATGCTGATCTGCTGTGGTATTACTCATCAGTTGACAACTCAGAAAGCTAAACTTCTGGTATCCTTGTAAAACAGAATTCATATTGCACAGTTTCCACAAAGTAAAATTATAGTTTGGATTTAATATCTCTAAACTAAAACAAAACAACTGTAATTTTACTTTGTGGAAACTCTGAAATAAGGGACATTTTTAGAAGGATACCAGCTAACATATTTAATTTAGTTGGAAGAGGAATTATAAACATTCCATCTGTATTTCTCTGCTATAAAAATCTATGACCATGAAGTCGTTGATCAGTCAATAATTGAAAGAACTGAGCTTTTCACTTTCAAGAGTCATAAGGGGCTTAACAAAAATGTGTTTAATGCTTGCATCTTTTTAGGGTGATAAGAATGTGAGAGTCATGCGCTCCCTCTTAGCTGCTCAACAAACATTTGTGGATCGACTAGTGCACCTTATGAAAGCAGTTCAACGAGAAAGTGGAAATCGGAAGAAAAAGGTATTTTCACATTTAGCTTGCCACTTCTCCAAAATAAAACTGAATAGAATGACAATTCTTCATCTTGTAAAATACTTACTACAACTTTGTAATGGGTGCTCTTTTAGAAAGGAGGTGAGGAGGAACTTCTTTAGTCAGAGGGTAATCTGTGGAACTCATTGCCACAGAGGGCTATGGAAGCCAAGTCAGTAGATACTTTTAAGGCAGAGATTGACAAATTCTTGATTAGAACGGTGTCAAGGGTTACATAGAAAATAGATGCTGGAGGAGGCCATTCGGCCCTTTGTGCCAGCACTGCCATTCATTGAGATCATGGCTGATCATCCACAATCAGTAACCCGTGCCTGTCTTCTCCCCATACCCCTTGATGCTGATAGCCGCAAGAGCTCTATCTAACTCTCTTTTAAAATCATCCAGTGAATTAGCTTCCACTGCCTTCCGTGGCAGAGAATTCAACAAATTCACAACTCTGGGTGATAAAGTTTTTCTCATCTCAGTTTTAAATGGCCTCCCCTTTATTCTTAGACTGTGGCCACTGGTTCTGGTCTGCCCCAACATCCAGAACATTTATAATTTATAAATCCTTAAAAAAAAATTATAAAAATCCTTTTATAATTTTAGATGTTTCTATAAGATATCCTCTCATCCTTCTAAATTCCAGTGAATACAAGCCCAGTCTTTCCAATCTTTCCTCATATGACAGCCCCGCCATCCCGGGGATTAACCGTGTGAACCTGCGCTGCACTCCCTCAATAGCAAGGATGTCCTTCCTCAAATTAGACCAAAACTGCACACAATACTCCAGATGTGGTCTCACCAAAGCCCTATATTCAAATCCTCTTGTTATGAAGGCCAACATGCCATTAGCTTTCTTCACTGCCTGCTGTTCCTGCACGTTTACTTTCAGTGACTGGTCCACAAGGACACCCAGGTCTCATTGCACTTCCCTTTTTCCTAATCTGACACCATTAAGATAATAATCTGCCTCCTTGTTTTTACCGCCAAAGTGGATAATCTCACATTTATCTACATTATACTGCATCTGCCATGCATCTGCCCACCTACTCAACCTGTCCAATTCACCCTGCAACCTCCTAGCATCCTCTTCGCAGTTCACACTGCCACCCAGCTTTGTGTCATCTGCAAATTTGCTAGTGTTACTTTTAATTCCATCATCTGAATCATTAATATATATTGTAACTAGTTGCGGCCCCAGCAGCGAGCCTTGCGGCACTCCACTCGCCACTGCCTGCCATTCTGACAGGGACCCATTTATTCCTACTCGTTATTTCCTGTCTGCCAACCAATTCTCTGTCCATGTCAATACCCTATCCCCAATACCATGTGCTCTAATTTTGCCCACTAATCTCCTGTGTGGGACCTTATCAAAGGCTTTCTGAAGGTCCAGATACACTACATCCACTGGCTGTCCTTCATCCATTTTACTTGTCACATCCTCAAAAAATTCCAGAAGATTAGTCAAGCAGGATTTCCCCTTCATAAATCCATGCTGACTTGGACCAATCTTTTTACTGCTATCCAAATGCGCTGTTATTACTTCTTTAATAATTGATTCCAGCCACCGACGTCAGGCTATTTGGTCTATAATTCCCCATTTTCTCTTTCACTCCTTTGTTAAAAAGTGGGATAACATTAGCTACCTTCCAATCCACCGGAACTGATCCTGAATCTATAGAACATTGGAAAATGATCTCCAATGCGTCCACAATTTCTAGAGCCACCTCCTTGAGTACCCTGGGATGCAGACCATCAGGCCCTGGGGATTGATCAGCCTTCAGTCCCATCAGTCTACCCAATACTATTTCTCACCTAATGCAAATTTCTTTCAGTTCCTCTGTCTCCCTAGATCCTCTGGACTCTAGTACATCTGGGAGATTGTTTGTGTCTTCCTTAGTGAAGACAGAACCAAAGTACCTGTTCAACTCTACTGCCATTTCCTTGTGCCCCAAGGGAATCACATTTGTCTTTACTAATCTTTTTCTCTTAACATGCCTAAAGATGCTTTTACTATTCTTCTTTATATTCTTGGCGAGCTTACCTTCGTACTTCATCTTTTCACCCCGGATTGCCCATTTTGTTATCTTCTGATGTCCAATCCTGTGGCTTCCTGCTACTCTTTGCTGTGTTATACACCTTTTCTTTTAGTTTTATACCGTCCCTACATTCCCGTGTCAGCCACAGTTGCCTCTTACTCACCTTATGGGGAGAAGGCAGGAAAATGGGATTAGGAGGCATAGATCAGCCATGATTGAATGGCGGAGTAGACTCGATGGACCGAATGTACTAGTTCTACTCCTATAACTTGTGAATAGGGCAAATTTATTTGTATGTTCAAATTGTAGATTAGGAAACATAAGAACACAGTGTGATAGAACTAATCACATTGTTATGGTGCTGATTCCTTCAGTGGTTTTGTACCAAAGAGATTTAATGATGAAATATTATTTTTAAATGAAGGCTTTGCATTCTTTTTTTGTTTGAATCTAGTGTACAATATGGTTATTAGCACATGACAGATTAAATAGAAATGTGTTGAATACCTAGCAAAATTATTTTTATCTTGATCACTTACAGTTCTTAGAATATGGCAGTCAGCTATAAATATTACATGTTTTTTTATTCATTCAAAAGTAAATTATGCAATGTTATGAGGCAAGGGTTGTAAGAACAACATTCTTAATTTTGTTTATTTAATACCTTTCAATGCCCAAAAGGTCAGAAAGTATTTCACAGCATTATTATTAAATAACATTTATAAGTAGATATTAAAGCAAATGGCTAAACATTCAAACAATAGATCTTGCTTTTATCTGGTGTCTAAAAGAATAAAGAAAGACAGAGGTTTAGGAAAAGAATTTGAGAACTTGAAGCTAAACCATAAAAGGTAAATTGCTATTTACAGAAGTCTTGAAGCTAATCGAGAGATCAGAATGAGGATGATCAAACGGCCAGAGTTGCTGATAACTAGGATTGGTTGGAAAGATGGATGGGGTATAAACAGAAAGGATTTGAAAATAAAGAAGAGAATTTTAAAATGAAGGTACTGCCCAACCAGAAATCATAGCAGGTTCTTCTTGGTTTCTTGGTCCTCCAAAATATTCCAAATGGAATTTAAAGGTTGACGGGTGGAGGGGCAGTAGAAGAATAGATGAATGCATGGTAGGTATGACGTCATGATTATGGAAGCTAAAACAAAAGATGTTGGCCATGAGTTCATTGAAACAATCACGTCTCAAACTAATGTAGGCCTGGATGAAGATTTCAAACTAAAGTGAGGTGAGGAGGCAGCAACATTACAGACATAGAAATTAATGAACAATGATAGCATAGATGAATGGAGTGTAAAATTCCTCTTTGCTGAACTCTGGCTCACTGTGGAATGTTGCCAGGGAGATAGCTGCAGTTTGTGATAGGAATTGAATAAAATAAGCTTTTATCTTCCCAGTTAAAAAAATCACATAAAGCTGAAATATAGTTGTACGTTTTGTGTGGGAGCCACAAGAAGCTGTTGGTGAAATAAACTGGGAGTCGATGGCGTAGACATGACATTGTCTCCTGTGAGGCTCATCTTGAGTCATTTTACTATGTTGAAACAACAAATAAATAGATAATTTTGTTGGATAATCTTGTAAGAGAAATGGTAACAAGCATAGATCACTGGAGGACAGCAATTCTCTGGCCTTGACAGAATAGATGGGTATGACATCATCCTGGCATTGAATATGTTTAACAGATAACTGCCAATTTTTCAAAGAATAAAATGTGTTCAACACCTTCCGTGCCTTTGGTACTCAAGATGTGTTTCGGTCAATTAAGTACTTCTATGATAGATAGTTCTATGATTAATTTAGAGAAGCATGGAAGTTGTTGTGGATGCTGCAAGATGCCCAAAGATTTAATTAAGGGAAATGAGCAGATAATCCATTCTCCTGCCTATCTTCTTTCCCAATCATTTTGTGATACATGCTGATAACTCGTGTTGCCTTTCCTCATTATATACTTCTGTTCTTCCCTTCTAGATTGAAAGGCTACAAACATTGTTAGCCGATAATGAAAAAGTGAATTTATCAGAGATTGAACCAATACCTTTACCTTTAGAGCCACAAGTTAAAATCAGGGGTATAATCCCAGAAAAAGCAACTCTGTTTAAGGTAAATATGGCTATGGCATTATTGTGTGTGCAATAACAGTAAAAGCTTTTTTTTAAACATACACTATTTCGTTTGAAATGGAATTTTTAATTTTTAACACCAGGCAATCTGGTTTCCGTGGCACTTAATATCCTGGCCGATAAAAGGTTGGATAAAAAAACAAATCATTGAGATAAAACATTACAGAGCACCCAGTTGTGTGGGGTTGAAGGAATAGGAGTGCTTACTTTATGCTCATCCAGCTAACTTTGTGAAACAATGTCTTCTCTTCCCAAGTAGACACAGAAAATGCTGAAAAAAAACTATTTATTCCAGATTTTCAGCTTCTGTAATTTTTTTTATTTTTCAACCTTCCTTTTCGATACAAACTTACCCTGGTGTTCTCAGAGTTATCTCCCAATTAGGCTGACTGTGGAAAAGACATGTGGGAACAAGCAGGGCATTCAAGGAAATTTATAATTGCAAGTTTCTCAACTACAATCCTCTTCCTTGATCCAAGAACCAGTTTCAGCAAATAATCTATTCATATTTTTTAAACCAAATAAAACCATATAAATTTGAAAGAGGAAGAAGCCAAAGATGGATCTTTTATTGAAAGGTGAATGGTGGTGTCAAAGGCAGGGTGTATTTTGGATGGAATCCAGTCCCTTGTTAAGCCCAGACAGTAGGAGCATTTGGATGAGAATAAAAGAGCACCATAATCACTGAAGCACAAAATGAAATTGGTATCTTTCCCAAATCTACTTTGTATAAATTGAGAACATGAAATGGCTTGCTACTTCTAAATGCTGAATTTAATGTTAGATATAATGTTTTAGTTTTAAATTGCGGTATTTACAGGGCTCTCACTTAACTTTTTTTCTCTGTTGTCAGTCGCGCAACCTAGGCAGCTTTTTAGGTTGCCTAGTAATGACAGTTTAGGTGGTCATTTAAGACGGCTTGCATGACACGTGCGATTATGTGCTCTGACGAAGTGCGTAGTTACCAGTCAGAATTATGCTCAATGAAGCATTCACATATTATTTCTGCTTCAAATAAAGTCACAAACTAAACATATTCATCAATCAAGGCATGATATATACCACAATGACATGCAGCAAAATTATAATACAGTATCTTAACTCTTTTTACACGTTGCAATGAATGCAATTTCTATTTCTTTCCACTTCCAAACAAAAATGTGGTTGGATTATTCAGCGTATGAGCAACCTGTGTCAATAAATCCTGGACCATGGTAACATATATGCTTAACCATGCACACTACAGATTGATGCAAGCATGTTTTCTGTGAAGGACTAAAAATTATCATGACATGGCCATAGCATGGGTCGTTATTGTTATTGGTACATAAACATTCTCGCTTCCCACATAATTTATCCACAACAAAATATACAGGTTGCAAGGAAATTTCTAAAGGCATTTTATGATAATAGCTGTTAAAACCGACTGTACCCGACAGGTTAAACATTACACTAACTGACAAGAGATGGCCAAAGGACATAACTGCAGCAAATGTTCTTTTGGCAATATGTTTAAAGGTGTCAAAACACCACATTACCGGACATTCAGATTAGATGTATGTGTTGGGAACAGCAATGAAGATACCCAGTTTGTACACGCCAGATTTTTTTTAAATTATTGATAAACGCTGTTTCCATCATTCCCACTTCACAATTAACGTTAAAATTTCAACTGAAATATCTCCTGACCAAATTCGTGATGTATATGACCGGCTGTAGAAGTAAAACCTGGATAAACCTGGTTGTGAATGTTGCTCATTAAATAACTACAGTACTGATGCTCCATATTAAGAGCATTGATTTGCCGTTAAAGTGAATTCTGTAATAACATGTCAACGGTAGAAGTGACAGTCGAACACTGCGGTTTTAATGTTTCACGTGTTCATCCATAATTAATCCATCTTTATGCATTCCGTTATCAAACATAGTCAATGTTCGCTCTGAAGACATTTCCAGCTCATTAGGATCGGGGGGAGGGGGGGGTGAATCAGTGCAGGATGGATAGATGGGGGTGAATCAGTGCAGGATGGATAGATGGGGGTGGGGGTGGTTGAGAAAGCAGGGGATGTCAGTGGGGGTTGAATGGGGGGATCAGTACGGGATGGATGGGGGGGGATAAGTACCGGATGGATGGGGGGGGATCAGTGCAGGATGAATGCGGGATCAGTACAGGATGAATGGGGGGGGGGGTGGTCAGTACGGTGTGGATCGGGGGTCTGTGCAGGCTGAATGGGGGGGATCACTACAGGATGAATGGGTGGATCACTACAGGATTGATGGGATCAGTGCAGGATGAATGGGGGTCAGTACAGGATGAATGGGGGGGGATCAGTACAGGATGAATGGAGGGATCACTACAGGATGGATTGGGGGGATCGGTGCAGGATAAATGGAGGGGGGTTAGTACAGGATGGATCGGGAGATCAGTGCAGGATGAATGGAGGATCAGTACAGGATGAATGGGGGGAGCAGTGCAGGATGGATGGGATGGGAGGTCAGTACAGGATGAATTGCGGGACCAGTGTAGGATGGATGGGGGGTGGCAGGAGAATCAATGTGAGGTGGATAGGGAGGTCAATGCAGGATGAATAGATGGGGGGGGGGGTAGATGGGGAGGGGATGTCAGTGAGGATTGAATAGAGGTGGAAATGGGGATCAGTGCGGGATGGAGAGGAGGGGTACCAGGATAAGGGGGGTGGAGGGGGGCGTACACGAGAGAGAGAGGGGGGGTAGGGGCAGAGGAGGTGGGGAGGAAGGGAGGTTAGCGCTCCTCGGACAACACAGTCATCATCGTCCCGCTGCCTTGGCCGTCCCTGTCCACCGCCAGGTGCTACCGCCAAAGGGGGAGGCAGTTGGGATCTCCTCGCCACCGTCTCCCCTCCTCCGCCAGCCAACAGGATGGTGCGGGGCTGAGGCAGGTGCTTCAAACGGCAGAAAGGGGCCGCCGTCGCCGACCCGAAACGTCACATTCCTTTTCTCCAGAGCTGCCCAGATGACCTGCTGAGTTACACCAGTTTTTTGTGTCTATCTTCGGTATAAACCAGTATCTGCAGTATCAAGCCGGTCAAAATGACACGGCTTTTAGGTTGCCCGGCGGGACTTTAGGTGGCCATTGGCAACCGGACAACCATTAACTTCGAGCCCTGATTTATCAGCACAATGTTATTCATTTCAATTTTTTAAAGTATAATACAGTTGTGAAAATTGCACCTACTTAATCATAATTTTTGCTTACCAATTACAGTGAGAGATTAAATTATAGTCTGGTTAATCCAATTAATGAAAGAGAGTAATGCCACAGTGGTGATGTTGTCTAAAAACCATGATGACCCCTGATTGTAAGTGGGAGGGGAAACGTGATAAAGTAAATAGTAAATATTGAAAAAGTAAATATTGTCAAATAGATGCACAAGGCTTTTTTTTAAACACGTTTGTTTTTTATATGGTGCCTTTAATGTAGTTAAACATTACATAATGGTTCATAGAATAGCTGCGTCTTTGCCTGTATTTTCTCATAAATACTAATATTTCCTTACATGTCCAGGTGTTAAATTCAGAACTTGACAGCCTGCCATGCAAGGAGACGTTGGGGTTGATGATAAAATGCTTAGCTAAGGAGACAAGTTTTAAGGAACATTTAAAAGTTGAAAGGGAGGGGGAGCTGCAGAAAGGCTTAGGGTGATTTTGTTTTAGTTTAGTTTATTATTGTCGTGTGTACAGTGAAAAGTCTGTTTCTAAATTTCTGGAGTTTAAAGCCAGGGCAGTGGGAGCTGCCGATTTGGGAGTGATTAAGTGAGGGATGTTCAAAGCTAGAATTAAGTGAGGATATGTTTTAGAGGGTTGCAGGTTTGGATCATTATAGTCATTAGGCAACAGAAAGATTTGATTAAAAAGGAAAACATTCTTAAACTCAGGTAATCTAGTTTTCAGTTATAGATAGCTGTCCTAATTTGTTCAAGCTTCTCTCTAGTGGTCTGTCATCCAGATTATCAATGAGCCGATGGCTTGATGCAATCTTGAATGTTATACTGTACTGGATGTAATTATAGTAAAAACAGGGATTCATTTCGGTGCACTTGAAAGATTTCAAAATATCTGAATAGATATTCAATTATTTGCAATGTAAAAGTGTCAGAACTGTGGTAGACTGATGAATATCTAATGGCCATACAGATCATTAGGACACTGTATATATTTTTATCCAGCATCAAATGATCATTTCTGCATCAGAACACCAGTTGTACTTTTAATGTATTTTTTCACAAGTTTTATCCAATGTTGTCAAAAGGGGATATAACCAGGGGACCAAGTGTGACTATAATATAAATGTCAGTGGTGTGGCTGATAGAGTGGCAAAGATGTTAATTACTGGTGATCTGTCTGGAAGATATGTGAGGAGGATATGAAAGGGACCAGAGAGGCGAATAAAAAATAATGTTGGAACAGTGAGATATGAAACATTGCATTTGCTGGAAATGTGAAATAAAAGAGAATGTTGGAAGTACCCACTTGGTCATTAATTACATCAAGCCTGTTGACAAAGATAACATTTGTTTGGTAAATTGACCTCTACCTCTCGGAGGCTGAATGCCAGCTCATTTATATCACCTCATACTTCCCTGTTGATCATGATTCCACTACCAAACATTAGGCCATTGCCTTCCAGTCACTAACCTCCTATCCTTTGATTTTCTTAGCACAGCCTCCAGTGTCATAGACACCTACCTATTCATGCACAGGTCACTTCTGTCGCCTCCCCTAAGATCCACAAGCATGATTGCCATTGTTTTTGCCTGTTCCTGCCCCACAAAACCTACTTTGTGCTTACTTTTAATGAAGTAAAAAATGGTGAGTGGCTATACTTGGCACTTTACTGCGGTGAAACATGAAGGCAGTACACATAACATTGTCACACACACAAAATCTTTTTTCCCCCCTATCATAGCCCTCATCTGTGATTCCCACCATATGGTGATACTTTATTGTCACTTGTACCAAGCTAGGTGCAGTGAAATTCTTTGTTTATGCATACAAAGTACATAAAAGAGTCACCACAAAGTCGGCAACAAAGTTACAAAAAGTACTAATTCCTTCTTCGTCCTCCCACTCCGGGTCCCCTTTATTCTCGGCACTGCAGCCCGTCCACCTTGGCCCAACCCTGTCCTCATTCGGAGGCTACAACCGCGGGTCTGGCGGACGGCAACACCGTAAGCCTGGTGGGAGACCGCTTTTCGGGGCTTCCGCAGCGGCGACTTCTCCCGCCCGAGTTGCGGGGTTGAAGAGCACCTGGAGCGGGGCTTTATCCCCCCGCGCGGCTTGGAATGGCCACCGGACTTTGCGGGCGCGCGCCGGGGCTCTAACACCAAGACCCGGTGCGCGACCTTGCATCACCCGGCGTGGCTTTAATGGCTGCGGGACAATCACCATCGCCCGCCGGGGGCTTTGACTTTGACTCTGACATCGGGGGGGGGGAGTGCAGTGGAGAGATATGTTTTTTTGCCTTCCATCACAGCGTTGTGATGGATGTATGTGTAAATTGTGTTGTGTCTCGGGTCTTCTTCGTTTTGTATTGTATGGCTGCAGAAACGACATTTCGTTTGGACCTCAAGGGGTCCAAATGACAAATAAATTGAATTGAATTGAATTGAATTGAATCCCTATGTTGATAGCTTACTGGTCCCAAGCAATTCATTTTAAGCACATATTCCTCTAGATATCCGCCCCCCTGCTCTATCTGAGGGGCCTATGATAGGTTTTTGAGGGATATGGGCCAAACATAGGCAGGCGGGAATAGTGTAGATGGGATACGTTGGTCAGTGTAGGCAAGTTGAGCCGAAGGGCCTGTTTCCACGCTGTATGATTAAATGGAGCAGTCTTACTAAGGCATCCTCCCTCACTTATTTTCTGTAACACTGGATATTGTATGGGCATTGCATCATGATGCTACTTAAAACTTGCAAGTTTCATCACCTTTGCTTCAATTTCCCCAATGGTTCATCACTAATTCTTCCCTTTTGGTCAGAAGATGTTCTTGATTCCTCTCAGTGGATAGGTTTGTGAGAAATATCCAATGCAATTCCACAAGACTTGTGCTTTTCCAAGATGCATCCTTTTCCCCTAATTGTGTCTTCCCTTCCACCATAGATGACAGGTTTCTCAAACACATCCTTTTCATCCTCTGCTTTTATACTCTCACCATCTCTCTCCCATCCAGTGCAAGAATAAGGTTCCTCTTATCCTAATCTATCATCTCATCTTCCTCCATGTTCAATTGTTCATCTTTGGTAATTTCCGGCATTGTTGACTTGTTGCCACATCTTTCCCTCCATATGTTCCTTTGCCTTGCCTGCTGCCCTTGTCCATTTCTGTAGGAGGATGGTTAGGAATAGCTGCCATAAAAAATGGTGAGTAGCTGTACTTGGCACTTTGCTGCAGTGAAACATGAAGGCAATACACATAACATTGTCACACACACAAAACCTTTTTTTTTACACAATTATCTTACAATTGTACGAAAGAAAATGAAGTGCTGAATAATTGCTCTTTAATACAATGCTTCCTTCGGGTTTCGTAGCTCACTGAATAGAAAATGTTCTGATTTACTGTGGAACCTATTTGGAATACAAGGAATGCATTCCTTTAGCAGCAATATCAATGCAATACTGTAAAGACAGAAATCTAACTGATGATCTTGCCAAAACTTGTGAAAACCTGTTATGTTTGCACTGTTGCAGAGTGCATTAATGCCAGCCAAGTTGATCTTTAAGACTGAAGATGGAGGCAAATATCCTGTTATATTCAAGCATGGTGATGATCTCCGTCAGGATCAACTTATCCTGCAAATCATTTCACTTATGGACAAGGTAGGAAACGAACCAGACATCATGTGTCAGCAGCAAAAACCTGACAGATAACTTTGTTGTTTTATTGTGCATATCTTAATATCTAACAAAAAGTAGCATCATTGTTTAATTGACATATAAAGAGATATGGTACATAAAAGTGGGTATAACCAAACATAGCCACACACCTCATCAGACATAACTGAAAATTGAATCTAAATGCAATACATTTTCAAAAATACAGAAAAGACAAGACTTAAATAGTATATATTGCCTTGTATATGTTTTAATGTAGGATGTCCTTTTTATCACAGTAATTTCAACTGTTTTTGATGTTATGAGCAGAGTTTGAACCAATTAAAACAATTCCTTATAATTTCACTGTTGTTCAACAGCAGGTTCTTGCCTACCATAGATGTTGGGCTCACTGGTCTATAGAAACATAGAAACATAGAAACATAGAAATTAGGTGCAGGAGTAGGCCATTCGGCCCTTCGAGCCTGCACCGCCATTCAATATGATCATGGCTGATCATCCAACTCAGTATCCCGTACCTGCCTTCTCTCCATACCCTCTGATCCCTTTAGCCACAAGGGCCACATCTAGCTCCCTCTTAAATATAGCCAATGAACTGGCCTCGACTACCCTCTGTGGCAGAGAGTTCCAGAGATTCACCACTCTCTGTGTGAAAAAAGTTCTTCTCATCTCGGTTTTAAAGGATTTCCCCCTTATCCTTAAGCTGTGACCCCTTGTCCTGGACTTCCCCAACATCGGGAGCAATCTTCCTGCATCTAGCCTGTCCAACCCCTTAAGAATTTTGTAAGTTTCTATAAGATCCCCTCTCAATCTCCTAAATTCTAGAGAGTATAAACCAAGTCTATCCAGTCTTTCTTCATAAGACAGTCCTGACATCCCAGGAATCAGTCTGGTGAACCTTCTCTGCACTCCCTCTATGGCAATAATGTCCTTCCTCAGATTTGGAGACCAAAACTGTACGCAATACTCCAGGTGTGGTCTCACCAAGACCCTGTACAACTGCAGTAGAACCTCCCTGCTCCTATACTCAAATCCTTTTGCTATGAAAGCTAACATACCATTCGCTTTCTTCACTGCCTGCTGCACCTGCATGCCTACTTTCAATGACTGGTGTACCATGACACCCAGGTCTCGCTGCATCTCCCCTTTTCCTAGTCGGCCACCATTTAGAAAATAGTCTGCTTTCCTGTTTTTGCCACCAAAATGGATAACCTCACATTTATCCACATTATACTGCATCTGCCAAACATTTGCCCACTCACCCAGCCTATCCAAGTCACCTTGCAGTCTCCTAGCATCCTCCTCACAGCTAACACTGCCCCCCAGCTTAGTGTCATCCGCAAACTTGGAGATATTGCCTTCAATTCCCTCATCCAGGTCATTAATATATATTGTAAATAGCTGGGGTCCCAGCACTGAGCCTAGTTTCCAGGCTTTTCCTTGTAGCCGAACATGGTGCCTAGTTAAACTGATCTTATCTGCCTGTACATGATCTATACCCCTCTATTCCCTGCACTTCCATGTGCCTAGCTAAAAGTCTCTTAAACACCACTTTCATATTATGTTTCCACCACCACCACCACCCCTGGCAATGCATTCCAGGCTTCCTGACTTCCTGATTCTTATATTCAATGCCCCTAGCAATGAAAGCAAGCACACTATATGTTTTTTTTATCACCCTGATAAATAAAGGCACAACATTAGCTATCCTCCAGTAACACTATACTAGCAATGATTCATATATCTCATTTCTTCTCTAGTTTTCTACGGTGTCCTTGGATATATCTGATCACACTCGTCAGAATTACCTACTTATTGTACTTGAGTTTGGCTTGATTGAATTTATGCATAATATGGTTTGATTGGATAGCATGCGAAACAAAGCTTTTCCCTCTACCTCCATACACGTGACAATAATAAACCTAAACCTTCATATGCTTTAGAATGTGCAGCACCTCCTCAACTGTAATAGGACTGTCCTCAAGATACCTCTATTAACTATCTCGTTCCCTAGTTTTCATGTTGATTCTCTATGGTAAAAACAGAAGAGAAATTGTGAGTATTTTGCCCATCTCCTGCAACTCCAGATATAGATGACTGCTTCAATTTCTGAGGGGTCTTCTTTCTCTAGTTACACTTTTTCCTTGAGTACATATTTTTCCTCTGCACACATCGACCTTTTTGGTCACGTCTTCAAATAAATCAATTCGATTTGTGAGACTCGATCTCCCACATACAAAACCATGCTGACTATCCCCAATCAGCCCTTGCTCATCTAAATGCCCGTATAACCTATCCATCAGAATACTCTCTAATAACTTTCCAACTACAGATGTTAAGCTCACCCGGCCTATAGTTCCCAGCATTTTTTCTGCAGCCCTTCTTGAAAAAAGGCACAGCATTTGCCACCCTCCAGTCTTCTGGCACCTCTCCTGTATATAAGGACGACTCATAAATTTCAACCAGGGCACCCGCAATTTCCTCTCTAGTTTCCCGCAATGACCGCCGATATATCTGATCAGGCCCTAGAGGTTTGTCTACCTTCATACACGACAGTAACTTCAGTACTTTTTCGATGGTAACACTGACTGCTCTCAAGACACTTCCATTGACTGCCCCAAGTCCTCCGTCCTACTGTCTTTCTCCTCGGTAAATACAGAGGACAAATACTCATTGAGGACCTTGCCCATCTCCTGTGGCTCCACACAGAGGTGACCGCTTTGATTCCTGAGAGGTCCCACTATCTCTCGAGTTACCCTTTTCCCCCTTATGTTTTTATTATATCTTTTGGGATTGTACTTAATGCTACCGGCCAGATCCATCTCCTGGCCCCTTTTTGCCCATCTTATCTCCTTTTTCAGTTTACTCCTTCGTTCCCGAAACTCCTCCAGGGATGCACTTGATCCCAGCTGCCTATACCTGTCCCATGCATCCTTCTTGTTTTAGACCAATGCCTCAATTTTCCTCGTCAGCCAAGCTTCCTTACGTTTGCCTGCTTTGCCTTTCACTCTAACAGGGACGTACATATCCTGAGCTTTCATCAGCACACCTTTAAAAACATCCCACTTGCCTGAAGTTTTTTTCCCCCTCAAATAACCTGCTTCATTCAACTTGAGTGAGACCCTCTCTTATACCCTCAAAGTTGGCCTTACTTCAGTTGAGCATTTTAACACGTGAACCCTTTCCATCCTTATCCATAACTATCTTAAACCTAATTGTACTGTGGTCACTGCTCCCAAAAGGCTCCTCCACAAACACTTCATTAACTTGCCCTTCCCAATTTCCCAATACTAGATCCAGCGTTGTCCTCTCACATGTGGGGGGCCTCTGCTTAAGAAAACTCTCATGAACACTTTTGAGGAATTGCACCCCATTTAAACGCTTCACACTGTGATTTTTCCAGCCTATATTGGGAAAGTTAAAATCCCCTACCCCAACAACCTTATTTGATCTGCAGCTGTCTGCAATCTCCTGGCATAATTGTTCTTCTAATTCCTGTTAATTATCCCTCTATTCCCTCCACTTCCATGTACCAATCCAAAAGTCTCTAAACACCACTATTACATCTGCTTCCACCACAACCCCTGGCAGTGTATACCAGGCCCCCACCACTCTGTGTAAAAACCTTGCCCCGCATAAACTATCCCATCTCACCTTATAGCTAATGTTGGACATTTTCACCATTGGAAAAAAGTTTCTGACTGTCCTACCTATCTATGTCTCTTATAATTTTATATACTTCTATCAAGTCATCCCTCAACCTCGGACGTTCCAGAGAAAACAATCCAAGTCTATCCAAACTTTCCCTGTCACGGAAACTGTCTAATCCAGGCCGCATTCTGGTAAACCTCCTCTTTACCTCTCCAAAGCTTCCACATCTTTCCTGTAATTGGACAACCAGAACTGCACGCAATATTGCAAAGTATAAACAGTGTAATGAAGTCCTATAGATCTGCATCATGACTTCCAGATTTCCGGACTTTCAGAAGGCTTTCAACAAGGTCCCACATAAGAGATTAGTATACAAGCTTAAAGCACACGGTATTGGGGGTTCAGTATTGATGTGGATAGAGAACTGGCTGGCAAACAGGAAGCAAAGAGTAGGCGTAAACGGGTCCTTTTCAGAATGGCAGGCAGTGAGTAGTGGGGTACCGCAAGGCTCAGTGCTGGGACACCAGTTATTTACAATATATATTAATGATTTGGACGAGGGAATTGAATGCAACATCATCAAGTTTGCGGATGACACGAAGCTGGGGGGCAGTGTTAGCTGTGAGGAGGATGCTAGGAGGCTGCAACGTGACTTGGATAGGCTGGGTGAGTGGGCAAATGCATGGCAGATGCAGTATAATGTGGGTAAATGTGAGGTTATCCACTTTGGGGGCAAAAACAGGAAAGTAGACTATTATCTAAATGGTGGCCGATTAGGAAAAGGGGAGATGCAACGAGACCTGGGTGTCATGGTACACCTGTCATTGAAAGTAGGCATGCAGGTGCAGCAGGCAGTGAAGAAAGCGAATGGTATGTTAGCATTCATAGCAAAAGGATTTGAGTATAGGAGCAGGGAGGTTCTACTGCAGTTGTACAGGGTCTTGGTGAGACCACACCTGGAGTATTGCGTACAGTTTTGGTTTCCAAATCTGAGGAAAGACATTCTTGCCATAGAGGGAGTACAGAGAAGGTTCACCAGACTGATTCCTGGGATGTCAGGACTTTCATATGAAGAAAGACTGGATAGACTCGGCTTGTACTCGCTAGAATTAAGAAAATTGAGGGGGGATCTTATAGAAACTTACAAAATTCTTAAGGGGTTGGACAGGCTAGATGCAGGAAGATTGTTCCCGATGTTGGGGAAGTCCAGGACAAGGGGTCACAGTTTAAGGATAAAGGGGAAATCCTTTAGGACCGAGATGAGGAAAACATTTTTCACACAGAGAGTGGTGAATCTCTGGAACTCTCTGCCACAGAAGGTAGTTGAGGCCTGTTCATTGGCTGGATTTAGAGGGAGTTAGATGTGGCCCTTGTGGCTAAAGGGTTCAGGGGGTATGGAGAGAAGGCAGGTACAGGATACTGAGTTGGATGATCAGCCATGATCATATTGAATGGCGGTGCAGGCTCGAAGGGTCGAATGGCCTACTCCTGCACCTATTTACTATGTTTCTATGTAATATTCAATGTCCTTAGCAATGAACATAAGCATATCAAACATCCTCTTTACCACCCTTTCTACTTCTGCTGTCACCTTTTGTGAGATATGAACTCCAAGATCCCTCTGCACATCAATGCTGTTAAGGAGCTTGCCATTAACTATCTTCTCTCCTTGCAGCCTACCTCCCAAAGTACACCATCTCACACGAGTTAAACTCCATCTTCCATTTCTCCGCCCATTTCTGCAGCTGATCTATATTCCACTGTATCTTTCGACAGGATTCCACACTGATCATAGACTTCAGGCCATAATATCTACCCTCCAACATAACCCTCTGTCCTCTATGAATAAGCCATTTTTTAATCCATACAACCAAGTCATCTTGAATCTTCTGGATCAGCCTACGATGAGGGACCTTATTCAAAAGCATTACTAAACTCCTTGTATACAACATGCACTGCCCTACCTTCATCAATCTCTTTGTCACCTCCTCAATAAACTCAAATCAGGTCAGTGAGACACGACCTGTCGTGTACAAGGCCATGCTGACTATCCCTAAATCTTCCATCTCTTTTTGCAAGCTGCAAAAATCATGCCCAAAATCTTGTGAAATAAGTATGCATTAAGAAGTATGCATTAAGCATATTTGTGAAGTAGGGAGTAATGCAAACGTCGAGGAATAAGTAGGGCACCATGATTGATTCACTTTTGTGGGCGTAAGAAGCCAGCTTGGATATTATTTGATATATAACCAACTCATTGTGTTGTAAACCTCTTGGGTTCATGTGTTTCTGCCTGCTCAATTCATCAGATCTTCAGATAATTCTATGATAATACCTATTTATTTAATCAAATATTATTTTGAATAAGGATACTGGTGGGAATTTCAAACTGACATACGGGATTTCATGACATCATACACTTATGATTCCTAAGATTAGAAGAGTTATTTTTCATTCAATCTAGATGTATGAGAGAATTTCCTGTGGGAGCCAGTTCCCTCGGGTACTTAAGTTTTCTTGTTGTCGTCCCCTTCTCTATCTTTTCTCTGTATCCTAAGCCTATGGCAATGTTCCCGTAATATTTACATATACTAGTCCAAGGATTTTCATTAGATTTAATTAGCCGAGTTTAATCTCTGCTTGACTCTTCTGGTGCAGTGGCTCCCCAGGAAATCTAGTGCTGCTGTTGGCATTCTGCATGACTTCAGTATATTTATGTCAATAATTAAATTGATGAATATTTTAAATAAATAATTTATATTATACCATTTTCTGGATTTTTAATTGTCATCTTGCTTTCTTTTCAGCTTTTACGGAAAGAAAATCTTGATTTGAAATTGACGCCTTACAAAGTGTTGGCGACCAGCACTAGACATGGTGAAACACTTTCCCCAATTAACGATGTGTATATCTGTGTACATTACAATTGCATTAAGGGAATGGTTGCATTTGAACTGTGAGGGTATAGAATAGGCTCCAGATGAAGAGTTGACAAAATTCTACTTAAAATACAAACATAATATTAACATGCTATTTCAAATTCTGGTCCAGTGTCAAAGGGAATTCATGCTGCATCTGGTACCTGTTTTTCATTATTTTCCGGACATGGAATTCACTTGTTTCCCATCCCAAATTGAGAAGATGATGGTAAGACACCATCTCGAACTGCCACAGTGCTTCTTTCTGGGCAACCTTACAAGATAGAAGAAGCTCTATCATTTGGCTCATTGGTCTATGCAAGCTCCCAGAGCAATCCCGTTCCCTCGCTAATTTTCCCTGTAACCTGTTCTCCCACGTTTCTATTAACTTCCCCTCGATTCACTCTCCTCAGGATACCCACATACACCAGTAGCAATGTATTTACCTATCCCCATGTCTTTGAGATGTGGGAGGAATCCTTAGCACCTGGAAGAAACACATGTAGTTGAAGCAGAGTTACTTGTGTGGAATACTACTTCCGATTTAGATACCAGGCCCAGAGTCCTCCTGAGGTGAACTTGGCCAAATTGATTGAGCTGCGAACAACTTTGCAGTGTTCAGATATGATATCTAGGTTGATGCTCTTCAGTTTTGTTCTTATTTTGTTTTAATGTAATTTTAATGCAATTGAATGCTGACCACATCTTCCATAGTACAATGAAGAGTTAACCACATTGGTGTTACATTAAGGGATAATTTACAATGGTCAGTTATGCGACCACTCTGTATGACCAAAATAACAGAACATCTTGCAGAAACCTACGTAGTCATAGTAGAATTTGTATACTTCACACACACAACACCCAAGCTAGAATCAAACTTGGGTGCCTGGAGCTGTGAGACGGTCGTGCTAACTACTGTGTGGCCATTGAAAAAGAGATTCTCCCAGCTGATCCCAATATGCTATCTTCATCTTGGTTCTTATTATTTTGAATCTCTGGTTCCAAGAGTACCAGATACGAGGTCACAATCATCGTGTAAAAGGGCAGCCACGTAGAACCAAGATAAACAAAAGTTTCTTCACGAAGATCGATCTTTAGAATTCTCTAAGCCAGAGCACAGATTGTTCAAACATGGATTACATTAAAAAACGATCAATAGATTTTTGTTTTCAAGGAAATCAAGAGATTTGAGAATAGAACTGGTGGGTAGAGTTGGTTGATGATCAGTCTTAATCCTTCTTAATGAGCAGTGATATGAATTTGAATGGTTTTCCTGATATTTCATATTACCATTAATATCTACATTAAAAGCTCAAATGCAAGTATTGTCTTCATGCAAAAGTCATCCAATAATATTGAAAGTTGCATGTGTCAGTAATAAGCTATATGGTAGATTGATTATGTTTAACATTTGATTGCTTAGTAGTTTTTGTTTTGAGTTGAATGAACAATTTGGCAGCATATTTCACTGCCTGTAAAATTCTAATGTTGTGAAAGCATCATGTCCCCATCAATGCACATGGACAGGTAAACAGGTCAGTGAGCAGAATATAATGCATTTTAAATTGTTTCTCTGTCTTGCTTGATTCCATTTCATGAACACAGTGAGTAGGTAGTTTAACCAAGCTGCTTGTTCATACCAAGCATAGGAAAGATTGAACATGTTTTGGATAATAAAATGAGGTGTGATACTTGGAAACTTTTAAACATGTATATATTGAATGGCATGCCCTTGCATAAAATTGAATGCACCATATATTCTTGTTTTATTCTTCAGTAATATTTAAACTCTTCTTCAGGCTTCATGCAGTTTATTCAATCTGTGCCTGTTGCTGAAGTGTTGGCTACAGAAGGAAGTATACAGGTGAAATAAATTTGTAATTTTCTGTATCTGTCTTTTCAAAAGAGAACCAATAAGTGAATTCCATTTTATGTCCCTTTTGTTTTGTTTGCCTAAAATATATTCATTCAGATTAAGCAGCAGCACTTCAGATATAATTCAACAATCATTCATTATTTCAATAATGGCTTAGATCACATAACAACAATTTAGATCTTTGAGAATGTGGGATTAAATAAAATGATACTGCAATCACAGCAGTACATACTTCATTGTCAAACTACATTAACTCCTTAACTGAATCTCCGGTATTGGATATACTCCTGTCGTTGTAAACTAGGTCAGCTCACGATGCCCCCTGACTGCTTAAACTTGTTTAAATTTATCTCGTTCCAATTGAAGTAAAATTAAAACCATTGGTTTCTAATTTATTTAATTATCACAAACCATGCCATGCGTGTGCTTCTTAGAACACAGTAAATTTTCTGTTGATTTCATCTGCATTGCTGAAACTGGGGTAACTAATGACTACAAGCAATTGCTAAGTTCCCAAATGTGTTTTTTTCCTTCAGTCGCTGACTCAAAAGAAGTTGGTCTGTGTGTTTATTTAGAAACAGAAAATAGATGCAGGAGTAGGCCAATAGACCCTTCGAGGCAGCACTGCCAGTCAATGGCTGATCATCCAGAATCAGTACCCTGTTCCTGCTTTCTCCCCATATCCCTTGATTCTGTTAGCCCTAAGAGCTATATCTAACTCTCCCTTGAATACATCCAGTGAATTGGCCTCCACTGCTATCTGTGGCAGAGAATTCCACAGATTCACAACTCTCTGGCTGAAAACGTTTTTCCTCATCTCAGTCCTAAATACCTCTTATTCTTAAACTGTGACTCTTGGTTCTGGACTCCCCCCAACATGGGGAACATTTTTCCTGCAGCTAGCCTGTCCAATCCCTTAAGAATTGTATATGTTTGTATAAGAACCCCTCTCATCTTAAATTCCAGTGAATATAAGCACAGTCGATGCATTCTTTTATCATATGTCAGTCCCGCCATCCCGGGAATTAACCTGGTCAACCTACGCTGCACTCCCTCAATAGCAAGAATGTCCTTCCTCAAATTAGGAGACCAAAACGGCACACAATACTCCAGGTGCGGTCTCACCCAGGCTCAGTACAACTGCAGTAGGACCTTGCTCCTATACTCAAATCCTCTCACTATGAAGGCCAACATGCCATTAGCTTTCTTCACTGCCTGCTGTACCTGCATGCTTACTTTCAGTAACTGATGTACAAGGGCACCTAGGTCTCGTTGCACCTCCCATTTTCCTAATCTGACACCATTCAGATAATAATCTGAATTTCTTGCTAAGATTTATACTGATTTAACCCAAAGACTCCCATGTGTGGATAAAACTTATTTTTTGCCTTTCCACCACCTCCACCCATCTGCCAAAAAAGAACGTAACCAGCACTTGATTAAATCTAAATTAATAGTGTCAAGTATGCAAATAAACCTCTTCTAGGTTATTTTCAAATCGTCCACCCACCCTTATGGGACACTTACAATAGAAATGCATTGTTGCAGGCAGCTTCTTGCCTGTGCTGGAATCAGTACCAGAAAAGGTTATTGAACAGTTTAATTTTCATTTATAGAAATGTGCAAGTTTTCTACTAGGGAATCACAATAATTTAGTAATTATAGGTATGTCTTCCTCTTTTATAAGAGGAAGAAAACGAGTTGTTAATAAAAATGTAGATCCAAAACATCCTTGTTCCTAATGCCATGAATTCTGCACTTTTCCAGAACTTTTTCAGAAAACATGCCCCAAGTGAAAAAGGTCCTTCTGGTATCAGTGCTGAAGTAATGGACACTTATGTGAAAAGCTGTGGTGAGTATTACTCCAGTAGAATATTGTACCTAACGCAGCAGTGTTGCTTAAAAAGCAGCATCTCTCCATCCTTTAGAATTCTGGGTTGTAATTAAGCCATCATTGAGATGTAACGATTCAGTACAATGTAAGATTAGGTTCTTTTTAAATAAAACCGTGTGTATTTAAAAAAGACTGTTCAGTGTTTCTTTGCATTATGGATTTCCAATGAGCATGTCACTGAAAGTAAGCATGCAGGTACAGCAGGCAGTGAACAAAGCTAATGGCATGTTGGCCTTCATAACAAGAGGAGTTGAGTATAGGAGCAAAGAGGTCCTTCTGCAGTTGTACAGGGCCCAGGTGAGACCACACCTGGAGTATTGTGTGCTGTCTTTGTCTCCAAATTTGAGGAAGGACATTCTTGCTATAGAAGGAGTGCAGCATAGGTTCATGAGGTTAGTTCCGGGATGACAGTACTGTCGTATGTTGAAAGAATGGGGCGACTGGGCTTGTATACACTGGAATTTAGAAGGATGAGAGGGGATCTTATTGAAACATAAGATTATCAAGGGATTGGACACGCTAGAGGCAGGAAACATGTACCCGATGTTGGTGGAGTCCAGAACCAGGGGTCACAGTTTAAGAATAAGGGGTAGGCCATTTAGAATGGAGATGAGGAAAACCTTTTCACCCAGAGAGTTGTGAATCTGGAATTCTCTGCCTCAGAAGGCAGTGGATGCCGATTCTCTGGATGCTTTGAAGAGAGATAGATAGAGCTCTTAAAGATAGCAGAGTCAAGGCAGGAACGGGGTACTGATTGCGGATGATCAGCCGTGATCACAGTGATGGCGATGCTGGCTCGAAGGGCCGAATGGCCTACTCATGCACCTATTGTCTATTATTTATTTGATTAAAATGTGATGTAGATGAGAGAATCATAGACACAAGGATGTAAATTTGTCTTTGGTCGCATGCTTGGTGTTTTGAAATTAATGGTAGAGTTATGTGTCACACACATGACTGGGAACAAATTTAACATCGTGGGACATTTAAAAAGCAGTGATTAGTTTTGCAGAGTTATTGCTTCTCCTGGTGTATAACAGGGAGTCAAGTACTCGCAGAATTGCCATTCAGGAGTGGCTGTTATTGGTGAGATTGTTGAGGTGGAGTGCTGTGTTTGAGGGTTAGTTTAGTTTAGATATACAGTGCGGAAACAGGCCCTTCGGCCCACTGAGTCCGCACCACACATTAACACTATCCTACACACACTAGGGACAATTTACATTTATACCAAGCCAATTAACCTACAAATCTGAACGTCTTTGGAGTGTGGAAGGAAACCAAAGATCTCGGAGAAAACCCATGCAGGTCACGGGAAGAACGTACAAACTCCGTAAAGACAGCACCCGTAGTCGGGGTCGAACCCGGGACTCTGGGCTTTAAGCCAGCAACTCTACTGCTGTGCCACCATGCCGCCCTAGTTGAACGTCAAGTAAGATTGTTTTTTGGAGTTTATTGGCTATTGGGGCACTGTTCTCAGTACAGTTCTCGGTCCCACTGTTCTGGGAAAGCACATCTCGGACCCGCACACGCTCAGCATAGGAGCACCACAAGGCTGCGTACTCTCCTCTCCTCTACTCTCTCTACACCAACGACTGCACCTCCACAGACACCTCTGTCAAGCTTCTCAAGTTTGCGGATGACACAACTATGATTGGACTGATCCAGGATGGGGAGGAATCTGCCTACAGACAGGAAGTGTCACAGCTGGTGTCCTGGTGCCATCGCAACAACCTGGAGCTCAATGCTCTTAAGACAGTGGAATTGCTTGTAGACTTTAGGAGAGCTCCCCCTCCCCTCACCCCACTCACCATCAACAACACCACAGTCACATCTGCAGAGTCTTTTAAGTTCCTGGGAACCATAATCTCCAAGGACCTTAAGTGGGGGGCTACCATCGACTCCACAGTCAAAAAGGCACAACAGAGGATGTACTTCCTACAGCAGCTGAGGAAGCACAATCTGCCACAGGCAATGATGGTCCAATTCTACACAGCCATCGTAGAGTCTGTTCTCACCTTCTCCATCATGGTCTGGTTCGGCTCAGCCACCAAGCACGACATCTGGAGGCAGCAGCGAATCGTCCGATCAGCAGAGAAGATTATTGGCTGCAACCTTCCCTCCATTGATGAACTGTACACTGCAAGGGCCAGGAAGCGAGCGGGCAAGATCATCTCTGACCCCTTTCACCCTGGCCACAAACTCTTTGAATCACTTCCCTCTGGAAGGCGACTGTCAAAGCTGCCACAGCCAGACATAAAAACAGTTTTTATCCACGAGTAGTTGCTCTACTCAACAGCCAAAAATCTGTAGCCTCCCTTTGATCTGGTATTTTGTTGGTTCATGCTTGATTAATGGTGTTTTATCATTAATGTTTTATTATTATTAATGTTTAGTGATTTCTGAATCATTTGCATGTGTCACTGTATGTCATGTTACGTGTGGGCGGAGCACCAAGGAAAATTCCTTGTATGTGAATACTTAGCCAATAAACTTACTTACTTACTTCTGTTACAGGCATTATTAACATGTGCTGTATTTTTGTAAGAAGGAATAGCATTGGAGTAAAATGATTAGAGTCATCAAGTCATACAGAGATACAGTGTGGAAATAGGTCCTTCGGCCCAACTTGCCCACACCGGCCAACATGTCCCAGCTACACTAGTCCCACCTACCTGTGCTTGGTCCATATCCCTCCAAACCCGTCCTATCCATGTACCTGTCTAACTGTTTCTTAAACGATGGGATAGTCCCAGCCTCAACTACCTCCTCTGGCTGCTTGTTCTATACATCCACCACCCTTTGTATGAAAAGGTTACCCCCCAGATTCCTATTAAATCTTTTCCCCTTCACCTTGAACCTATGTCCTCTGGTCCTCAATTCCCCTACTCTGGGCAAAAGACTCTATGCATCTACCCGATCTATTCCTCTCATGATTTTATACACCTCTATAAGATCACCCCTCATCCTCCTGCGTTCCATGGAATAGAGACCCAGCCTACTCAACCTCTCCCTATAGTTCACACCTTCTAGTCCTGGCAACATCATTGTAAATCTTCTCTAAACCCTTTCAAGCTTGACAATATCTTTCCTATAACATGGTGCCCAGAACTGAACACAATATTTTAAATGCGGTCTCACCAAAGTCATGTACAACTGCAACATGACCTCCCAATGTCTATACTCAATACTCTGACTGATGGCCAATGTGCAAAAAGCCTTTTTGACCACCATATCCGCCCACAACTCGACCTTCAAGGAACCATGCACCTGCACTCCTAGATCCCTCTGCTCTACAACACCCCAGATGCCTATCATTCACTGTGTATGTCCTGCCCTTGTTAGACGTCCCAAAATGCAACACCTCGCATTTCTCTATTAAATTCCATCAACCATTCCTCCGCCCACCTGGCCAATCGATCCAGATCCTGCTACAATCTTTCACAACCATCTTCAATATCTGCAAAACCACCAACTTTTGTATCATCAGCAAACTTGCAAATCTTGCCCTGTATGTTCTCACCCAAATCATTGATGTAGATGACAAACAGTAACGGGCCCAGCACTGAACCCAGAGGCACACCACTAGCCACAGCTCTCCAGTCCGAGGAGCAACCTTTCACCATCACCCTCTGCTTCCTTCCATGAAGCCAATTTGCTATCCATTCAGCTATTTCTCCTTAGATCCCACGCAATGCAACCTTCCAGAGCATGCGAAACCTTGTCGAATGCCTTACTGAAATCCATGTATACAACACCTACAGCTCTGCCCTCATCGACCTTTTTGGTCATGTCTTCAAATAACTCAATCAGATTTGTGAGACATAACCTCCCACGTACAAAAACATGCTGCCTATCCCTAATCATCCCTTGCCCGTCCAAATGGCTGTACAACCTATCCCTCATAATACTCTCTCGTAACTTTCCAACTACAGATGTTAAGCTGACCACCCTATAGTTCCCAGCATTTTCCCTGCAGCCCTTCTTGAAAAGAGGCACAACTTTCGCCACCCTCCAGTCTTCCGGCCCCTCTGATGTATTTAAGGACAACTCGTAAATTTCAACCAGGGCACCCGCAATTTCCTCTCTAGTTTCCAACAATGTCCTTGGATGTATCTGGTCATGCCCTGGAGATTTGTCTTCCTTCATACATGATAGTACCTTCAGTACTTCTTCAATGCTAACACTGACTGCTCTCAAGATACTTCCATTGACTGCCCCAAGTTCTTCCATCCTACTGTTTTTCTTCTAGTTAAATACAGAGGAGAAATACTCATTGAGGACCTTGCCCATCTCCTGTGGTTCCACACAGAGGTGACCGCTTTGATTCCCGAGTGGTCCCACTCTCTCTAGTTACCCTTTTCCCCCTTATGTATTTATAAAATCTTTTGGGATTGTCCTTAATGCTACCTGCCAGAGTTACAGTGCTCTCCATAATGTTTGGGACAAAGACCCATCATTTATTTATTTGCATCAGTACTCCATAATTTGAGATTTGTAATAGAAAATAATCACATGTGGTTAAAGTGCACATTGTCAGATTTTATTAAAGGCCACATTTATACATTTTGGTTTCACCATGTAGAAATTACAGCTGTGGAGTACAGAGGCAAATATATAAATAATGGGTCTATGCCCCAAACATTATGGAGGGCACTATATCTCCTGGCCCCTTTTTGGCCTTCTCATTTCCTTTTTCAGTTTACTCCTTAGCTCTGGAAACTCTTCCAGGGATACACTTGATCCCAGCTGCCTATACCTGTCCTATGCATCCTTCTTGTTTTTGACCAATGCCTCAATTTCCCTCGTCAGCCAAGCTTCCTTACGTTTGCCTGCTTTGCCCTTCAATCTTAACAGGGACGTACTTCACCTGAGCTTTTGTCAGAACACTTTTAAAAACATCCGACTTGACCGATGTTCCTTTCCCCTCAAATAACCTGCTCCAGTCAACTTGAGCGACACCTTCACTCATATCCTCATATAGAACGGGAGCGTCGAGGAGGAGGAGCTATCTTGGGGAACGGCTGCTAAACAGCAGCCGTCCGTTAAATTCACTTTTTTTCTTAGTTTTTTGTTCTCTTGGTCTATGTCTGTTGGGGAACTTTGACTTTTCATGTGGGGGGGTAAGGGGGAAACTATTTTCTAGGTCCCTACCTGGTCGGTGAGGCAGCTTTTTCTCCGGGCTGCCCCGTCGACCCGTCCTCGTGGCCTACCAGCGGGGCCTGGAGCGGCGTTTCCTGGCGGGGACTGCCCAGCACCTTCAGCGTCGGTGGCGGCACAGCGCTGGAGCGCTATCGCGGAATGGAGCGGGCGATGCCTTGCCTGGGTCGCCGCGCTGGATCGACGCGCTGGAGCTCCGGTGAGCTGAGACCGCCGAGCTCAACACCTCCAGGCTGCGGGACTGCGGAGCGGCCAGCCGTGGGCGGCGGCGCCGACTCTAACATCGGGAGCCTCGGAGCTCCAAATCGGCGCGGCCTTGTCGGCTCTAGGTGCCACGGACTCCAGTAGGAAATCGGCCGTCCCAGCCGCTGCGAGGACCCTCCCGACGCCGGGGCAATTGCACCCGGCAAGAACGGCCAGGAACATCGGGCCTCCGTAGAGGCAACTGTGGAGGCCTCAATAGGCCTGACTTTGGGGAGAACTGGGGTTGGGGACTGGACATTGTGCCTTCCCCCACAGTGGTAACCATTGTGGGGGGATGATTTTGTGTGTAGTGTCTATGTTAGTCTATGTCCAAGATGGCGGTCGGAAGGGAGAGTGTACGCTGGCGCGGTTTGGCTGCCGCTGCTCTCCCTTCACAATGTGTTTCTGAATTTTGTTGTTGTTGTCTATTTTAGATCGAATTTCTGTCTTTAATTTGTGTATTGGTGATGTCTTTATAACTTATTTTACTCTGATTATATGTTTCTTTGTTAAATTTTGTAAGGTGTCCTTGAGACTTTTGTATAGGCGCCCATAAATAAAATCTATTATTATTATTATTATAGATTTATTATTTTCACATGTACCAAGTGAAAATACTGTAAGTATATTAGATTACATTAGCACAGAAGAATCTCAGATGAAAGAATTGTATGCTGCGCGGTTTTTGTGATGTAGATTTATGGAAGTCAAGAGGCAGGGTGTCGCAAAGTTTATCAATTTTAACACTCAGTTAGGTTTAATGTTCCAATAATGATTATTATCAACATTATAGTAACAGCAAATGGTGGAGTTTTTAAAAAAATATTACTGTATAAGCTGCAACATTGGAATTTGCCTGAAATTCAGTAAAAAAATATTGTATTTCTCTGGTCAGTGTCATCTGAGCATCTTTAATTTTTTTTTGACAGCTGGATATTGTGTGATTACATACATACTTGGAGTTGGAGATCGGCATTTGGATAACCTTCTATTAACAAGGACAGGCAAGTTTTCATGAAATATCTCACAAGATTCTGTAATCCAGAATCTTTACCATTTTTGTTTATGCCTCACAACCTGCCCTATTTCTAAAATATTCTGCTATGTACTTGATGCATTTGTTGCTGATTTCATTCGAAGAGTTGGCTAATCTTAAATTTAGAGTCAGTTTGAGTAAACATCCAGCAGAGGGCACTTTATGTCTATTTTGTGACATTAAAAAGTTGTGTAGCAGATGGCTGTCTATGAATCTGAATTGAATTCATGCACAGGCCTGAGAATATCGAACAATAAATAAATCTTAAATCAATGCAAGGATCTAATACAAAAATCCTGTGTATGTGTTTAAGTTGGGGTGGGGAAAATAAAACCTAGTATCGATTTTAGTCTTGATTTATTCGGTGCAAATGTTACATTGGTAGTCATTTTAACCTTTAAACATTTTTTTCATGTAGACACGCTAACTCTAGTTACCTAAATACATATTTAAAAAGATATGAGTTCTTCCCTTAAACTAGAAAAGCTGACCATACGAACAAAGATAGATTTTTTTTGCTTGGAAACCTTTAACAATTTCCTTTTTTCATTTTATAACTCTTGGTTTTTTGCTTAACAGCATAAGAATATAGAAATATATATGACACAAATAATTTGTTTATGGTGCTGTATATATTGTCATTTGCACCCAATATTAATATTCTTGAGTTTCAATGATTGAACTGCAACTGCAATCCATCCTATTTGCGCGATTATGTTTGTCAGCATTTCTAGCAAACTGCTTTGTATGAAAGACATTCTAAGAAATCTCTTGAGAATAAACCCAACAGCTTTGGCTAAACATGACAAGGGGCCATGTTTTCACGCAGTCCTCCTTCAAGCAGGTTTCGAAGGCCACCTGATGCCAGATAATGGTACATGTTGGACAGATTTTAAAGAAGTGGATTGCATTCTTGCACACTTTTTTCTCTAAAACATTTTGTTGATTTGAATGCAATGCACTTTCTGATAAAGACTATTTTGATTTATTCGGTCCTTGACACAGGCACTGGACTAATGCACTGTCCTTTTAGCATTTTTCCGAGTGTTATTGATATATTTTTCATTACTTGTGTTGACACAAACCGCATTGAAATATGGCACAGTCTGTTAATTATAATTTTTTTTCTATAAAAATTCTGTTATGTTTAAAATATCTTTATTTATTTCCGCTTGCTTGCTCTACTTTTATTATTTATTTAAATACCTGGAGAAAGGAGATCAGTGGGTCACCACAAGCTCGGTTGACTGAAATGCTGACAGTTAACATTGAATTTTTGCAACCTTTTTTCTCTGTAGGTTGTGTTAAATTAGCACCCAAGGGAAATGTGCAGAACTATCGGGCAGCATTTGTGTCTGGAGGGATTTTTGGTTGAATGCTCAGAATGAGCTTATCATTCAAGATTGGCAAAAGCAGGGACTGTGTAATGGAGAAAATACTTGACTGTACAAAGGAAAAGTTACTGGTTGGTTGGTCAAGCTTGTACTTGATCTGTAAAGCACAAATTTATCAACTTTCTAGTGTTTCATATTTTGCATGCTGTAGGTTAAGATGAATTGTCACAATGTGGCAGTAGTTCTTTTGCGTTTGGGGTGAAATTGATTTGTTAAAATGAGAGAGAGATGAAACTGTCTGGAGAAAAAATATATTTTCTTGTTTTCGCCGAAGGGTTTGCTGAATAAGGAGGAGAATTGATTGTAAGTTTTAAAAAAAAAGCACAGCAGGGATCCCATGGACTGCTAATAAATTTGAAAAAAGGGATTTTTAAATAATGCTTACATGATATCTGTGTACAAGATAAGATTTTAGTTTGTGACTCAACGTTTTAAATATAGGGCTACATGACACTTGTTTTCTTGGAAGAAGGGACAAAAAATGAAACTCCAGAAATTACACCCCCACGATACTGTGATACCTATGCATGCTGTGCAAACTGGGCTATGCATTTGGGATATAAAGCTTACTTCTTTAGCGTTATGTGCTATAAATTTGGTGTTGAAAAGTTTGCTGATGTGCTAATTGCCAATTTTCTTCAACGAATACAGCCCCATTGCGTTTTGAAGTTGTGCTGTTCTTATTTTGTTTTCAAAGAATCTGAGCGGCTAACATTGTCAAAATGCTTTATTTGTGCTGCCACAGGGAAATTGTTTCACATAGATTTTGGATATATTTTGGGCCGTGACCCTAAGCCTCTTCCACCCCCTATGAAGCTGAGTAAGGAAATGGTGGAAGGGATGGGCGGAATGCAGAGTGAACAGTACCAAGAATTCCGAAAGCAGTGTTACACTGCATTCCTGCACTTGAGAAGGTAATTCATCTCGCAGTCTCCATGTAACAATATGATTGTAAAAAGTTGAAGTACTTTGTGAAAGTTTTGTGAATGGCATTTGTAAATGTAACTTTTAATCCCACCAGTTGACAAACTAACTAAGGTTAAATTGCAATTAAAGGTTACTTAATTCAGATTGTAAGGAAAAATATTCAATTTATTAGACCTCTTTCATATTCCCATGTCAATCAGTGCTTCATAACTAGGTCCTCTTTATTCTAATAAAGGTAAAAATAGCATTCCCCAGTTTTCACACAGCGTGTTCAAGCAAATGGCAGTGGGCTAGGCTAACTGGCCCAGTGAGCTTTTTTTGTGGTGCTATGGGGATCCTTTGTCTCCCAGCTGAAAGAGAGAATGTAGCCCAGCTTAATCATGTTTCCTGAACAGAAACGTCTCTATAAATGCAGTTATATATAAATCTGTAATCTTACACCATTGCTTGAGGGTCAGTCTTACTGACAGATTCGTCACCATAGATCCTGGCAGATTTTCCAAATGTTCGGCTACCTTCGAGTAAATATTATCCTGTGGAGTGATACATTAGGCCACAGGCAATACATTGTGTGGAAGAGTAAATAGAGAGGAGCTGTTCCCATTAGCAAATGTCTAAAGGACCGTGTCACAAATAAAAAGTTGTTAAAATTATGAACACAAGGTTAAGCACAAAAATTACCTTGAGTGGGTATTATTTGGAACTTGCTGCCTGATAAGGGATTGCAGGTGGTTCTTACAAATGGGAATTTGAAAGGCACTTAAAGGGATTTTAACAAGGCCTTTGTTAAGAAGTGCTCCTATGCTGGTGTTTATTGAAGCGAAAGTGTTGTTGCCAATTAGTACTGATTGTGGTCTGTTGACGAGAAAGTTGAAGATCCAGTTGCACTGGGATGCACAGAGGCCAGTTCCCTGACCTTGATAACAATTTTGGAGGGGATGATGATGTTAAGCGCTGAGCTTAGCTCATGAACAGTAGCTTGATGTATGTGTTCTTATTAACCAAATGAATCTTTCCTAACCAATTACCTGTCCAAATGTCTTTTAAATATTGTTATTTCAATTCCCAACTACTTCCATTAGCTAGCTAGACATAAAATGCTGAAGTAACTCAGCAGGTCAGGCAGCATCTCTGGAGAAAAGGATCTAGGTTTGAAGAAGGGCTCTGACCCAAAACATCACCTATTTCTTTTCTGAATCTGAAGAAGCTTTCTGACCCAAAACATCACCTATTCCTTTTCTCCAGAAATGCTGCCTGACCCGCTGAGTTACTCCAGCATTTTGTATCTATCTTCCGAATAAACCAGCATCTGTGGTTCCTTCCTATATACTTCCACTGACTGCTTGTTACCAATACCTGCTGCCTCAGTATGCAAAAATTGCCCCTCAGGTTCCTATTAAATCATTCCTCTGTGTCCCGCGACAGTGAGAGTAGGAATGGAGCGAGGTGGAGGATAAATGCGTGGCTGAAGGACTGGTGCAGAGGGCAGGGATTCAAATTTCTGGATCATTGGGACCTCTTTTGTGGAAGGTGCGACCTGTACAAAAAGGATGGGTTGCACTTGAACCTGAGGGGGACCAATATCCTGGCGGGGAGATTTGCAAAGGCTACTGGGGAGACTTTAAACTAGAACGGTTGGGGGGAGGGACTCAAATAGAGAAAGCTATTAGACAGTGTGTGAGGCAGGAGGCAGAGAAGGAAAGCACTCAGACCCAACATGTAGGGGGGAAAGAAGAAAACAATAATAAACAGAGAATAAGAGGTGGTGGGGTTCTTAAATGGGTGAGCAGAGAAACAGGGGTGTAAAATGCGGGCGGAAGCAATAGGTAGCAAGGTGAAAAGTAAAAGTGGCAGGCAGACAAATCCAGGGCAAAAATCAAAAAGGGCCACTTTTCAACATAATTGTAAAAGGGTTAAGAGCGTTGTAAAAACAAGCCTGAAGGCTTTGTGTCTCAATGCAAGGAGCATTCGTAATAAGGTGGATGAGTTGAACGTGTAGATAGCTATTAATGATTATGATATAGTTGGGATCACGGAGACATGGCTCCAGGGTGACCAAGGCTGGGAGCTGAACATCCAGGGATATTCAATATTCAGGAGGGATAGAGAGAAAGGAAAAGGAGGTGGGGTAGCGTTGCTGGTTAGAGAGGAGATTAACGCAGTGGAAAGGAAGGACATTAGCTTGGAGGATGTGGAATCAGTATGGGTAGAGCTGCGAAACACTAAGGGGCAGAAAACGCTGGTGGGTGTTGTGTACAGGCCACCTAGCAGTAGTAGTGAAGTTGGGGATGGCATCAAACAGGAAATTAGAAATGCGTGCAACAAAGGCAAAACAGTTATAATGGGTGACTTCAATATACATATAGATTGGGTGAATCAAATTGGCAGGGGTGCTGAGGAAGAGGATTTCTTGGAATGTATGCGGGATAGTTATCTAAACCAACATGTAGAGGAACCAACGAGAGAGCAGGCTATTCTAGACTGGGTATTGAGTAATGAGGAAGGGTTAGTTAGCAGTCTTGTTGTGCGTGTCCCCTTGGGCAAGAGTGACCATAATATGGTTGAGTTCTTCATTAGGATGGAGAGTGACATTGTTAATTCAGAAACAATGGTTCTGAACTTAAAGAAAGGTAACTTTGAGGGTATGAGACGTGAATTGGCCAAGATTGACTGGCAATTAGTTCTAAAAGGGTTGACGGTGGATATGCAATGGAAGGCATTTAAAGACTGCATGGATGAACTGCAAAAATTGTTCATCCCAGTTTGGCAAAAACATAAATCAGGGAAGGTAGTGCATCCGTGGAAAACAAGGGAAATCAGGGATAGTATCAAAGCAAAAGATGATGCGTACAAATTAGCCAGAAAAAGCAGCATACCAGAGGACTGGGAGAAATTCAGACCAGCAGAGGAGGACAAAGGGCTTAATTAGGAAAGGGAAAATAGATTAGGAAAGAAAACTGGCAGGGAACATAAAAACTGACTGCAAAAGTTTTTATAGATATGTGAAGAGAAAGAGATTAGTTAAAACAAATGTAGGTCCCTTGCAGTCAGAAACAGGTGAATTGATCATGGGGAACAAGGATATGGCGGACCAATTGAATAACTACTTTGGTTCCGTCTTCACTAAGGAAGACATAAATAATCTGCCGGAAATAGCAGGGGACCGCGGGTCAAAGGAGATGGAGGAACTGAGTGAAATCCAGGTTATTCGGGAAGTGGTGTTGGGTAAATTGAATGGATTAAAGGCCGATAAATCACCAGAGCCAGATAGGCTGCATCCCAGAGTACTTAAGGAAGTAGCTCCAGAAATAGTGGATGCATTAGTGATAATTTTTCAAAACTCTTTAGATTCTGGAGTAGTTCCTGAGGATTGGAGGGTAGCAAACGTAACCCCACTTTTTAAGAAGGGAGGGAGAGAGAAAACGGGGAATTACAGACCAGTTAGTCTAACATCGGTAGTGGGGAAACAGCTAGAGTCAGTTATTAAAGATGGGATAGCAGCACATTTGGAAAGTGGTGAAATCATTGGACAAAGTCAGCATGGATTTACGAAAGGTAAATCATGTCTGACGAATCTTATAGAATTTTTCGAGGATGTAACTAGTAGAGTGGATAGGGGAGAACCAGTGGATGTTTTGTATCTGGACTTTCAGAAGGCTGTCGACAAGGTCCCACATAAGAGATTAATATACAAACTTAAAGCACACGGTATTGGGGGTTCAGTATTGATGTGGATAGAGAACTGGCTGGCAAACAGGAAGCAAAGAGTAGGAGTAAATGGGTCCTTTTCACAATGGCAGGCAGTGACTAGTGGGGTACCGCAAGGCTCAGTGCTGGGACCCCAGCTATTTACAATTTATATTAATGAACTGGATGAGGGAATTGAAGGCAACATCTCCAAGTTTGCGGATGACACTAAGCTGGGGGGCAGTGTTAGCTGTGAGGAGGATGCTAGGAGACTGCAAGGTGACTTGGATAGGCTGGGTGAGTGGGCAAATGTTTGGCAGATGCAGTATAATGTGGATAAATGTGAGGTTATCCACTTTGGTGGCAAAAACAGGAAAGCAGACTATTATCTGCATGGTAGCCGATTAGGAAAAGGGGAGATGCAGTGAGACCTGGGTGTCATGGTACACCAGTCATTGAAAGTAGGCATGCAGGTGCAGCAGGCAGTGAAGAAGTTGAATGGTATGTTAGCTTTAATAGCAAAAGGATTTGAGTATAGGAGCAGGGAGGTTCTACTGCAGTTACACAGGGTCTTGGTGAGACCACACCTGGAGTATTGCGTACAGTTTTGGTCTCCAAATCTGAGGAAGGACATTATAGCCATAGAGGGAGTGCAGAGAAGGTTCACCAGACTGATTCCTGGGATGTCAGGACTTTCATATGAAGAAAGACTGGATAGACTTGGCTTATACTCGCTAGAATTTAGGAGATTGAGAGGGGATCTTATAGAAACGTACAAAATTCTTATGGGGTTGGACAGGCTAGATGCAGGAAGATTGTTCCCGATGTTGGGGAAGTCCAGGACAAGGGGTCACAGCTTAAGGATAAGGGGGAAATCCTTTAAGACCGAGATGAGAAAAAACTTTTTCACACAGAGAGTGGTGAATCTCTGGAACTCTCTGCCACAGAGGGTAGTTGAGGCCAGTTCATTAGCTATATTTAAGAGGGAGTTAGATGTGGCCCTTGTGGCTAAAGGGATCAGGGGGTATGGAGAGAAGACAGGTACGGGATACCGAGTTGGATGATCAGCCATGATCATATTGAATGGCGGTGCTGGCTCGAAGGGCCGAATGGCCTACTCCTGCACCTATTTTCTATGCATCTATGTATCTATGTAAACCTGTGTCCTCTTGCTGAGTCCTTTCCCTGCACAAAAAGATGCTGCTTTTGCCTTATCTATTTCCCTTATACCTGTATAAGATCACCCCTCAGTGTTTTGTGTTCCAAGGAATAACGTTTGGCGTCCCTGACCTCTTCAACAGCTTAGGCTCTTGAGTCCTGGCAATTTCTTTGTAAATCTTCTCTGCACTCCCTCCAGTTTAATGATATCTTTCCTGTAGTAGGATGACTGAAACTGAACACAATTTTGTAAGTGCGGCCTCATCAATGTCTTGTATAACTAATATAACATTCCAAATTCTATACTTCATTCCCTGACTAATCAAAATCAGCATGCCAAAAGCCCTTTTCACCAACCTATCTACCTGGAACACCACTTTCAGGGACGCCTCGATCTCTCTGCTCTACAACACTCCCTTGGGGCCTCCTGCTCACTGTGAAGGTCCTGCCCTGGTTTGACTTCCTGAAGCTTATCTGAAATAAACTCCACTAGCCATTTCTCGGCTCACTTGCTCAGCTGATCAAGATTCTGCTATAATTCTGGAGAACAATGTTAACTGTCCAAAATGCCTTCTTAATTTTTGCTGTATTTGCATGCAGCTCTGTGATACAAAAATGCTTAAAACCTTGGCATTCTGCGGATTCTGTTCATTTAAATATACTCCACTTCTTCCTGCCAAATTGTTGACCTCATATTTCTCCCATTATACCTCTATCTGCCAAATTTTTGTACATTAGTTTAACATGTGTATAGGTTATGTAATCTACAACCTTAGAGGTTAAGATACTATCTACTAACCAACAGCAGACTCTTGGAGAGCAGTAGTGTGAATATGTAACTTTTGGTAAGGTTTCACATTGGCAAATTGTATATGAATTGACAGTAGACAAAAATGCTGGAGAAACTCAGCGGGTGAGGCAGCATCTATGGAGCGAAGGAAATAGACAACGTTTCGGGTCGAAACCCTTCTTCAGACTGGTTCAGTGGGTTTATAGTGGATGTCGGTCAGTACTCTATCACTTGCGATGGAGATAGTGAGATCAAGAAATGGTAGGGAAATGTCGGAAATGATTCAGGTGTATTTGAGTGCTGGATGGAAGTTAGTGGTGAAATGGATAAAGTCAGTGAGTTGTGTGTATGTGCAGGAGGTAGCACCAATGCAGTTGTCGATGTAGCGGAGGTAGAGTTCGGGGATAGGGCCACGGTACGCCTCGAACAAGGATTGTTCGACGTACCCTGCAAAGAGGCAGGCATAGCTGGGGCCCATGCGCGTGCCCATAGCTACGCCTTGTATTTGGAGGAAATGGAAGGAGTCAAACAAAAAGTTATTAAGGATAAGGACTGTAAAGACTTGTCAGACACGTGAAGTCTTCACTACTAGTTTATTGCAGACATTGTAATCATACACACACATAGTGCCCAAGCTGTTCGTGGTCCATCACCGGAGCTAGAGAGAGAGCTGGGGGTGGGGAGGCTACAATTATACTGAAGATAATGGGAGTGGTTAGTAGTGGTGAGGTCACTATGTTAAAGGAGCATGCACTGATCTACAAGGACCAGCTCCGCTAGGCGGAGGAGAGTGTTAGTAGACGGGGATTGGTTGGTTCTGCAGTCTGAAGAAGGGTTTCAACCCGAAACGTTGCCTATTTCCTTCGCTCCATAGATGCTGCCTCACCCGCTGAGTTTCTCCAGCATTTTTGTCTACCTTCGATTTTCCAGCATCTCCAGTTCCTTCTTAAACATATGAATTGACAGGACTGACCTGTAAACTGGCTGCCTGTAAAAGGTGGCCACCTATTTGTAGCTGGGTAACAAAAAAATGCCAAAGATTTAACTTAAGATCTTAAATGCTATTACTAATCCCTAATTCAATAATTTAGCTAAGAATGGGCCATTTAAGCAAACTGAGAAGAAAATGGATGTCTTGCATGATCAGATTAATTGGTATTTAATACTGTTGTTAGAACACACTTCATAATCAGTGGAAGTGATGTTCCTGTAAAGAAATAGATTGCATCTGAAATACAGCAGTTCTGGTTGGTGAAAAGGGCCTTAGCAATCATTAAACAACGTGTTTAAGTGTCAATGCAAAGGAAGGACGATGGAAAAATAATCTCCAATGGGAAATATCATTCTATACCAAATACCAAATTCACAAACCTTAACTCTGTAACATATAATTGTTTTCATTGCCTCACTATTGTGCAGATGGAAGAATGTTGCATATGTACAAATGTGAGAATGGGGGGCAGTTGGAGAAAAAGAATAATAACATAAGAGCATTACATTTGCAAAATGAAGAGTTGTAGGACATGCTCTGCAGATCAAGCTGTGCTAATGGAGAGAGAAAAACTAGGACAATGTCACCGATGGATGACATGCAGTGGAAATGGCAAATTGCTATAGAGGAAGAGAATTAACTGAAGATACAGAATTTTATATTATGTTTGAAAGGCTACAGTGTGCTCTGATGAGTCACAGTTACTTAAACTTGTATTGTGCTCACATATGACAGTGCACAAGGATTACAGATGGATAGTCAGAGTGGAAGCTGAACAGAGAATTAAAGAGGCAGGTAAGATAGCACGTAGTCATCTCTGCAGTGTAGACATAGGTGCTTTGTAAAACAGTCATCCCAGTCTGTGTTTCGATTGTCCAATGTGGAAGAGATGGTTTCTTCATTGTGAACACCAAATGTAGATAGTCCACGGGATTGAAAGAAATGCAAGCGAATTGCTGCTTTACTTGGAAGAACTGTTTGGATCCTTGGATATTGGGAAGGAAAAAGGTAAAATGATGTTGCATATCCATCATGTGATTGGGTAAATGGTGAGAGAAAGATGTCTGGTGATGGAATCTGATTGAAGCTGGCAGTCAGTGCTGTCTGTATGTGATTAATGAAACTTGGTATAATTTAGGACAAGGCCACGGAGGCTTCAATGATCTACTTTTTACAGAAAATAAGGAAAGCTGCAAAGAGGTGCATTAGAACAGTCAAATATGATGGTAATAGATAAGCATGAACTGTTTTATCACTGAGACAGTTCAGTCATCGCTGCAATAGGGACAGCATTTACAATGTATTTGATGTTACGAATATCAACAAAATATTCCTTTTTCAATGTTCGCTATTCATTGACCATATCACCAAAGCATTTATTCTTTTTCCAGATACTCTAATCTTATTCTGAATCTTTTCTCGCTGATGGTGGATGCCAACATTCCAGATATTGCTCTGGAGCCTGATAAGACTGTGAAAAAGGTAATCATGTTAGTTACTGGTTGAAATTGTGATTATAAATAAAAGTTAATTTTTGAATGAAGTAACAAATGAAATGTTTCACTTTTTGATTTGGAACCAAATCAGACTTGGTGTATGCATTGTTTAAAGCCTTTTATGTAAAGTTGATTTTAAACTTTGTTAATGTAACCCATTCTTGAATTGAAGGTGTTTTTCATGGTCAACAAACTACATTTCTTTGCTGCACTCTGGAACCAGTGAGTTAGATTAACTTCCAAAACAAGGCCTGTCTCTTTTTTGTCTTTTTAATTACATTAATGCCAATGCGTACTGTTTTATTATGTTGGTTCAGTCTCTCAAAACTGAATTTTCCCTACCGTAAACAAAATTTTCATTTATTCCCCTTTCCATGATTTATACTGTGGTTTCATAACGAGAATAATGTACCTATAAATAATTATATAATTATTATGGGATTACCTTGGATTTAAGTCATTAGTAACTGCCACAAGTGCTTTTGTGCTCCGAGAAAAGCAGTATGTCCATGCTAAGTTTAGTGGGACTAGTGCAAGTTGACTTTTGAAAAATTGAAAAAGAAAATGGATCTGTTGCATGTAATGCAGGTTTACTTCAGAGTTGAACAGCTACAATCCTTGTGGTGTTCTTGAGAATATCACAGTCATTTTGGCCAGGAAATGATTAAGAAATGTCTTTGTAAGTCAAAGTCACGATGTTATATGATTTAGAGTCCTACAGCTATACAGCACGGAAACACAGTCCTTTTGGCCCAACTTGTCCATGCCCATTGAAATAGTCCCACTTGCCTGCACCTGGCTCATATCCTGGCATGCCTTTCCTTTCCATGTACCAATCCAAGTGTCTTTTAAATGTCATAACTGTACCCACCTTTACCACTTAATGAAGCAGCTTATTCCATATATTCACTCTCTGTGAACAAGTTGACCCTTAGGTCCCTTTCAAATCTTTCTTCCCTCATTTTAAACATATTGCTTAAGTTTTAGAGTCCCCTACCCTGACAAAAAGCATTATCTATGGCCATCATGATTTTATAAACTCTACACATCAAAACCCTCTGGGCTACTGGGAAAATCAATCCAGTGACCTTTTATAACACAAACCTTCCAGATCGGGTAGTCCGCACTGACCAACAATCCCTGCACATTAGCACAAGCTACACACGCTAGGGACAATTTACACTTATACCAAGTATTCAAACCCAAGCCAATTAACCTACAATCCCTCCACGTCTTTGGAGTGTGGGAGGAGATCGAAGATCTTGGAGAAAACCCACGGGGAGAACGTACAAACTCCGTACAGACAGCACCCGTAATCGGGATCGAACCCGGGTCTCTGGCGCTGCAAGCGATGTAAGGCAGTAACTCTACCGCTGCGCCACCGTGCCGCCCCTCTGTTCCAGGACCCTGCTATTAACTATGTAAGGTCTTCCCAGTTTGTCTTACTGAAAATGTAAAACTTCATATTTATCTGTATTAAAATCGTCTGCCATATCTCAGCCTATTGGCCCAGTTGATCAAGATTCCACAGTGAAAATAGATAACCTTCTTCATTATCCACTATATCACAATTTACTAACTTACTAACAATGCTACTCATATTCACATATAAATCATTAATATACAACAAGGATTGCTGTGGTACACCATTCATTACAGGCCTCCTGTCTGAAAAACCCTCCATCACCACAGACTGGCTCCTACCAAACCAATTTTACATTCAATTAAAGATGCAAACTCAGAGGGTCAGGCAGCATCTCTGGAGAATATGGATAAGTGATGTTTTGGGTTTGGAGCCTTCAGTTCCTGTGTCTCAATTTGTATTCAATTAGAATACAATTAGAATTAGCTGAACCTGAAATACTTGTTGGTTAACCTTCCAGCCGAACTTACCATGCAATACCTTGTCAGAGGCCTTGCTAAAGTCCATGTAGTGAGACACGATTTCCCATGATGATGGTCCCTAATCAGTCTACCTGTATCTGACATATGACTACTTTTTCATGACCAGAGCTTCAATATCTTTTGTCATCCAGAGTTTCCTACTCCTGCCAGCCTTGCCGTTCAACCTAACAGGAATATGCTGGTGCTCAACTCTCCCTATCTCATGTTTAAAACCTCTCACTTACCAGATGTTTAAGAAAGAACTGCAGATGCTGGAAAAATCGAAGGTAGACAAAAATGCTGGAGAAACTCAGCGGGTGAGGCAGCATCTACGGGGAGAAGGAATAGGCGACTTTTTGTGTCGAGACCCTTCTTCAGACTGATGTCGAGGGGTGTGGAAAAAGGAAAGGAAGAGGCGGAGACAGTAGGCTTGTGGGAAAGCTGGGAAGGGGAGGGGAAGGAGGGAGAAAGCAAGGTCTACCTGAAATTGGAGGTCAATGTTCTTACCGCTGGGGTGTAACTACCCAAGCGAAATCACTTACCTGATGTCTCTTTACCTGCCGTCTCCCCTAATCAACTTCAAGTTCCTGCCAATGCCATCAAAATTCACCTTGTCCCAATTTACTACTGTTACATTTAGACCTATCCTTTTCCATAATTATTTTTTAACTAATTCAGTCACCTGCCCTGCCATATTTCCCTAGTGGAGGTTGAGTTTTGCCCCTTCTCTAGTAAGGAGAAGTATAAGTAAAATTTACTCTTGGAAGTTCTGACCAATCATGCTTGTAAACATTTTAGTTTCTTCTTAAATTACTCGGTGCTTGGTTCTAGCATGCTTAGGATTGAAAGATTTCATTTCCAGTTAAAATAGCCTGTGAAAAAGAAAATGTAACCCTTGTGGATAAAAATCCTTCTGAAAGTGAAGGTGGCGTGATATTCGTAGAGAGAAAACTTGATTAAGCCATGTTCATGGGGTAGAACAAATATAAGACGTAATCAGTGGACCATCTTACCTTCATTAGTTTATTGCAGACATCTGATATGTTAAAAATTCAAGCATCGATCCAGACCAGCTGAATGAAGAATGGAAACCACTAGTGCTAGCAAGCCAATTAGGTGCAGGATAGGAATTAAAATTTCAACAGGTGTTTTAGCAGAGCATAATGGGGAAAGAAATTGTAATGTATTTTTGTGTATTAAAGGACAGGATACAATTGGTGAATCAATGGTTCTTAATGTTGTTGTGTATAATTTTGAACATTAGGTTGACATAACGGTCGGTGGGGGCGCTGCAAGACGGCAGCCCTGCTAGCAGCGTGTCAGTTTTTTCAACTTTTTTAATTTTTTTAGTGTGTTTAAATGTATGTTTTTAATGTTTTCTTGTGTGGGGGGTAAGGGGGAAACCGTTTCGGTCGCCTCCTCCACGAGAGGTGACTTTTTCCATGTCGCCTCCCCCGTGGCCTAACCGAGGATCGGTGCGGCCTTTCCCGGAGACACACCCGGGGCTTCAGCTGCGGGCGCAGCGCGGACTCTTGGTGTGGAGCAGGCGAGCTGGCCCGCGGCAGCCTGAAGCTGCGGTCTGCAGAGCTCCGGCCGTGCAGCGTCCGCAGCCTGGGATCCCTCGCTGGGGACCCGGGAGAAGAAGATGCTCCGACGCCGACTGCCGGCCCGATGCCAACTTGTACCGCGGGAGCGGCGTGGACTTACCATCAGGAGCGGATTCCCTCGCCGGGGATCCCTGGAGGGGAGCCGACTGCCGGCCCTGCAGTCTGCGGGGCTTCTGGCTGCGGCGCGGCGGGAACTTTAAATCTCCGACTGCCGGCCTGCGGCCTACACCAACCTGAAGCCGCGGTCTCCGGTGGGGAGGCACTGATTCAGGACTTATCTGGACTTTACCTTGTCTACTCATCTGGACGCCCGCAGCGGCGGCTGCGGAGGGTTGAGGTCCCGACCACGGGGGAAAATGGAGGAGGACTGGCCAAATTTTGTGCCTTCCACCACAGTGATGAATGCTGTGGTGGATGTTTGTGTTAATTTTTTTTATTGTGTTTTTGTGTGTTCTTTTTCATTGTACCGCTGCTGGCAAATTCATTTCACTTGCACTTTATGTGCAAGTGACGAATAAAACTGATTGTATTGTATTGTATTGTATAATTATAGAATAGACCTTTTTATTTTGATCATCTATCTAATGCTTCAACTGGGAAGTTTGCAGTGGATTGGAAACAGTGTTGTGACAAAGAATAGAAGAAATATAAAATATTTGAAATTCTTGTGTTTTGGTAACAGGTGATATTTATTATATCCACATGTACATTTACATGTAGCATATGTAAAAATTCTTTCTTAACATGTGGGTAAATGGCAGATGCAACTTGATGATTAAAAAAATATGTCTGGGCTTTGTTCCATGGCAAAAAAATTTAGCCTCCAATCTGTCAGTAGGGCTATTTCAGAACGAATAAAAATACTTTTCGGTCATTTTTTTCTGAAGATTTATCAGTACTATTCCAATCATTCTGACTAGTATTCCACATAATAGTTTATTACTACATTTCTCATAATTAAGTTTTGTTTTGAAAACATTAACCAGTTTTTCAGTTTACTATGTTTTAAGTTTTTTTTGTGAAATAGCACACATTTGCACAACAACGTTTAGTGAACCTGTTCTGAAAATGCAAAACGCACTGTGGGAGCATGACACGATCGGTCAATAAAACAGTTAATATCATATTGCAATATGACATATAATGTAACTAGTGCTTCGATTTATTGGCTTATAAATCTAAACACAATTGACAATGAAATTGTGCATTTATTTATTTACTATTAGGTATGTAAAGATGCCAGCTTTATAGATGTGTTTTAGCTGATTTTTTTTCCAAAAGTTTCAACCTTATTATAATCATGATTTCAATCTGATTTAAATGTCTGGAAAAACAAAAGACAAATGCTGAACAGTAATTGTAATTGAATAAAATTAATTCTGTCATTTATTTGCAACATATCTGCTGCGTGATAATGAAACAACTGTTGAGAACTTCCAAAGTGCGAAACAATGGTGTTTTATATATCTATCCAGAATTTACCACTTCAGATTTATTTTTTTAAATCATGCTTTGTGTAAGAAGTTGGGCTTGAATTTGTGATTGCAGTAGTTGAGGTTACTGTATGCCTTGTGAAACTGACACTACCTTTAACTTCATGCACGTGGATAATTTTGATGACGTCCTCATCCTTTACAAGATGGGTCATTGCAGCTGAAAGAAGTTGCATAAGCTGGAAATCTGGAGGAAAAAAACAACAACAAATAATGAAAATGCTCACAGTTCAGGCATTTTTTGTGCAGGGTTTCAAATTTAATGTTTCATATCGATGAGCTTCATCAGAAGTAGGAACATTTAGAAATCAAATATCTTTTAATTTCCCAAAGAGAAGTAAATAAATGAGAATGATTGTGAGATACTGAAGACTGAGAGGCTGCTCAGCACAAAATATGTTGATATCAACGTGAGAGGGGGGTGAAGACTTAATCTCAGATGATCTGTTAAGTAGGACATATAAATGGAAAGAGATGATTGATGACAGATGAAATGAAAAGCTAACTGTACCAGTGCAGTATAAAACAAGGATCTTGCTAGAAATCTGGAGGGAAAGAGCATGCTGGAAATTTTCAGCAGAAAGCAGGAAACGAAAGATGAATTTACATTACAGAGTGATGACCTTTCATCAGAATAGGTCAATTCCGGCACAAACTGAAAAGGCTAGTTATTTGAAATTGTTGAGTCTTGAAAGAATAATTGCCTAGTTGGAAGATGAAATGTTCTTTCTTGAGCCTATGTTGGGTCAAGGACAGATTTCAATGGAGGTGTAACATGACATTCAATTCAAGGGTAACCCTTGCCTCCTGTGTTTTCTCCAGATATTTCTCTCTCTCCCTAATCCGCCTCTAGTCCTCCCACTTCATTACCCTCCTCCTCCTTGTTCCATCCACTTACTGTCCACACATTTCACCCATTGGATCTCCCTTACCCAATTGAGTTCTAATCCTGTCTGAAGAAGGGTTTCGGCCCGAAACGTTGCCCATTTCCTTCGCTCCATAGATGCTGCTGCACCTGCAGAGTTTCTCCAGCATTTTTGTGTACCTTCGATTTTCCAGCATCTGCAGTTCCTTCTTAAACACTGAGTTCTAATTCTATCTGCACTACGCCTCTTCCCTAATGATTCCCATTATCACCACCTATATTTATTAGATACCAGTTCTGGCTGCCATATTGTTCGCGCTTATCACCCTTGTAGCCATTACCACCACCTTCTGCCTTCCTTTCCTCTCCTCTCCCTGCCCCATCTCTCACCCTTCTGCAGTCTGCCCATCCCCTAATGACCCTGTCACTTTCACTCTCTCCATTTTGTACTGGCTATCTTCCCTCTCTACCCTCAGTCCTGATAGTGTTTTGACCTAAAACAACAACAATTTATTTTCCTCTTTCCAATGCTACTTGACTGGCTGAATGCTTGTTGCTCCAGATTTCAGTATCTGCAGTCTCTAATCTACTACGCATAGACAGTTAATTTTTTTATCATGGCTCAAGGCGGTGGGGAGTAAATAAAATCCTTGTATTTGGGGGGTTTTCTGCAACATCTTGAGAAGAGAGAATACTGAACTTCTTCGCACTCAAATTTTCAGTTTGATCCTGACCTTAAATGTTGACAGTGTGAAGTTTGTACATTCTTCCAGTGACTGTGAGTTTCCTGTTTTCCACCCACATTTCAAAGAATTGTTGATAAGCAATGAGGCAGACTAGGTTATATGGGAAGGAGGGAGATGGCAACTGGATCCAAGACCTTGGTATAAATTCAATGGCTTTGTCCGGTGCTCCATTTTTTAAGAGAATGTGAATTAAAAGCAAAGTTTGAAAGCTGGGGATGTAAATTGCATTTTTGGGTCTGTATTTTCATGCTGTCATTCTACTATAGGTACAGGACAAATTCCGCCTGGATCTGTCTGATGAAGAGGCAGTTCATTACATGCAAAGCTTGATAGATGAAAGTGTGGGTGCCTTATTTGCTGCAGTGGTGGAACAAATACACAAATTTGCTCAGGTGGGTACCAAGAAACTAACTTTGTTTTAGTTCTAGTTGAACTCTGTAATGGTTATTATCTGTGGAATTGTCACGTAAATCATGTAGAAGTATTATTCCATTGAATCAGCACACAAAACTTTCATAATCAAGTGGCCATTTCCTATAAATTCTTCAAGGTATTGTTATTTGTCACATTTTTGTTTATCATCTCTTTGATGGTTGTGTCTTGTGGATTTAGAGTCTCTTGAAGTTTTTGACAATGAAGGAAATGTTTCATTAATGTCCCCTCCAGTCCTGTTATAATCACAACTTTATTGGCATAAATATTCTTCCATCTTATTTTTGCTTTTTTGGGTACTGCTTAAAAGGCAGATTGTAGTCAATAGCAGCTACTTGTTTTGAAATAGCACCAATGATGGTTTGCTTTCAGTGGCTGGTTTGTCATTACACTTCCATTGTACTGCTACTGTTGGAACTATACGGTCCATGGAAAACAAAGTCCTGAAATGTGAAAATGTTAGGATGATGAATACCTAAACTAGTTTGTTCCAGATGGGTCTATGACTCCTTCAGCAACTCAACCTGAAATTCTCTTCCGTGTACTAATCATTCCATATGTAAAAATGGCCATCAACATGAAGTAATTCTTTTGAGATCATATCCTTTAGTAGAGGCATCCTCCATGATACTTCTCAACACTGGTGCCTCACAAGGAAATATTCCTAGCCCCTTAGTATGCTCTCTATACACACATGAATATGCCGTCAGATTCTGCTCTAACCCCATGAGCAAGTTTGCAGATGATACCATTATAGTTGGATGGGTCATGAACAATGACGAGACAGTTTACAGGAAAAAGATAGAGAAGTTAAGACACAACCTCACACAAACCACCATCTCTCCACCACTTCTCCCCCTTTTCCGCCCCGCTCCCACCCCATCAACATCGACACTTCACGTTGTCTTGGGAAAGCAGCCAACATAATCAAGGACCATTTACACCCTGGCCATTCCTTCTTCTCCCCTTCCCATCAGACCAAAGGTAAAAAAGCTTGAAAATACATACCACCAGAAACAGCATCTTCCCCACTGTTATCAGACTAATGAATGGACCTCTCAGAAGCTAACGGTATAGTTCCGATCTCCCAGCCCTCCTCATTGCCGCCCTTTCCTTTCTCTGTAGTTTCACCGCTACAACACTGCAGCATGATTTAATCCTGAAAGTACACAAAGTTATTTACTGTATCCTTGTACACTGACAGTAAATAAAACAGTACCAATACCAGAGTACAATTAATTTATTTTGGTGTAATTATAGATTTAGTCCTCCTTTATAGTTGATATATATAAATGTTGAGTGATTTAATTATGCCCTTTTCTTTTGTTGTCATTGTAAATGTTTATTACATTTCTAAAATATTATCATCAACTGTCTTAGAGACAGATATGATATGATCTACTTTATCAACAAATTCAAATCATTGAGCTGTGGTATTTTGGCGTCACTGTACATTGAAATTAGCCCGAATCCCAAGTTTGTGTGAACTGAAGGTTAATTTACAACATATATAACATCTAATTGGAATTATAATGCAGCAAACTGTGAATTTCTAGATGGCTAAGCACTCAATGTTTTTTTTCTCTTTTTAGTACTGGAGAAGATAGATTCCATCTGAGAGGCTGAGCGGGTCATAATCTTTGAAGAGGAATCTCATCTGTAGAAAATTTTGATCTTTATTGCATTAGAGCAAATGAAAGCGCAATACCTTTTGTAAAATAATTTAACTCTTCGCAAAATTCCGCACTGAAATTTGCACATCAAAATATTTTGAGTGACTATATATTCATAGTCCTAATGATTTCTGAGGCCAATATGAGAGAAGATTGAATTAATATGTTCTGCAGCAAGCCAGAGAAAACTTTTGCAAAGTTATTTTCTTATGATGTCTCAGAAGTGTATTCCAGACATGCAGTGCTGTATATTGCAGCAAATATGTAGCTTTGTGACATTTGCCATTCAATTACAGTGAAAATACCAAAAAAGAATGTTTTCTGCAGGTGAATGGTCATCATGAATATATTGTAAAATGCATCCACTAATGTACTGCCTCAAAATGTATCTTTCAAATTTGGTACAGTTTTACATAATAAATTATCAACTTCTGTTAAAGAGCTTTGTTTTAAATGCATGCTTCTATGATACAGTCAAATAAAAATGAATATTGAATGCCAAGCACATTCTATTAATTTAATCACCACCAGTGCCTTGTATAGGTCAATAAATGACATTAAATTATGTTGTTAAGTTGAACTTTTTGACCATGCCGATTTTATTTAGACCCCACATCAGTTTGGAAACCATTCTGGTTATTGGAATCAAATTATGTTTGTCCCATACCATAAACAAAAGGTTCCATAATGATAGCATGCTTGGTCTAGTTATCTTCAGATGCTGCTCAATGATTGTTTCTACTGTTAGGTGATAACTCCCAGACAGGCTCATTGCAGTTCTACACACAGTTTGATAGGGAGAACCTGTGCTGACCAACTAACTTGGGTTTTTGTGGACATCTTCAACCTCTTATTACTGATGTCTGAGGTTCCCACCTGCTTTAAAAGGGCATCAATAATACCAGTGCCCAAGAAGAATAAGGTGACATATGTCAATGACTGTCGACCGGTAGCACTAACGTCCATGGTGATGAAGTAATTTGAGAAGTTGGCCATGGTGCACATCAACTACCTTAACAAGAACCTAGATCCACTGCAATTTGCCTACCACCACAAGAGGTCCACGGAGGATGCGATCTCATTGGCTCTGCACTATGCACTGAACCACTTAGACAATAAAAACATATGCCAGGCTGGTGTATCAAAGTTCTTAAAAAATAATTCTTATCTTGGTGGTGGCATCACTGGGTAAGTGTTGCAGGGGTCGACCTGGCCTGGCAATGCTGTTAATGTCCTTTGCCGCTGCAGGCCGCGTTTGATCCATGCGCTCGACCGTCATCGGTGGGGGCTCCAGCAGCATCTGATCTATGTGAAAACCCGGCAGCTGCCAGGCCTCTAGCAGCCCACTCCATAGACAGGTCAACCCCTGAACGTGCCATTCCTCACCTCCCGCAACTACTGTTGCACTTCCATGTGCAGGTGCGGTACCCCCAGCCGACCATGGAACCCCCAGAGTGCTTCCACGGTCATGGAGGTGAGCCCACAGCCCACTCACCCGCACCATTCCTCTCCTATCACTGCCGTCGCCATCTTGAAGGTCATTCCATATTGAAAGTCACTTATGCCATTCCATGGCCCTGATAAGAGCAAGTGCGCGCATATCTTCTCAATACACCCAAATCAAAAGAAACTTCAGGTAATATTGGTAATTAACAGAGATCCAGCACAGGTAGCAAGCAATAATATCCATAAAGTGCAATAATCACCTTTCATTCAATGAGATACTTATCCCTCATTAACAGCATTGATAAGCAACTCAATGCAATCAAATCTGGATAAAAGCCTTTAGACAGCGCGGGAACCGGCCCTTCGACCTACTGAGTCCGCACTGACCAGCGATCCCTGAACACTAACACTCTTCTATACAATAGGGACAATTTTACTGAAGCCAATTACCCTACAACTTGTACGTTTTTGGAATGTGGAAGGAAAAGGAAGAACACTGAGAAAACTCACACGGTTACAGGGAGAATGATAAAACTCCATACAGACAGCACCCAAAATCAGGATTGAACTGGTTTCAAGCACTTTAACTCAGTAACCTTACTACTGCGCCACTATCTCGCACCCTAAAAATGTTGTGGCTACCAAAACCGTCCAGATTCTAGTTATTCTGCAATTGTTACACTTGTGACTGCAAGGCTTTTCGTGTTATGGGACATGTCTGGAGAATGACTAATTACTCTTCACTTTCCTGTATCAGTGCATCTATAAAAACATAAAAAGCTCAGTATCATTCAGAACATTACTATCTGTCCAGGATACCAACCTTGTAATTTTTCTTCTGGAGTTTGATGTTTTGCTGGTTTATACAGTCAAGCTTTATTGTATCTTAAATATTCAACACATGCATACTGTTGCAGTGAAATTTACCTTTTTGAGGAGTGCTTCAAGTCATCTCCCAAACGTCAGTGTCAACCACACAGAAGGACAAGTGCAAGAAACACCACCACCTTCAAGTCATCCTGCAAGATATTATGTTTCTTTAAAGTAAAATCCCTGTCTCACGGTGCGAGTCCACCCACGAGTGATCCCGAGTTTAAAACAAATCAAACTCGTGGTAATCACGTAGAATTAACGTAGCGGGAACGTCGGAACTCGTAACGCTAACGGCAGGTACTCGGGAAACTTGCTAACTCGTGAAAATCTTTCAACATGATGAAAGATTTCCACGAGCCAAATTTACTCTTGGAGTAAAAATGTTTAACTTTTAAACTCGTAAGAACGTAGATGCCCCATAGATGCCCCGTGAGTTTACCGTAGTGACTCGTGAGTCTACCGTGGGAACTCAGCGGGACAGGCAGCATCTCTGGAGAGGAGGAATGGTTGACGGGATGACGTTTCCAAAATTCTGCTGCGTCTTTGTGTTACTCCAGCACTGTGTGTTCACATTTTGTCAACCAGCATCTGCCCTTTCTTGTGTATGACATTATTTGTATCCGTGGCAGTTGATTGTCGCTCTCTTCAGTTTCCCAGGGGGTCGGGACGGGACTGGAGTTAGGAGGGAAAGGTGGTGGGGGGAGGGGGGGTTGGGATGACTTAGTACGGGAGACAAGTGTATGGGAGGTGTACTGACTGTGTCGGCAGACACTTTGGTAGTGATTGCCCATGGGGTTCACTGTCGAGGACTTCATAATGCAGAGAGCATTATAAACAGTGGAGCGGTTAACCCTGGAAAGGGGGGAGACTTCTCTCTGAGTTGGACCCAGGAAACTGAAGCAGGTTCACATAGACTTAATATTTTCTTGAGGTTATTAACGACAGATAAATGGATGGGAAGGGTTTAGAGGACTATGGGCCACATGCAGGCAAATAGGACTATCCCAAGACGCCAACTTGGACGGCACGGCCAAGCTGGGCCGAAGGACCTGTTTCCGTGTTGTACAGCACCATGACTAAGGCCTATCCAGTGGGATTGACATGTTTTGTATTTTTTCCTTTCTAAAGATGGTGACTATTGCACACTGCAGACCAGAAGCGCATTCAATACCCAGATATCCCAGATCCACACAAAATCCTTTTTTGCAGCAACTATTTATAATGCTCTCTGCATTATGACGTCCTCGACAGTGAACCCCATGGGCAATCACTACCAAAGTGTCTGCCCACACAGTCAGTACACCTCTCCTACACTGTTTATAAAAATTGTAATGGTGCTTGTTATAGAACTCACCATTCTTTATTATGATTGATCATCACATTACTAATTTGTTTTTAATAGGTAAGGTAAGGCATATGGATCACATGCAAATTGAGGAGATTAATTTAACTTGGCGTCATGTTCGGCATGGACATTGTGGGTCGAAGGATCTGTTCCTTTTCCGTACTATTCTATGTGAAAATGAGCCACAGATTCCGCTTGTGAGAGAATGATAAGAGTAGTTTTGCAGTTGAAGAAGGCAGTTAAAGTGGATGATGAAGCATATGAAATTTGAATAGTAAGCCAACTAATTCAATATTTGATGTGTGTTATAGAATAGAATTACAAAAGAACCAACATGCTAAGCATTTGTTACAAAATGTGTGTTTGCACTTACGATTTTATTTAAAATTCTTGTCGGACAGTCATTAAAAAGTGAATCTATACATGACCCAGGATAATGAACCTGATCATCTCAGCCGATCATATTGAAGAATTGTTAAGTGGCTTGCTTAGTATTTGCACTGAGATGGATAGCAAAAAGATTGCTCTAATATTCAGAAAAGTTTTTTCAAAAGCAGATGTAGTCATGTGGATTCCTCTACTCTCAATTAAGTTTAGTTTAGTTTAGAGATATAGTGTGGAAACAGGCCCTTCGGCCCACCGAGTCTGTGTCGACCAGCAATCCCTGCACATATACAATACCCTACACACACTAGGGAAAATGTTTCATTTACACCAAGCCAATTAACTACAAACCTGTACGTCTTTGCAGTGTGGGTGGAAACTGAAGATCTCGGAGAAAACACACGCAGGTCATGGGGAGAACGTACAACCTCCGTACAGCCAAGCACATCCCAAATCCCCTCTTCGCATCCTTAATGGCTCTGCAAAGTTCATAGAGAGATTTCTAGTATCACTCCGATTGTTTGACTTGAATGTTGCGGAATTGAACTTAATCTGGCAGTGGCACCTATTCCTTCTCTCCAGAGATGCTGCTTGTCCCGCTGAGTTACTCCAGCATTTTGTGTCTACCTAAGATTTTATGCACCTCTATAAGATCATCCCTCATCCTCCTGCACTCCAAGGAATAGAGTTCCAGCCTACTCAAGCTCTCTCGATAGCTCAGACCCTCTAGTCCTGGCAACATCCTTGTACAACATCTTTCCTATAACCTGATAACAGAACTGAACACAATACTCTAATTGCGACCTCACCAACGTCTTATACAACTGCAAGATAACCTCCCAACTTATAATAACAATAATAATAATAATAATAATAATACACTTTATTGTCATTGTAAATACATACAACAACATTTCAGGCGCACTGCCCAAGCGGAGCTCCAACGTATCAGATAAATAATAACGACAATGGAAACAACAAAAACAGCGTCGTCAAGTCAGAATGTGCAATATTTCACAGTATAGTGTTGTGGCAGTACAAAATATTGGCTATGGAGGGGTGTGTGTTCAGTTCAGAGTGGTGATGGCCTTGGGGTAGAAACTGTTAATCTTGTGGTGTGTGATTTGATGGACCTGTAACGCTTTCCTGAGGGCAGAAGAGCAAACAAGTGGTGCGGGATGAGATGAGTCCTTTTGTATGTGTGATGCCTTCCGCAGGCAACGAGAGCTATAGATCTCTTCCAGGGCAGGCAGATGTGTGTAGGTGATCTCCTGGGCTGTATTGATGACTCTCTGCAGAGCCTTCTTGTCAGCCGCAGAACTGTTGCGATACCACACCAGGATGCCATGTGTCAGGACACTCTATGAAGCAACGGGAGAATGACACTAGCAGCTGTTGTGGCAAGTTGACTTTTCTGAGTGATCAGCCCCGCCGTCTGCAAATTTAATGATGGTGTTCGTGCTGTGGGTCGGTATGCAGTCATAGTTATAGAGGGAGTAGAGGAGGGGGCTAGCACACTGCCTTGTGGAACTCCTGTGCTGAGTGTCAGAGTGGGGGAGTGGTGGGGTTCCATCCTGACTGACTGCGGCCTGTCCGTAAGGAAGTCCTTAATCCATAGGCAGATGTTGTGTTTGAAACCTAGGTCGGACAGCTTGGAGACCAGTCTACTAGGTATGATTGTGTTGAAGGCAGAGCTGTAATCCACAATTCAATGCTCTGTAATTCACATATTCAATACTCTGATTAATGAAGACCAATGTGCCAAAAACCTTTTTGACCACCCTATCTATTTGCAACTCCACCGTCAAGGAACCATGCATCTGCACTCATAGATCCTTCTGTTCTACAACAATCTCCAGAGCTCTACCATTCACTGTGTATGGCCTGCCCATGTTAGACTTCCCAAAATGCAACACCTCATGTTTCTCTGTATTCAATTCCATCAACCATTCTTCAGCCCACCTGGCCAATCACTCAAGATCCTGCTGCAATTTTTCACAACCATCTTCATTATCTGCAAAACTACCCACCTTTGTGTCATCAGCAAACTTGCTAATCTTGACATGTACAGTATGTTCTCATCCAGACCTTTGATATTAAGGGTATCGTGAGTGGTCACCCAAAGAGTCATACCTTTTTCTAGTTGCCGCTGGATTTTCAACATTTTGAACATTTTCGGCGACCTGCTGTGATTATGACGAGTGCCGGCAAGTCGCCGAAAAAATCACGTAAGTGGGACAGGCCCTTAAGGCGCGCCACTAGTTACAGGCTGCCAGTCAGAGAAGCAACCTTCCACCACCATCCTCTGCTTCCTTCCAAGAAGCAATTTTCTTTCCATTCAGGTATCTCTCGGATCCCATGCAATCTGACCTTCCAGAGCAGCCTACCATGATGCAGAACCTTCTTGAATGCTTTGCTGAAGTCCATATCATCTACAGCTCTGCCCTCATCAACCTTTTTGGTCACACCTTCAAAAATCTCAATCAGATTTGTGAGACACGACCTCACACATACAAAACCATGCTGACTATCCATGATTAGCCGTTACCGGTCTAAATCAGGGGTTCCCAACCTTTTTTGTCCCGTTTACCCCCGGCAACTTTAATAGCACATAAGAATGTTATTTCACTTATTTATGAACACTTAATGATGATGAACAGATGCTGGTATACCAGAACCAAACACAGTCAGTCAATGAGAAAAAATATGTACAAATCCAGAATCAACAAATTTACCCCCTGGGTAGGTGAAATATACCCCCTGGGGGTAAATTTACACCAGGTTGGGAACCCTTTGTCTAAATGCTTGTATATCTTATCCCTCAGTATACTTACTCTCCAGTAACTTTCCAATTACAGATGTTAAGCTCACTGGCCTATAGTTCCCAGCATTTTCCTTGCTGCCCTTCTTGAATAGAGGAGATATCTTACACCCACTTGGAAAAGCTGATTTAAAGTGTACTGTAGATGAACAGACCCGCACCTTGCAGTTTTACATTGTTAAATCAAACTCAGAGACTTTGCTCGGTATCAACGCATGCCACGATCTAGGCCTGGTGTTCTTTGGACATGCGGTCCACAAACTATGCCTCACTGGTGAGCCTACTCAACAGTTACTTTCCCAATACAAAAACCTGTTTAATGATGAACTTGGCAAGCTGCCTATTAAATATCGCATCACTGTTGATCCTACAGTCACATCTGTAGTCAGAGCGCCACATCGGGTTCCGCATGCCATGAGTGACAGACTACACGGTGAACTCAAACGCATGGTATCATTGGGTGTCATTGCTGAAGTATCTGACCCGTCTCATTGGGTTTCCACCATTGTCGTCGCAACTAAGAAAAACAAAGAGGAGATTCGCGTCTGTATCAATCCCAGAGATCTTAATACTGCTATCAAGCGCCCTCACTACCAATGAGAACCACAGAAGATGTCGCTGCACAGATCGGCAACGCAGCAGTTTTTTCAGTCCTGGACACCAAAAGCTCGTTTTGGCAGATTACACTGGACCCGGACTCGTCCAACCTCACCATTTTTGGCACACCCTTTGGCCGTTTCAAATTTTTGAGGATGTCCTTCGGCATCAACTCCGCCAGCTAAGTTTTCCAGCACACCACGGAACAGTTGTCTGCAGAGTACCCGTGTGCCATCATTGTTGATGACATCCTCATCTACGGTCGCGACCTGGCTGAACACGACGCTAATCTGAAGCGAGTAGTCGACCGCGCCAAAGACATTAATCTTAAACTGAACCCACTAAAGTGCAGGTTTCGGGTTCCCGAAGTCACTAATGTCGGACATGTTTTTACCAGCAGCGGTCTCAGACCAGACCCACTGAAAACTGCAGCCATCAACGAACTGCCGTTTCCCACTGATGTCGTGAGCTTACAGCGATTCCCCGGCATGGTTAACTACCTGGCTAAATTTATCCCCAACCTCAGCGACTTATCGGCTCCCCTGCGAGAACTGACACATAAAGACACGGCGTGGTCCTGGTACCCACAGCACCAAAGGGCTTTTGACACCCTCAAGCTACAGCTGGCTAGCGCGCCAACACTTTCATATTTTGCAGTGGAGTTTTTTTTTGTGTTTTTTTTTAATTTATTTTTTAAAATATATATATATAACCAACCTGACCTCCCGGTGGCTCAGCACTTCAACTCCCCCTCCTATTCCGTATCTGACCTCTCTGTCCTGGGTCTCCTCCATGGCCACAGCGAGCAACACCGTAAATTGGAGGAAATGCACCTCATATTCCGCTTGGGCAGTCTACATCCTGGGGGCTTGAACATTGAATTCTCCCAATTCTGCTAGCCCTTGCTGTCCCCTCCCCTTCATCAGCCATCTGGTTGTCTCCTCCCCTCCCCCAGCCCTCGGGCTCCTCCTCCGCCTTTTTCCTTTTTTCCTTTCTTCTCCCCACCCCCTATCAGTCTGAAGAAGGGTTTCGGCCCGAAACGTTGCCTATTTCCTTCGCTCCATAGATGCTGCTGCACCCGCTGAGTTTCTCCAGCATTTTTGTGTACCTTTCATATTTTGACCTGGGGTTACCGGTTATGGTTACCTGCGATGCGTCCCAGTACGGGCTAGGCGCAGCGTGCCTGCACACCACTAGTGATGGCGGTTTCAAGCCAGTCTCATATGCATCCCGTACTCTAACTGACACTGAACAGCGCTATGCCCAGATTGAAAAAGAACTGCTCGCAGTGGTTTTCGCCTGCTCCAAATTCAAGGATTCAATCTTTGATAAGACCGTTACCATTGAGACTAACCACCAGCCGCTGGTCACTATTCTGAACAACCCGATTCACGCTGCACCAGCATGACTGCGACGGATGATGATGCAGCTGAAGCGCTTTGATTTCCGCAACGTCTACAAGAAAGGTAAGGACATGCACATAGCAGACACGCTATCCAGAGCCCCACGCAGAACCAATGAACAGCACCTGCCCGAACAGGATGAATTCTCTGTCATGAAGGTTTTGTTTGTGCCGACTGATCGTTTACATGAACACACGGCTGCTGATGAGACTTTACAATTGCTGTCCACGGGGCGATTGGCCCCACAAACAGTCAAACACCCCGCTCAAGATACCACCCTACTTCCTGGTTCGTGATGAACTAGTGCTGCAGGACGGAATCATAGTCAAGGGCCACATGGCGGTGGTCCCAGCCGCGCTACAGAATGAATACTACAACGACATCCACAGGGGCCACCCCGGCGCGGAGGCAACCCTCCAACAGGCTCAAAGCATGTTGTACTGGCTCGGGATGACCAAATACATACGTGAAAGAACCGAATCGTGCGCTGTCTGCAACAGCCTGGCGCCACATCAGCAAAAGCAGCCTCTACTGCCCCAACCAGTCCATTCTCTTCCGTGGTCCTCCTTGGCAACCGACATCTTCGAATGGCACGGAAAACACTATCTGGTTCTTGTCGACTCTTACTCGGGCTGGTTCGAAATAGACCTCCAGCAGACTATTTCCTCAGAGGCAGTGATCGAGAAGCTGCAACGACACCTCTCCGTGCATGGCTCCCCTGTGTGTATTCAATCTGATAACGGCCAACAATTCACCAGCCGAACATTTAAGAACTTTGCTGAACGATGGGACCTATTGTGACCTACGATGGGAACGATGGCAATTCACCAGCCGTGCGTTCGTCCCCATCTCGCGGTGCAGAAGCAACTACAACTTAAACGGGACACTCAGAAACTAATCTTCAACAAGTCCAGCAAGCCACTTAAACCTCTTGCACGTGGACAAGTGGTTTGCCTGCAAACCGATAAGGGGCACTCAGGACTGGGACACATTCACGGCCCTTCCAAGGAGCCATGTTCATACCTGGTCAATAGACAATAGACAATAGACAATAGGTGCAGGAATAGGCCATTCGGCCCTTCGAGGCATTTGATTCGGCCATTCAATGTGATCATGGCTGATCATCCCCAATCAGTACCCCGTTCCTGCCTTCTCCCCATATCCCCTGACTCCACTATTTTTAAGAGCCCTATCTTGCTCTCTCTTGAAAGCATCCAGAGAACCTGCCTCCACCACCCTCTGAGGCAGTGAATTCCACAGACTCACCACTCTCTGTGAGAAAAAGTGTTTCCTCGCCTCCGTTCCAAATGGCTTACTCCTTATTCTTAAACTGTGGCCCCTGGTTCTGGACTCCCCCAACATCGGGAACATGTTTCCTGCCTCTAGCGTGTCCAAGCCCTTAACAATCTTATATGTTTCAATGAGATCGCCTCTCATCCTTCTAAACTCCAGAGTGTACAAGCCCAGCTGCTCCATTCTCTCAGCATATGACAGTCCCGCCATCCCAGGAATTAACCTTGTAAACCTATGCTGCACTCCCTCAATAGCAAGAATGTCCTTCCTCAAATTAGGGGACCAAAACTGCACACAATAGTCCAGGTGTGGTCTCACTAGGGCTCTGTACATCTGCAGAAGGACCTCTTTGCTCCTATATTCGATTCCTCTTGTTATAAAGGCCAACATGTCATTCGCTTTCTTCACTGCCTGCTGTACCTGCATGCTTACTTTCATAGACTGATGTACAAGGACCCCCAGATCCCGTTGTACTTCCCCTTCTCCCAACTTGACACCATTTAGATAGTAATCTGCCTTCCTGTTTTTGCTACCAAAGTGGATAACCCCACATTTATCCGCATTAAACTTCATCTGCCATGCATCTGCCCACTCCACCAACCTGTCCAAGTCACCCTGCATTCTCATAGCATCCTCCTCACAGTTCACACTGCCAGCCAACTTTGTGTCATCTGCAAATTTACTAATGTTACTTTGAATCCCTTCATCCAAATCATTGATGTATATTGTAAATAGCTGCGGTCCCAGCACCGAGCCTTGCGGTACCCCACGAGTCACTGCCTGCCATCTTGAGGAACGGCTGCAAAACAGCAGCCGTCCGTTAATTGTACTTTTTTACCAAGGTTTTAGTTTTCTTTAAGTCTTTGTTTTTATTTATTTTGCCTTTTGATGTGGGGGGAACAAGGGGAAATCACTTCCCGGTCCCTACCTGGTCGGTGAGGCAGCCTTCTCTCCGGCTGCCCATTCGACCCGTCCTCGCGGCCTACCAGCGGGCGTGGAGCGGCGTGGAGCGGCGTTTCCTGGCGGGAACCGCACAGCACCCTCAGCTTCGGTGGCGGCACAGCGCTGGAGCGCTACTGTGCAGCGGAGCGGGCGATGCCTTGCCTGGGTCGCCGCGCTGGACCGACGCGCTGGAGCTCCGGTGAGCTGGACCGCCGAGCTCAACACCTCCGGGCTGCGGGACTGTGGAGCGGGCGGCGGCGTCGACTCCAACACCGGGAGCCTTGAGCTCCAAGTCGGCGCGGCCTTGTCGGCTTCAGGTGCTGCGGACGCCTGCGGGAAATCGGCCGTTCCAGCCGTAGTTGCGGCCTCCGGTGAGGGATGCGGCCGTTCCAGGTGGCCCAGCTGCTGGAGGACTCTCCCGACGCCGGGGCTACATCACCCGGCGAGAACGGCCAGGATCATCGGGCCTCCGTAGAGGCAATAGCGGGGGCTTCATTTGGCCTGACTTTTTTTGGGTGAACTGGGGCTGGGGACTGGACATTGTGCCTTCCCCCACAGTGGAAATCATTGTGGGGGGATGATTTTTGTATGTAATTGTTTGTAATTGTATTTGTTAGTCTGTGTTCAAGATGGCGGTCGGAGGGGAGAGTGGACGCTGGCGTTAAATTGCCGCTGCTCTCTCCTCAAATTGTGCTTCTGATTTTTTTTTTTTGTGTTTTTGGAAGGAATTCTGTCCCTGATTTATGTATTGGTCTTTATAACCTATTTTTTTTAAATTCTGATTATATGTTTTCTATAAATCTCTGTATGGTGTCCTTGAGACCTCGGTATAAGGCGCCCGTAAATAAAATCCATTATTATTATTATTCTGAAAGGGACCCGTTAATCCCTACTCTTTGTTTCAAGTCTGCCAACCACTTCTCTATCCATGTCAGCACTCTACCCCCAATACCATGTGCCCTAATTTTGCCCACTAATCTCCTATGTGGGACCTTATCAAATGCTTTCTGAAAGTCCAGGTACACTACATCCACTGGCTCTCCCTTGTCCATTTTCCTAGTTACATCTTCAAAAAATTCCAGAAGATTAGTCAAGCATGATTTCCCCTTCGTAAATCCATGCTGATTTGGACCGATCCTGTTACTGCTATCCAAATGTTCGGCTATCTCATCTTTTATAATTGATTCCAGCATCTTCCCCACCACCGATGTCAGGCTAACTGGTCTATAATTCCCTGTTTTCTCTCTCCCACCTTTCTTAAAAAGTGGGATAACATTAGCTACCCTCCGATCCACAGGAACTGATCCTGAGTCTATACAACATTTGAAAATTATCACCAATGCATCCACGATTTCTAGAGCCACTTCCTTCAGTACCCTGGGATGCAGACCATCAGGCCCTGGGGATATATCAGCCTTCATTCCCATCAATCTATCCAACACCATTTCCTGCCTAATGTGGATTTTCTTCAGTTCCTCTGTCACCCAGATCCTCTGGCCACTAATATATCAGGAAGATTGTTTGTGTCCTCCTTAGTGAAGACAGATCCAAAGTACCTGTTCAACTCATCTGCCATTTCCTTGTTCCCCATAACAAATTCACCTTTTTCGGTCTTCAAGGTTCCAACTTTGGTGTTAATTTTTCCTCTTCACATACCTAAAGAAGCTTTTACTATCCTGCTTTATATTCTTGGCTAACTTACCTTCATACCTCATCTTTTCTCCCCGTATTGTCTGTTTAGTTATCTTCTGTTGCTCTTTAAACATTACCCAATCCTCTTGTTTCCCGCTCATCTTTGCTACGTTGTACTTCTTCTCTTTAATTTTTATACTTTCCCTGACGTCCCTTGTCAGCCATGGTTGTCCCTTTCTCCCCTTGGAATCTTTCTTCCTCCTAGGAATGAACTGATCCTGTACCTTCTGTATTATTCCTAGAACCACCTGCCATTTTTGTTCCACTGTCATCCCTGCTAGTGTATCATTCCAGTCAACTTTGGCCAGCTCCTCCCTCATGGCCCCATAGTCCCCTTTATTCAACTGCAACACTGATACCTTCGATCTTCTCTTCTCCCTCTCCAATTGTAGATTAAACCTGACCATGTTATAGTCACTGCCTCCTAATGGCTCATTAACCTCGAGGTCCTTTATCAAATCTGGTTTATTACATTACACTAAATCCAGAATTGCCTTCTCCCTGGTAGACTCCAATACAAGCTGTTCTAAGAATCCATCACGAAGGCACTCTACAAAGTCCTTTTCTTGGGGTCCAATACCAACCTGATTTTCCCAGTCTACCTGCATGTTGAAATCTCCCATAACAACCACAGCATTACCTTTACTATATGCCAATTTTAACTCCTGATTCAACTTGCACCCTATGTCCAGGCTACTGTTTGGGGGCCTGTAGATTAGTCCCATTATGGTCTTTTTACCCTTACAATTCCTTAATTCTATCCATACTGACTCCACATCTCCTGTTTCAATGTCACCCCTTGCAAGGTCGAAGTGGACGGAGTCATCTATAGACGCAACCGTCAACACATACTTCTAGTGAAGGAACCACGTCCTCCGTCCCCATGTCCTGATGTCCCACCTCTCGTATTCGAACCCTCAGTCGGTCCAGCTTCCCCACCTCCAACCGTCACTTCTGCCGTGGGTTCCCCACATCGGTTGGCGCCTGGTTCGCCAAGGTCGTCTCCCACCAGTCCTGTCGGGTCGCCGGTTGTGTCACCATTCCCCTCCCCAGTCTGTTCTCCCACGAAAGGAGGTGAGGCCACTTACCGCACGAGGGTTGGACGTGTTTGTAGGCCACCCGTTAGATATGGTGATTATGTGTAACTTTGCTAGTATATTGTTAACACCATTGTGAGAGGTACGGACAGGGGTTTCTGCAGGAACAGACGGGATTCGAGGATGGTGTGCTGCCTTCCTGGTGCCAGGATCCAGGATGTCACGGAGAGAGTGCAGAAAATCCTCAAGGGCGAAGGTGAATAGCCGGAAGTGGTAGTGCATGTCGGCACAAACGATGTCGGAAAGAAGGGGATGAATATTCAGCAGTGTGACTTTAGAGAGCTCGGAAAAATGCTGAAAAGCAGGACCTCCAGGGTTGTTATCTCCGGTTTGCTTCCAGTTCCTCGTGCTGGCGAGAGCAGGAACAGCGAGACACGGGACCTGAATGTGTGGCTGGGGAACTGGTGCAGGGGGCAGGGATTTAGATTCTTAGATCACTGGGATCTGTTTTGGAGTAAGGGGAACTGTACAAAAGGGACGGATTGCATCTTAACAGGTGGGGGACCAGCATTCTGGCAGGCAGGTTTGCCACTACTACACGGGTGGTTTTAAACTGAATAAGGGGGTGGGGTGTCAAATGGGATAGTCGATGATGGAGTTAAAGGGAAAGAGAGTAAAGGGATGGATAATGACCCCAGAATTAACGGGAAAGGAAGCTAACAAAGGGATAGGAGAATATGGCCAAGTGTAATAGGGATCGATGTGAAAGGTGAGATGCGTAAGGAATTAAAAGTATTGTATATGAATGCGCAAAGTACAAGAAGTAAAGTAGATGAGCTTGAGGCTCAGTTAGAGGTTGGTAGATATGACATTGTGGGATTACTGAGACGTGGCTGCAGGAGGATTGGGCCTGGGAACTTAATATTCAGGGTTATACATCCTATAGAAAGGACAGGCAGGTGGGCAGAGGAGGGGGGGGTAGCTCTGCTGGTGAGGGATGGAATTCAGTCCCTTGCGAGGGAAGACATAGGGACTGACAAGGTAGAGTCACTGTGGATTGAGTTGAGGAATTGTAAAGGCAAGAAGACACTAATTGGTGTTATTTACAGATCCCCAAATAGTAGCCGGGATGTAGGGTGTAAGTTGCAGCAGGAGTTAAAACTGGCATGTAACAAAGGTAATGCCACTGTGGTGATGGGGGATTTCAATACGCAAGTTGGTTGGGAAGACTGGGGGGGTAGACTGGGAAAATCAGGTTGGTTCAGGACCCCAAGAAAGAGAGTTTGTAGAATGCCTCTGAGATGGATTCTTAGAGCAGCTTGTAATGGAGCCGACCAGAAAAAAGGCAATTCTGGATTTAGTGTTGTCCAATGAACCAGATATGATAAGAGAACTTGAGGTAAAGGAACCGCTTGGAGGTAGTGATCATAATATGATTAGTTTCAATCTGCAATTTGAGAAGCAGAACGTTAAATCGGACGTGGCATTTGAACAAAGGGGACTATGAAAGCATGAGAGGGAAGCTGGCCAAGGTAGACTGGAAAGGGATACCATCAGGAATGACGGTGGAACAGCAATGGCAGGAATTTCTGGGCATAATCCGGAAGACGCAGGATCATTTCATTCCAAAAAGGAAGAAAGATTCTAAGGGGAGTAGGAGGCAACCGTGGCTGACAAGAGAAGTTAGGGATAGAATAAAACTAAAAGAAAAGATGTATAACAGGCAAAGAGTAGCCGGAAGCCAGAGGATTGGGAAACTTTCATAGGACAACAGAAGGAAACAAAACGGGCAATACGGGCTGAAAAGATGAAGTATGAAGGGAAGCTGACCAGGAATATAAAGAAGGACAGTAAAAGCCTCTTTAGATATGTTAAGGGAAAAAGAGTAGCAAAGTCAAATGTGGGTCCCTTGAAGGCAGACACGGGTGAAATTATTATGGGCAACAAGGAAATGGCAGAAGAGTTCAATAGGTACTTCGGATCTGTCTTCACTAAGGAAGACACAAAAAATCTCCCAGATGTACTGGAGGACAGAGGATCTAAGGGGGTAGAGGAACTGAAAGAAATTTTCATTAGGCGAGAAATAGTATTGGGTAGGCGAATGGGGCTGAAGGATGATAAATCCCCTGGGCCTGATGGTTGCATCCCAGGGTCCTCAGAGAGGTGGCTCTAGAAATAGTGGACGCATTGGTGATCATTTTCCAATGTTCAATAGATTCAGGATCATTCCCTGTGGATTGGAGGATAGCTAATGTTATCCCACTTTTCAAGAAAGGAGTGAGAGAGAAAACAGGGAATTACAGACCAGTTAGCCTGACTTCGGTGTGGGAAAGATGCTGATGTCAATTATTAAAGAGGTAATAATGGGGCATTTGGATTGCAGTAAAAGGATTAGTCCAAGTCAACATGGATTTATAAAAAGGAAATCATGCTTGACTAATCTTCTGGAATTTTTTGAGGATGTGACAAGTAAAATGGATGAAGGGGTGCCAGTGGATGTAGTGTATCTAGACTTTCAGAAAGCCTTTGATAAGGTCCCGCACGGGAGACTGGTGACTAAAATTAGAGCACATGGTATTGGGGGTAGGGTGTTGACATGGATAGAAAATTGGTTGGCAGACAGGAAGCAAAGAGTAGGAGTGAACGGGTCCTTTTCAGAATGGCAGGCAGTGGCGAGTGAAGTGACGCAAGGCTCGGTGTTGGGGCCGCAACTGTTTACTATATATATTAATGATTTGGAAGAGGGAATTAGGAGCAACACTAGCAGGTTTGCGGATGACACAAAGCTGGGTGGCAGTGTGAACTGTGAAGAGGATGCTAGGAGGTTGCAGGGTGACCTGGACAGGTTGTGTGAGTGGGCAGATGCATGGCAGATGCAGTATAATATAGATAAATGTGAGGTTATCCACTTTGGCGGCAAAAACAAGGGGGCAGATTATTATCTCAACGGGGTTAGGTTAGGTAAGGGGGAGGTACAGCGTGTCCTGGGTGTCCTTGTACACCGGTCACTGAATGTTGGCGTGCAGGTACAGCAGGCAGTGAAGAAAGCTAATGGAATGTTGGCCTTCATAACAAGAGGATTTCAGTATAGGAGTAGAGAGGTTCTTCTGTAGTTGTATAGGGCTCTGGTGAGACCACATCTGGAGTACTGTGTACAGTTTTGGTCTCCTAATTTGAGGAAGGACATCCTTGTGATTGAAGCAGTGCTGCATAGGTTCACGAGATTGATCCCTGGGATGGCGGGACTGTCATATGAGGAAAAATTGAAAAGACTAGGCTTGTATTCATTGGAGTTTAGGAGGATGAGGGGGATCTTATAGAAACATATAAAATTATAAAAGGACTGGACAAGCTAGATGCAGGAAAAATGTTCCCAATGTTGGGCGAGTCCAGAACCAGGGGCCACAGTCTTAGAATAAAGGGGAGGTCATTTAAGATTGAGGTGAGAAAAAAACTTTTTCTCCCAGAGAGTTGTGAATTTATGGAATTCCCTGCCACAGGGGGCAGTGGAGGCCAAATAACTGGATGGATTTAAGAGAGAGTTAGATAGAGCTCTAGGGGCTAGTGGAGTCAAGGGATATGGGGAGAAGGCAGGCACGGGTTATTGATAGGGGACGATCAGCCTTGATCACAATAAATGGCGGTGCTGGCTCGAAGGGCCGATAGGCCTCCTCCTGCACCTATTTTCTATGTTTCTATGTTTCTTTATATTGTTTAACCCACCGCCGTTTCTTTATTTTCTACAGGAAGAGATGTAGATTGGCTATTGCATGCTAGCCAAACATAGTTTTTGTTAGTATTAGCCCCGCCTAGTACGTGTTTTATAATAGTAAGAACCTGCCTACGTCAGGCAGTAGATGTAGCAGCTCGGAGCTGAAATGTACTGTAGATCCTATGCCGTAAGTGCTATAATAAAAATGTGTTGTATCTTAACGAGTGGTTGAGTCATGTAATTACAGCCACCCTCCAGTCTTTGGGTTGTCGGGAATAATCTGCTCCTGTAACTGGGCGTTACAGTTTTCAGGTCCTATACCTTCTTCCTGATGGCAGGAGTGAAATGAGAGTGTGGTCAGGGTGATGTGGGTCTGATGATGGCTGTCTTTTTGAGGCAGCGACTCTTATAGATCCCTTTGATGGCGGGTAGGTCAGTACCCGTGTTGGACTGGGCAGTGTTCACCACTTTTAACAATCTTCTTCATACCTGGTCACTTAACTTAAGTGCTTAAACATTTTAAACAAATAAAATGTTTCAGAATTCAATTAAAAACAACGATGAAAGCTACCTTCATTTGCATATGTTCCTTGCAGGCATTCATCTGCATTTAAATTAATAATTTGATCTTCCTATACCTGGAGTTTACATTCAGATTTTGAATTCCTCACAGTCCAGAAATTGTAACTGAAGCTGGTCTGGGAATTCCACATTCACTTGCGAATCGCAAACTTGGTGACACTTAACACAGAAATGTGACTTTTGGAACTCTTGGTATGTCCAATTAAATTTTCTCCCAACGTCTTTTGTGGAACTTTATTATTTGATGGTATTGATGTTCTTAGTTAATGCATGATCAAAATGTATTCCTTATTTCAGACATTCACAGAGTTCTTTCGGACAGTACGAAGGCTGAAAAATGACTAGAATAGCCCATGTAGTAGTGACCCATTTAAGAAAGAAATGTCCAGTTCATGTCCTGGTGATTGGAACGTGACATCCTTGGGCCAGGTGTGCAACAGCTTAAAAAACATCTATAAATTATCGCTGTCTAAAGAAACAGTGATGGAAGTTAAGACATATTGTTGGTTTTGATAAGAGATTATTTAGGTGGTGGAAGATGGTTGAATGAGCCCAGGAATGGATGGGTTAACATAAGATGACCGTTTGACAGCTCTGGGTCTGTACGATACGATAATGATACGATAGAACTTTATTTATCCCAGGAGGGAAATTGATCTGCCAACTGTCATAAACACACAAAATACAGGAAACATGAAATTAAAGTGATGAGTGGGAAGTCCAGGATTGGGAATGTGCAAAGATTGGGGAGTAGGGGGGAAGGGGAGTCAGTCTACTGCACTTCAGAAGGGGGAGGCATTGTACAGTTAATAGCCACAGGGAAGAAGGATCTCCTGTGGCGTTCTGCACTGCATCTTGGTGGAACCAGTCTGTCGCTGAAGGTATTCCTCAGGTTCACCAGTGTGTCATGGAGGGGGTGAGCTGTATTGTCCAAGATGCTCCGCCGTTTGAGGAGCATCCTCCTCTCCACGACCATTTCCCATGAATCCAACTCCTCCCCCTGGACGGAGCCAGCCTTCCTGGTGAGTTTGTTAATCCTATTGCTGTCTGCAGCCTTCGCCCTGCTGCCCCAGCACACAACAGCGAAGAAGATGGCACTGGCTTCCACCGATTGGTAGAACATCTGCAGCATCTCACTGCAGACGTTGAAGGAGCGGAGCCTTCTCAAAAATACAGCTGGCTCTGTCCCTTCTTGTTCAGGGCCTCAGCGATCCTGCACCAGTCCAGTTTACTGTCCAGGTACACTCCCAGGTATTTGTACTCCCTGGTAAACTGCACATCCACACCATTGATGGAGACGGGGGACAGGTGTGTTCCTCTCCTCCTAAAGTCCACCATGAACTCCTTAGTCTTGTAGGTGAGCTGCAGGTGATTCAGCCCGCACCACTCAACAAAGTCGTTGACTAGACCTCCGTATTCAGCTTCCCTCCCCTCACTGATGCAGCCCACAATTACAGAGTCATCTGAAAACTTCTGCAGGTGGCAGGAGTCAGAGTTATATCTGAAGTCTAAGGTGTAGATGGTGAACAGGAAGGGAGAGCGGACCATCCTCTGAGGGGCCCCTGTGTTGCTCACTACCATGTCTGAGACACAGTTCTGTAGCCTGACATATTGTGGTCGTCCAGTCAGGTAGTTGGTGATCCAGGGCACCAATGGAGCATCCACCCGCATCCTCGTCAGTTTGCTCCCTAGCAGTGCAGGTCGGATGGTTTTAAAAGCACTAGAGAAGTTTACAAAAAAACATGTCTCTCACAATGCTTCCTGGCTTATCCAGGTGAGCATAGGAATGATGGAGCAGGTGGATGATGGCAATCTCAACCCCCATCTTTGTTTGGTAAGCGAACTGTAGGGGGTCCAGGTAGGGTTTAACCAGGGGTCGCAGGTGAGAGAGCACCAGCCTCTCCAGGGACTACATGACGTGTGAAGTCAGCGCCACCGGTCTATAGTCATTGGAGGAGCTGGGGCGTGTCCTATTTGGTACAGGAACTAGGCAGTATGTCTTCCACATCACAGGAACCCTCACAGGAGTTTAGAAGGATGAGGGGTCACCACATTGAAACTTACCGAAGAGTGAAAGGCTTGGATAGAGTGGATGTGCCGAGGATGTTTCCACTAGTGGGAGAGTCTAGGACCAGAGGCCATAGCCTCAGAATAAAAGGATGTATAGTGCATTCAGAAAGTATTCAGACCCCTTCACTTTTTCCACATTTTGTTATGTTATAGCCTTATTATAAAATGGATTAATTTCTGTTTTTTATCATCAATCTACACACAATACCCCATAATAAAAAAGCAAAAACAGGTGTTTCGAAATTTTTGCAAAGTAATTAAAAATAAATAACTGAAATATCACATTTACATCAGTATTCAGACCCTTCACTCAGTACTTTGTTGAGGCACCCTTTGACAGTGATTACAGCCTCAAGTCTTCTTGGATATGACGCTACAAGCTTGGCACATCTGTATTTGGGTAATTTCTCCCATTCTTCTCTGCAGATCCTCTCAAGCTCTGTCAGGTTGGATGGGAAGCGTTGATGCATAGCTATTTTCAGGTCCCCCCAGAGATATTTGATCGGGTTCAAGTCAGGGCTCTGGCTGGGCCACTCAAGGACATTCACAGACTTATCACAAAGCCACTCCTGCGTTGTCTTAGCTGTGTACTTAGGGTCGTTGTCCTGTTGGAAGGTGAAACTCCGTCCGAGTCTGAGGTCCAGAATGCTCTGGAGCAGGTTTTCATCAACGATCTCTCTGTACTTTGCTCCCTTCATCATTCCATCGATCCTGACTAGTCTCCCAGTTCCTGCCGCTGAAAAACATCCCCACAGCATGATGCTGCCATCACCATGCTTCACCGTAGGTATGGTATTTGCCAGGTGATGAGCGGTGCCTGGTTTCCTCCAGACGTGACACTTGGCATTCAGGCCAAAGAGTTCAATCTTGGTTTCATCAGATCAGAGAATCTTGTTTAGGTGCCTTTTGGCAAACTTCAAGCGGGCTGTCATGTGCCTTTTACTGAGGAGTGGCTTCCGTCTGGCGACTTTAACATAAAGGCCTGATTGGTGGAGTGCTGCAGATACAGTTGTCTTTCTGGAAGTTTCTCCCATCTCCACAGAGGAACTCTGGAGCTCTGTCAGAGTGACCATCGGCTTCTTGGTCACCTCCCTGACCAAGGCCCTTCTCTCCCGATTGTTCAGTTTGGCCGGGCGGTCAGCTCTATGAAAAGTCCTGGTGGTTCCAAAGTTCTTCCATTTAAGAATGATGGAGGCTACTGTGCTCTTTGGGACCTGCAATGCTGCAGAAATTGTTTTATACCCATCCCCAGATCTGTGTCTCGACACAATCCTGTCTCGGAGGTCTACGGATAATTCCTTTGTCTTTATGGCTTGGTTTTTGCTCTGACATGCACTATCAACTGTGTGGCCTTATATAGACAGGTGTGTGCCTTTCCAAATCATGTACAATCAATTCAATTTTCCGCTTGTGGACTCCAATCAAGTTGTAGAAACATCTCAAGGATAATCAATGGAAACAGGATGCACTGAAGCTCAATTTTGAGTGTCATGGCAAAGGGTCTGAATACTTATGTAAATGTATATTTCAGTTATTTATTTTTAATTACTTTGCAAAAATTTCGAAACGCCTGTTTTTGCTTTTATATGTTGAGGTATTGTGTGTAGATTGATGATAAAAAAAAGAATTTAATCCATTTTAGAATAAGGCTGTAACGTAACAAAATGTGGAAAAAGTGAAGGGGTCTGAATACTTTCTGAATGCACTGTACCTTCAGAAAGGAGATGAGGAGGAATTTGTTTAATTAGTGGAATTCATTGCCACAGAAGGCTGTGGAGGCCAAGTCAATGATTATTTTAAACGCAGACATAGATAGATTCTTGATTAGTACGGGTTTCAGGGGTTATGGGGCGGGAGCGGGAGAATGGGGTTAAGAGGGAAAGATAGATCAGCCATGATTGAATGATGGAGTAGGCTTGATGGGCCGAATGGCCTAATTCTGCTCCTATAACTCATGAACTTATGAAATTAATGCCCCTGTCCCACTTAGGAAACCTGAACGGAAACCTCTGGTGACCTTGCGCCCCACTCAAGGTTTCCATGAGTCGCCAGAGGTTTTGGTCACTCGCCTGGAAAGCCTCCACCGAAGCATGAGCTGCATCTACTGACCAAAGATCCTACAGGATCTTTGCTACCAACCGCACACACACACACACAAACACATCGCGAAGGTGAGGGCCAGGGACAGCGGAGGAGCGCTGTCTGCGCGATGAAGAGGAAGGTAAACGGATGCCACAGAGCACGGTAAGTCCTTTAAAGCCCTGTCTCACGGTGCGAGTTGACCCACGAGTGACCCCGAGTGAAAGACTCGTGGTTGCGTATGAGACTCCAAGTTTATGATCAAGAGTTTAACCGAGTTCCCACAGGTACGTTTAAGTTTGCCGTTTACTTCTCATTTCTGCGATGTTCCAAGTTCCTCTCCCGAGTTACCAAGTTCCTCTCGCAAGTTACTCTTGAGCCAACCGTGAATGAAGGCCTGTTTTAAGTATCAAATAGAGGAGCTGGACAGCATCTCATACAGTAAGTATATTCTGATTCAGTATTGAAAGTTATTCAATTTCAGAACTTAAAAAAACTAGGCAAGATTTCGGCCCCGCACTCGCTGCCATTGTGCAACAAGGAGGCGGTGGCGGCGAAGCAAGTGTTAAAGAAGACAGCTCCATCCTGCGGCTTTTTAAAGGTAGAATTCAGCGCGGGCGCATCTATTAATATGACCTACAAAGGGAAAATGTGCACCGTCCAGTGCCAGAGCTAGGCTGCGATCATTCTCTGCTCTCATCTCTCTCTTTCTGTGTGTGCATTTGCAGGGGGAAGAGCAGTGTACCTCGCTGGGGCACAAGACCTCTGCCGCCTGCCCCTTGCAGCCATCAACTTGTTTGTTCCTTTGGTGCGCCTCATCTGCCCTGCTCCCATCCCAGCGCTGCCCCAGCTCTCTGCCCCATTCTCTTGGAAATGTCGCTTCCGCCGCTGTAACGAGGAGGGGTCCGGCTGGCTGGATTGGTTGGTGGGTGGGTGGGTGGGTGAGCAGGGAGGGGGAGTGGGTACAAATCACCGAATCTATTCTCAAAAGTCGGGCAGAGCCGTGTAGAACTCACGTTTCTCTCTGCTTCATATACGTGGGAATTCCCTCAGTATGGTCACTCAGCGGGCAGGCAGCATCTCTGGAGAGAAGGAATGGGTGACGGGATGACGTTTAAAATTTAAATCATGGGCAAAGCATCTTTCCCCAGGCTGCTTTACATTATTTATTGTGTTGAGTTGTTTGTGAGGCTGGGACATCTCTGAGGGTCGCCACCTTGTAGTGGAGACATATGCATGTGCCTTGATCCTGTAAGCTGGCCTCATGGCAGGAAGGTCGAGGGGGAGGTCCCTGACAAAGGGCGGCCCAAGAAGATGACCTCAGTGGAACAGGCCGAGGATGGTGTTTGACCGGCGGCTGAGAAGGTGGAAGAAGGCTGCAGCAGGGAGAGACTCCCAACCGTGGTGGAGCCCATATCATTGGACCCGGGACTGTCGGTGAATGATGTCAGGTTAAAGAGGGCGGACTTGTCTGTTCTGAGCAGTCCGTGGGCTTCAGTCAAGGGTCAGTGTGTGGGGCAGTGCCCTGGAGTTTACATCCTACTGATCCCTGTAGACATCCACCATGGTTCCCCGCTCCTCGTCCCTCTCTCAATGTGTGACGGAGAATGGCCGAGACTCTAGTGTACTGAGTTTGAAGCCATTACCCTGTCAGTGAGGGTGATGAGTTGTCCCTTACCCCGACGTAAACAGCCCTTTATTCTGGAATCGACACCACTACTTCTGCTGATCTGGTTTAGAGAGGAAAGATCGCAAAGCAAGGTCATATTCAACAAGTGCAGTTTGAGGACATTGGATTTTCCTCTCCACATTTTATTGTTTTTTGTAGCCAGAAAAGTCAAAACATGCAATCATTATTATCTTTAATTCTTACGTACCCTCGTGATGTAAATATTGTTAATCTCCAGTCAATTATGTTCCCTCCTTTACTGAAACAACCCTGACAGATCATCTCTATGTCATTGGGTTGGAGAACATGATCCCACAGGTGAACATCAGTTATCTCTCCGACAAACGACTGACTGGCGTCAAAACCTCCACCGACTGAGTCTTGTTCCTGACCTAGAATAAACTGACCAGACCCTTTCACAACCTGACCCTTATCACCAACCTTCCGTACACTGCGTCTCCCATTGACCCAGACTGTTATCTCACCCCCTTGAGACTCCCAGGTCACACAGATGTGTCTCAGTAAAGAATTCATGTCTGGGATGTAAAACTCTGTTACAAAATGTCCTAAATACAGCCAGAGTTGTGTTTTAGATTCTTCCCAAATCAGCAGTTCGTTGTCAGAAAAGCTCGTTGTGTAGGAGAGAAACTGTAAGAGTGAGTCGCTTCAGAGGCTGCCCTGAAACAGACAGCAAAGGCGGTCAAACAGGTGAAGTCAGGCGCATGCAACCTGACGAAGCTGTTGGATATTTTGCTTGAAAATATCACTGATTTCGCATCCAATCCTGTAAAATGTGAAGAGTTAAGATTGTCATATGCCAGTTTAAAGTTGCAGCAGATGGAGCACAAAGACACAGCAGAAATTTGGAAAAGTCATCCCGTCACCCATTCCTTCTCTACAGAGATGCTGCCTGCCCGCTGAGTAAAGAGTGGCCACGGTAGACTCACGAGACACTAAGGTAAACTCACGGGTCACTACGTTCTTACAACGAGTTTAAATGTTTCAATTTTTAACTTCAGCAGTACATTTTACTCGTGGAAAAGTTTAAACATGTTTGAATTTTTCCAAGAGTTAACAAGTGTCACGGGTACCTGCCGTTAGCGCCAAGAGTCGCTAAGTTGCGTCCACGAGTTCTGAAGTTCCCGCTACGTTAATCGTACGTGATTAGCACGAGTTAAATTTGTTTTAAGCTCGGGGTACCTCGTGGGTCAGCTCGCACCGTGAGACAGGGGTTTTAGAGAGCGCGGGAGGGAGGGAGAGAAGGGGAAAGAAGGGGAGAGAAAGACAGAGAAGGGGAGAGAGAAGGGGAAGAGAAGGGGGGAGAAGGGGGAGAAGGGGAGAGAGAAGGGGAGAGAGAAGGGGAGAGAGAAGGGGAGAGAGAAGGGGAGAGAGAAGGGGAGAGAGTAGGGGAGAGAGAAGGGGAGAGAGAAGGGGAGAGAGAAGGGGAGAGAAAGGGTGGGAGAAGGAGTGGAGACAGTTTTAAGAAGTTTAATAAAGTTAGCGGGCATTTTACCTTCCAGCGGATCTTCTAGGTCCTGAAAACCAAAGATCCTATATGATCTTTGCTGAAAACTCCAATGAGCCAATCACAATGGCCGGTCAGCGAAGGAGATTGCCTTCGATTGCCTGTAAGTAAATAGCGACCCCACTCCACTGGCTTCGACCAAATGGCAACCTATTTTTAGGCGAGGCCGGTTTTGATTTTGTTGAAATAATCGCAGGAACATAGAAGAAGCCTCGACTACGCGGAAACCACTTTCGACCATAAGGGAGAGTGATCAAAACCTCCGGGAACCTCCGTTCAGGTTTCCTAAGTGGGACAGGGGCTTAAGTCTTACAAGAATCTCAACTCTTGTAGCACCTTCCAGGCATTAACCTAGAAGGTTAAGGGCAACAGGTGTATGGGGACCCCCAAATATGCAAGTTCACCCCATCATATGCAAAGTCTGCACAAGTCTACACAGCTATTAGACCCACTGCCTCACAGTGCGAGAAATCCAGGTTTAACTCTGACCTCAGCTGTTGTCTGCGTGGATTTTGCAAGTTCTCCTTGTGATTATGTGGGTTTCCTCTGGGTGCTCCAGTTTTCTCCCACATCCTAAAGACATGGTTCAATGGTTAATATACTGCTGTAAATTGACCATGGTGTTGTGGCAGAGTGTTAACAGAATGTTTTATTTTAACGGAATATAGAGAGGATGTCATTGATGTGGGATTAGTATAAATGGGTGCATGATGGTCGGTGAAAACTTGGGCGGAGGTGGAGGGGGGCAAGGGCCTGCTTGCGTGGTGCATTTCTCTACCTCAGTGACTCTATTTGCAAAAGAAACACAAGGTAAATCTTTTTTTATGCACAATCTTGTCATGAGTTGGACCTCTTTGCTTATAAAGATGGAGGGAACGGTCAGTTAGGGATTTCAAAAAGGAATTGGATTGACACTTGGGAGAATAAAAGCAAAGCAGTGAAAAGAAGAGTAAACCAGGAGTAAAGCCCTTCAGAAAGGTGAAAAGGAAGGTCCCTCTTGCTGGTAATCTGGTAAAAGATGCAACCATTGTTAGTATCCATAAGTGGGACAATGGGTCAAGATTATGAATATATTGAGACTGGAAGAAAATGTTTAATTACTAACTTGTGTTTATTAAAACTAATGTTGGGAGCATGTATCTGAAATGCAGAGCAGAGCCAAAAATTGGTTAGAGACACTTAGAAATGTTTTAGCCTTGCCATTGGTGCTTTGGTGAGAGAGTTATGCCCCTGTCCCACTTAGGAAACCTGAACGGAAACCTCTGGAGACTTTGCGCCCCACCCAAGGTTTCCGTGCGGTTCCCGGAGGTTTTTGTCAGTCTCCCTAATGGTCGAAAGCGGTTTCCGCTTCTTCCGCTGGAAAAAATGTCTCCAGAGGTTTCCGTTCAGGTTTCCTAAGTGGGACAGGGGCATTAGTTTACTGGAGAAATTAGCTCTGATGGACAAAATGCTATCAAATTAGTTAGTCATGCCCAAGCCCACAAAATTGCATTCTCCTTAAAGGTCCTCTGCCACATACTACAGATAGCCAAAAGAAAAGCCGAAAATGTCAGATTCAATTGTTGACACCCATATTAATTTACAAAAGATGCATTACAGTTCCCAGGGAAACGTTGACATTTTACCCTGTATGTCAAAGCTCATTCTGAAGCTACAAGCATTTTATGTTAATCATTTCCCCATACAGTCACAAACAGCACACTAACGTGCAAAGGTCATCTGTCTTATTAAACCTGATCTTCACATTTACTGCCTTCAGCATATTCTAGCTGAAACAATTTCAGTCTTGATTTTGACATCCCATCAAGGTTACCTACAATGCAGACTGAAATAGTCTCTTAAATTTATTAAGTAACTGGATTATATGACTTCCCTTTATTCCCTTGTCAGTCAAAAACTTCTGTGAGCAAATATTACAGCTTCAACCTAAAACTTCAGACAAATTGTATTTTGTCAAAACTTCTGTTATGAATGCTTCTTATTTTAAAGTAAGGAAATTAAATAACTTTAGTATTGCTGCAATTTTACTTCCTGATTTACACTTTTGAGCTAACATACTAATAGAGCAAGGTTTAATGATATCCCCAAATGAAAGTATGTAACAAACTATTCTAAAAGGAATTTATGTATATTATTTTCAATTGGAATAAAGATTAATATCCATGATACCTGCAATTAATTCATCAGAGCTTACAAGCAATAATGTTGTGTGTGCATCATGCTAAAATATATTTCTAATTGCTTTGTTTACTGCTTGTGTGACCTACTTAAAAAATAATAATTTTTGAAAATATTTCCAAAGAGAAAGTAAATTTAATGTGAATTATAGATTCTGTCGTCATGAATTTTTCATTGCTATTTATCCCTTGGAGAAAAGCATTTTCAAAATAACAGTAAATTTAACATGATTAATATCTGTCCATAAACTAATACAGCTCTGAGCGGTTGCCTTTGTGTGGGTTTTTAAATGTGAGAATATTTATGCAGACCTATTTATTTTCAGGTTTTAATGAAATGTGATATCACTTCACATACAAATTGTTTATGAAATATTATTTTAATTTTATTTTCAGATTTTTAAATGACATTTTATTTATATATATATATATTTTTTAAATTAAATGTAATATATATAACATACCATAACATAACACACATAATATATGTATGATACATGTATACATATAAAACATTGATATATATATATAAATGTTTTATATTTGTACATGTATCACATTTTTCCAAAAATCTGAAAGTAAAAAGGTATGTATAAATAATCATACATTTTAAAACCCATACAAAGGGAACTGCACAGAGGAGCTGTATCTAATCATTTACTGAGTAAATATATTAACACAACATTTCCATATATAAAGTGTAAAATTAGTATTAGTGTCTTTAATCAGTAAATGATTGGAATGAAGAACTCATTCCTACAGTTAGTTGCAGTATTTAAGACTAAGCTAGGAAATGACAAGGGGAAAGGGTATTGAAAGGAATGAGAGCAGGGTTTGAAGAAAAATGAGCAAAAATACATGTGAGCTGGAACCAGATGGAATATTCAAAACAGAAATATACTGTAGAAACATAGAAAATAGGTGCAGGAGCAGGCCATTCGGCCCTTCGAGCCTGCACTGTCATTCAATATGATCATGGCTGATCATCCAGAATCAGTACCCCGTTCCTGCTTTCTCCCCATATCCCATGATTCCGTTAGCCCTAAGAGCTATATCCAACTCTCTCTTGAATACATCCAGTGAATTGGCCTCCACTGCCCTCTGTGCTAGAGAATAGTAAGATTAAACAAGAACTTACCAGTTTGAAGTTTGATCTTTATTTTATGAGGAGTTACGTTGGTGATTACGTGAAGAAGACCCGTCAGGGAGCATGCGCGTCAATCTTCAAAGCAGCGGTATGAAATCACAGACAACACAATAATTGAAGTAACATATTAAGATGATCAACATGAGAACTACCATTATGACCTTTTTTCTATGAGAGAGGGTTGGGCGTGGCGGGCACGTAATCACCAACGTAACTCCTCATAAAATAAAGATCAAACTTCAAACTGGTAAGTTCTCGTTTAATCTTACTATTTTACTTCGGAGTCACGTGAGTGACTAAGTGAAGATTTTAAAGCTCTGTGATTTTTATGCCGCAGATCAAAATCCCGGCTTCTCACTGCATCGATGGACTGAGTATCATCAATAATGCTGTAAACATGACATTGCATATCATGCAAAAACAAAACAGTTTTATTTTTGGTCATAAAACAACCAATAAACCCTCTTAATTTAGGGGCAACAAACGAAACAGAATTAAACAGTATTGAAAACAGACTTTAAACAATAGCAACAGCACTCAATATTGAGTGGGCAAACAGCCCTCCATCGGCAATCGGCCGATGGTAGTATTGCTGAAACACAAGTTCATTTTTCCAACCTGTGGCTTTTAATATATGGTCGATGGGAACGTCCATTGCCCTGACCGCGGATGTTGCTACTGCGCTAGTGGAATGAGATGTAAACACATAAATGTTAATTCCTGCCAGAACCAACTCTTGCTTTAACCACGTTGAGATAGTCTGAACTGCCACTCTTTTATGTTGGCTTCTTGTAACTGACAAGTAATCCTGTTTCTTCTTGTCTTAAAGCCCTTGTGGCTTCAATGTAATGTAAGAAATGTGTCCTTACACATAAAGATGGATTTGTAGGATATGCTGAGAACACAATCTTAAATCCTGTCACACCTGGCCTGCTTTGTTTGAGCAGGTCATAAATATAAAACAGAACATTCTCTGTAGTCACTTGCATTCTATCTAACTGAAGTTTTTGCAAAGTCTGCACTCTCTGTACTGACACCAATGCCATTAGCATAGCCAATTTCATGGTTAATTTTAACAAAGTTATAGACGTGACAGGGACCCAATGACGAAGCATGTTAAGAACAACGCTTACATCACAGATTACCATATACCTAGGCTTAGGCGGTTTGGAATTAAAGATTCCTTTCATCAACTTAGATATGAGAGGGTGAGAACCTATACTTTGTGTCCGTGTACCTATTACAAGATATGCCGACAAAGCACTTCTAGCTGTATTGATAGCACTATAGCTAAGACCCTCATCATAATAAAGTGTAGATAAAACTCTAACACATTTTCAATAACTACAGTATCATATTGAATATTCTTTTGAACACAATATTGTTCCCATTTTTTTTACATGTCATATACTGCTTTTGAGTACTCTTTCTCCAGGCTGCAGTGAGTATATCCACCATTGGCCTAGAAAGTCCTCGACCAATGTAAGGCATTCTTAAAAACCTGCAAATTAACAGATCAATACGATCACATAACGGATGAACTTAACGCGTTACTGGATGCTCCAGCAAATTCCTACTGTTTGGAATCAGCAAAAGGAGGTTGGATCGCTATCTATAACATCAAAGGGAACCATGGTTGAATCGGGCAATTTGGTATCACCAAAACCCCTGAAGCGGCATCCTGCTGGATTTTCTCAAACACCCATGTGATTCATATAAGCAACTGCTGCAGTGTTGTCTTTTTGTCACTGCACATGCAAACTAGTTTTGTTAGTGCCATAAGCCTTGAGTCCATAAAATACTCCTGGTTAATTACCCATGTTTGCAGAAGCAATGTCCATCTGTCTCCACAGCTGGATCTTGTATCAGTAGCACCCCACCCAAGTGCTCTGACATCTGTCTGCAAAATCATGGAAGCTTGGTCCAATAACACTTGGGAACTACTAGTGGACACATTCTGAATCCACCATTGTACATCAGCAACAGCCTCTATTGATAGAAGCATAGGTCTATTATAATGACCCCAATGTATCCTCAGTGCTTGTTCCTTTGACCTTTGTAATTGTAGATAATAAAGTGGCCACTATTGAACTGCTGGAAACGTTGCCATCAATTTCCCCAGCAGACTCGTCACCTGGCTAATTGAAGGCTGTGTGTCAGCAATTAACTTGATACAGCTCTTAATTAGCTCTACCCTTTTTTGCCTCGGCAAGGTCACAATCATGTTGATTAAATCTATTGTGAACCCAACTAGTCAATTTGTGTCACAGGTATTAATTTAGATTTCTATGGATAGCTTATGAAGTCCAATTTTTAAAAAGTGGTTTTTACCAACTGCCACTGATGCTTCAGCTGTTTCCTTTGATTGAACTTCCAATTGTTCAGTGATACTGGTCAAACACCTTTTTGGAACATGTTGCATGGGTAAATCAGAATTTGCATTAAGCTTTATTCAAAACCCTTCAATAACCTTCAGTATAAACATATCTGAGGTATCACATTAGATCTGTCTACATGAGAACCAGACCCACTTACCTCCTTACCACCTGGCATTCTTCCCCGGCCTCGAGCTGGATATCTCACCTTCCCTGGCGCTGCTACAGCCGAACGCCAACTGCGCTGCATCGTAGCTGGACTCGTCCGTTGCCCGGACCAGTCTCCTCGCTTATAGGGATATTTCCGCTTTAGTGGATATGTGGCTGCTGGCTGCTTAATCAAGCCCACCGTCTTGGCCTCCTCCTCCAGCTCCTTCACCTGCTTTGCGAAATCCTCGCCAAACAGATTTGCCGGTTGCACTGTGCCAGGCTGGCAGAGTGAAGCATATTTAGGGTTGATGGTTGGTCTAAAAGCATTCTTGCGGAGGCAGTTGATCTCAAAGTGGGCACTCCACAATAGCGCCACACCTTTTGTTGTAATTTTGTCATGGCCTCTCCATCCACCATACTGGCAAAGCTCGTTATGCCAGATGCCAGCAACTTTAAAAATATGCTGGAGCTTCATCTCCTCCTGGGCTCTTATTTGTATGCCCATCTTGCCCCAAATCTTCCTGTTAACAGGCCACAGTTGATTGGGGCTTCATGCTTCCTTACTGTCTCATCCATTGTCAGCTCCTGTAGCTGATGTGAGACTTGGTAATTCATGCTGGTGGCAAGTTTCTCACCCAGAGGCTCACCAGCGTCCGACGACAGGGCAAACCGTGCTGCACACGGTGTCAGCTCTGGCCGCTGCATGCCCTTCCTTTGGAAGTCATCGTCGGACTCAGGGTCAGAGCGTATCTGCCCTTCTGCACTCATCTCTTGCAAAGAGGGTGCTTTCAAGCAGGCCTCTACTAGGCACTGCCGGCGGAGCCTTCACCACGGCCTCCCGCCCACACAACTCCTCCTGGAGTGTGGCTTTGTGAAGCAGGCCTCTACTAGGCACTGCCGGCGGAGCTGTCCCCACGGCCTCCCTCCCACACAACTCCTCCTGGAGTGTGGCTTGGTGGAGCAGCCCCTGTATGAGCTGCTCCTTTTGGATAACCGCTGGGGCACGGTATCCTGTCCCCGACGGGACTCTCCTGGCCCGACTCTGCGGAGTCAATGGCCCTGACAGACTTGGCTTATGCCTAACGCCCGACTGGCGTTGGCTGTGTACCCGGCTGGGCACTTTGCCAAGTCTGTCGCCGCACCGCTACCGGCTTGCGACTCCCCAGAGGTGACAGGCTGCCTTTCAGAAACTGCACTCCCGCAGCTCTCTCTCCCCTTGTCCGTAGCACGCCTGCACCTTAATGATTTTCCTTGTTCCTGCATTGTGGGGAAAAAAAATACAGCAACAATTTCTCTACTTTTTTTTCTAACTCCTCCAAAGTCTCCCCGACTTTGGTGGAGCTGTAACTACTCACCTGCAGGAGGAGCTGCGTCAGACGTAATGACATGCATGCGCCCAGACGGGTGTTCTTCACGGAGTCACTCACGTGACTCCGAAGCAAAATTCCACAGATTCACAACTCTCTGGGTGAAAAAGTGAAAAAATGGCCTACCCCTTATCATTAAACTGTGACCCCTGGTTCTGGGCTCCCTCAACATGGGGAACATTTTTCCTGCTTATATAATTCTATTCAAACATTATATAATTCTATTAAATGTCAACATTTTAGCAAGACTAACTTATGAAAGTCATTATTTTTAAACATTGCTGTTAAAGGTTATCTTATATTGACCAAATTTAGTTGCTCTAGAACTATTGTAGAAGTGCATATTATTGTACTCAAAAGTTGTTCTGTTGCTGTTGCACTTGTAAAGGGGCGACCTAATCCGCGAGTTAAGAAGAGTGTCTTCGACCTTCAAGCTCGAGGGCACTCGCCTGGAAAACCTCGAGCTGGATTGACCGTCCATGTTGAAACGGTGAGCTGTATCGACCGACCGCGCGCGCACACACACACACACACACACACACACACACACACACACACACACACACACACACACACACACACACACACACGCACACACGCACACACGCACACACACACACACACACACACACACACACACACACACGCACACACGCACACACGCACACACACACACACACACACACACACACACACACACACACACACACACACACACACATATATATATTGCAAAGGCGGGGGCCAGGGAAAGTGGGGGAGAGCTGGCTGAAATTCAGACCCGCGATGAAGACGAAGGTAAAAGGTGGCTGCACAGTAACAGTAATTCCTTTAGAGAGCGCGGGGGGGGGGGGTGAGAAGGGGAGAGAAGGGGGGGAAAAGGAGTGGAAACACTTTCAAGAAGTATAATAAAGTTTAACCATATAACCATATAACCATAACAGCACGGAAACAGGCCATCTCGGCCCTTCAAGTCTGTGTCGAACACTTTTTTAAATTTTATATTTTATTTTAATTTTTTTTTTAAACTTCCCCCTAGTCCCATCTACCTGCACTCAGACCATAACCCTCCATTCCTTTCCTGTCCATATACCCATCCAATCTATTTTTAAAGGATAAAATCGAACCTGCCTCCACTGGAAGCTCATTTCACACAGCTACCACTCTCTGAGTAAAGAAGTTCCCCCTAATGTTACCCCTAAACTTCTGTCCCTTAATTCTCAAGTCATGTCCCCTTGTTTGAATCTTCCCTACTCTCAATGGGAAAAGCTTATCCACGTCCACTCTGTCTAACCCGCTCATAATTTTAAAGACCTCTATGAAGTCCCCTCTTAACCTTCTGCGCTCCAAAGAATAAAGACCTAACTTGTTCAACCTTTCTCTGTAAGTTAGTTGCTGAAACCCAGGTAACATTCTAGTAACTCTCCTCTGTGCTCTCTCTATTTTGTTGACATCCTTCCTATAATTAGGCGACCAAAATTGTACTCCATACTCCAGAATTGGCGTCACCAATGCCTTGTACAATTTTAACATTACATCCCAACTTCAATATTCAATGCTCTGATTTATAAAGGCCAGCACACCAAAAGCTTTCTTTACCACCCTATCTACATGAGATTCTACCTTCAGGGAACTATGCACAGTTATTCCTAGATCCCTCTGTTCAACTGCATTCCTCAATTCGCTACCATTTACCATGTACGTCCTATTTTGATTTGTCCTGCCGAGATGTAGAACCTCACATTTATCAGCATTAAACTCCATCTGCCATCTTTCAGCCCACTCTTCCAAATGGCCTAAATCTCTCTGTAGACTTTGAAAATCTACTTCATTATCCACAACACCACCTATCTTAGTATCATCTGCATACTTACTAATCCAATCCAAAGTTTAGGAGGAATTTAACCTACCGGTCGGTTTTCATTGGTCTTGAAAACTCCAATGAGCCAATCAAAATGTCCGGTCAGCGAAGGAGATTGTCTACTGCTGCCCTCGACTGCCTGTAACTAAATAGCGACCCCACTCCACTGCACTACGAGTTAAACAGAACCATGTTGACCAAATTTTTCTTGCGAAACATGCTGAACCATTTTCCGCAACCTAGCTGAGGCCGGGAGTATGCGGGAACTTCCATCGAGCATGAAAGAGAGTTCTAGTGACCTCATAGGACCTCCTAGGACCACGTGTCGACCATGCTGCGAGATTGAGTTGAGGGCAAACTCTTCTAAACTCGCAGATTAGGTCGCAGCAGTGGGACAGCCCCTTTATGGTGTTAGATGCATCGTTTCATTATCTTGATCTAGCAAAATGAAGGAACCATCAGTATAATCTCTGGCCAGGATAGTTTATGACCTTGGGATCATGGTATTTCAATGCATCTGCTGGCTTTGACCTTCAAAGTGTTAAAGGTTGCAGGTTTAGGAGGTGTTGCTGAAGAGCCCTAGCAATACATCAATTAGCCGGATCAGACGCAGTGATTGTACATTGTTCATTGATAAGATGCTGATCAAGCAGATTGCTTTGCTCTGGACAGTGTTAAGCTCTTTAAGCATTGTTGCATTCATACATTCATATGTTTTGAACAGTAATCTATCCATCATCCTCGTAATTTTTGTTAGTAGGAGGGGATCAGGCTTGAGAGAATCAGAAAAATTAAAAATGTTCTTCTCCTGCCCCTTTTGCATAGTTTGTGGAGAGTAATTACTGAAATGATTGCCTCTAACTTGGAGATCTGATACCATCTTGGTGCCCTTCTCATTGCAGTTAAAAGCAGAAAGTGTTAATCAGCAAAGCCTTGAAAACATGAGTGGGTACTGAAGGTAGACACGAAATGCTAGAGTAAATCAGCGGGACAGGCAGCATCTCTTGAGAGAAGGAATGGGTGACGTTTCGGGTTGAGACCCTTCTTCAGAAGGATATTCTTCAGTCGGTACTGAACCCAAATCAGAATCAAGTTGTTTCTGTAAGGCTTTTTTCTGTAAGTGTGCAGATGAAAGCATTCTCAATAGCATAAATATCCAGCTCAAAACAGAAATATAGAGTAGACAGTGTTTTCTTTCTCAGTTGTTCAGTATTTCCATTAGGTTTATCTGATTGGTGCTAAAATATTAACTTGGTTAACCTTAAAAACTTTGAAGTAACAGCTCAGACACTAAAAAAAGTTACAAGTGTCTTCATATTTTTGTGTTGTTGAAGATTTTAAGGGGGTGGAAGATTGCAACCTTCACGTGGTCCGCTCTGTTTCGACGAATGCAATCAACCTGCCGTGCACAATCAAATAAGTTCAAATAGAACAAGTTGTCCTACAACTTTAGGCTGTGCACGCCATACGCAAGAAGAAGAAGCAGATTTTAAGAAAAAGGATACTTTCTTACTTTTTCTTTGTATCAAGTCTGAGATTCCCTGCACACAGTCTAAATATACTTTCAGCAGTGTGCATGAATTATTGACATTTGAAGAGTATATCATATCAAAATGATTGTATTTTATTGCATTGGGTATGGTATATTTGCATATCACACAAATATTTTGCAAAATGTTTAAAGTTCATCAATATGTTACAGAATCTTACAAGATGTAGTCAATCTAATTTGCTAATGTTCATCTCCTGATAACATAACATTTTTTTCTATTTTTTCCCACATAGAGGTGCAGGAGGAGGCTGTAGTGTACCATGGTCCTGGTAGAGTTAGGGTTGTGTAGGTCGGATCAAGAATCTGAAAGTTGTAGGAAAGCAATCGTTCCCTATCCTGATGGTATGAGTCTTCTGGCTTCTGTGCCTCCTCTCTGATGATGGTAGTAAAAGAGGGCATGGCTGGGTGGTGTGGATCCTTCATGCTAGATGTCACCTTCTCAAGGCAACACCTCATGTAATTGCCTTCGGTCGAGGAGAGGGCTGTGCCTGTGATAGACTGTGATTTGGCTTCCCATTAATACATTTTCTTTATTTTATAATCTCTTTCTTCAAAAGCATTTACTTTGTTTGATGAACAATGTAAAAATAAATCACACAAGAATGCAACATGGATTTTAGCATTCAAAAATAAAAACTCTAGATGCTCTATTATGCCAGTTCCCAGTTTACATTAATTTCCTGTATTTCAAATGATTTTATTCATGTTGTTGAGGCCTTGATAATTTTTTTTAATCAACCTTATTAATGTGTTTTTATAGTTGCAAGTTTTCACCACGTCACGTCAACTGAAAGGTCTTTAACTTGTCATCATGAATCTTGTGGCCTGAGCTGAACTCCTTCAAGATAAACAGGACTTCAATCCATTACAATTTGAGCTTATAAATTGGGTCAGAAAGAAATGATCTATCATTTAAAACAGAAGCATTCACTATAGGCAGTTGGTGTAAGAATCTTCTTAAATATCATGGTTCACAAAGTGTTAAGCATTGAGCCTGAGAGGAATTGTCTCTAAGGATGAGGTGATAAGTGCAATAGTTAGTGCATATCCTGTCTAAGTTTGTCTAATGGCATAATGGGTGTTAGATGAATTGCCCAAGTGACTTCCTATTATCTTGGCATCACTTTAGCTCAGAGTTGCTCCAGGAATTGACTCTTCTTGGTTGCCATGGAGACCAACTTTTTGAAAGTATGTTTTAGGAGATTGGGCATGAATCCAGGAAACAAACAAATTTCAATTTTATTGGATTGAACCCTTGAAAGAAAAAATGTGTCAATTGTTTTGGATATGAATAGCTTATTGTGTTTTTTTCCCTGTTTCTCCTAATTTTTTAATCTTGCTGTTTAGTACTTGAATGATATGTGATCTGTAACAAGATCACATATGTGCCAAAGACAATTAAATGAAATAAAATGTTTATTTCAATTAAAAATTGTGTATCACCACATAATTTACTAAAACAAGCAGGATTGTAAAAATGGATAAAACAACAGCAATAGGCATTTCAAGTTTAGTATTGTAAAATGCCTCCGGTACTGGAGCAACATCAGACAGAAGTTTAATCTTGGCCAAATAATGGAAGGGTGGACTAAATATAATAAAATGAACTGCAGTTGCTGGTTTATATCAAAGATAGACACAAAATGCTGGAATAACTCAACGGGTCAGGCAGCATCTCAGGAGAAAATGGATAGGAGTTAGAGGTTTGTTAAAAGCAGGAAGCTTTTGGGAGCTCCTCGGATGAAAGAGAAACACGAAGAGGCGTAGGGAGGTAATTATGGAGTTTAGGATTACTTAAAGTGCTCCTGGCAGTGAAATAGCAAAGAAATAGTGTTGGAGATAAGAATGGGTACGATGGGATTCCACCTAAAAAGTTAAATTTATTTCTTGGGGAATTGTAATCCAGAGAGCGTTACAAACATAGTCAAGGGCCTGTCCCACTTGGGCGTCATTTGCGCATCATTTACGCGACATAATTTACGGCGCACGATGCACACGTTGTGACGCGCACGTTGCGCATTACGCGCGCAAGGTGCGTGGCAACGTAGGCAGTGACGCGCGGTCGCACGCGGCGCCCCAGGATTTTGGGATGTACAGAACCTTCGCACACCATCTGCATGATGTCCAAATGACGCCCAAGTGGGACAGGCCCTTCAAGGTCCAAGAAATGGAGGATTTGAATAAAAGGATGAAAATTATAAAAAGTGATTCATGTAGGTGATTGAAAACAGGGAGGGAAGATGATGGTATTTGGTAGGGGGTATGGTAATATGAGACTAAATTTAGATGTGATCTAGTTGATGGAAGATGAAATATAGAAGAAGGGCTATTGTAAAAAAAAGGTATATAATATGTGTGCAAATTATATATTGATAATCGGTTGTTGTGCTGTCAATTATTTGTTATTTAGTTCATGCAATTAAAGAAGCTCCCTCTAAAGCATTAGTTTCCTCGCATGCATTAATGTATTTATCTGCTTTGCCAATGCTGCTTGGCCCAATATTGGCCCTCATATAGGCCCCAATATGGGACCACCCAGGTTTGATTAAATGTTAAACACGGGTAGACAATAGAAAATAGGTGCAGGAGTAGGCCATTCGGCCCTTCGAGCCAGCACCGCCATTCAATGTGATCATGGTTGATCATCCACAATCAGTACCCCGTTCCTGCCTTCTCCCCATATCCCCTGACTCTGCTATTTTTAAGAGCCCTATCTAGCTCTCTCTTGAAAGCATCCCGAGAACCTGCCTCCACCACCCTCTGAGGCAGAGACTTCCCTCTCCCCTCAACCCCTCCCCCCACCCCCATATTGCCAACAGATATTTTTCTGGATATCAATTGCCATCTCCTGCTTTATGTGCCAAGAACACAAGGCACAGATCTTTTACTTGATAAATAACATCTGCTGCAGAGTGATTCTTTATGGAATGTTGCATTCCGGAGCTACCTGGGAACAGGTTATGGTATTAGTGCCTGTCTGATGTTTATAGGAATATGACAGGAAGTCTTGCCTTTCTGCTTTGATCTGATATTTTGCACTCAACATAACTATCACACAATATCTGTGACTGGAAAATGAATTTGTGCCCTAAATGTTACAAGATTTTGCAAAAAGACAAGTTATTTTTGTAAAAATGTGCCGGGAGATTGCAGGCAGCTGCAAGACTAATGGGTTGTCATAGTAAAGGATTTTAACTTTCCCAATATAGACTGGGACTGTCATAGTGACAAGGGGTTAGATTTGTCAAATGTGTTCAGGAAAGTTTCCTTAGGCAATATATAGAAGGCCCTGGGACTGGTGTAAAGGGGACTGAGGACCAGACTTAAGAATGAAATCAGGAGGGCAAAAATGGGGCAGGAGATAGCTCTAGCACATAAGAATAATGAAATCTAAAGAGATTTTATATTTATATGAAGGGAAAGAGAGTAACGAGAGAGAGAATAGGACTCCTCAGTAATCAAAGTGGTCATCTATGTGTGGAGCTACAGGAGATAGTCCTCAATCAGTATTTCTCCTTTGTTTGTACTGCAGAGAAAGGCATGAAGTGCATGGAACTTGAGACAGTTAATGGAGATGTCTTGAGGACACTATTACAGTCGAGGAGGTGCAGGGTGTTGTAAGGCGTACAAAGGCATATACTGTACGTTGTATGGCATAAGAAATCTCTGCTGCCTGATTACATGTATCCAAGTACACCGTGGGAAGCAAAGAAATTACAGGAGCCCCAGCTGAGATATATGAATCAACTTTAGACATGGGTGAGGTGCGGATGACTGGAGGGTGGCTCATGTTGTGCCTTTATTTAAGAAGGGCTGCAAGGAAAAGCCCACAAGCTATAATCCAGTGGGCCTAACATCTGCAGTAGGTGAGTTAATGGAAAGAATTCTGAGGGATAAGATATACAGTATATGCATTTGGATAGACAAGGGATGATTAAGGATAGTCAGCATGGTGTTGTACAGGGGGATTGACCTCTTACGAATGTGACTGGCAAGGCCATAAACGTACTTTATATGGACTTTAGCAAGGCCTTTGATAAGGTTTGATCGCATGGGATTCAGGGTGAGCTAGATAACTGATACAGACTCGGCTCCATGGAGGGAACCAGAGGGGGTGGTGTAAGGTTGTGTTTTGGACTGTAGACCTGTAATTAGTGGTGTGCCTCAGAGATTGGCGCTGGGCCCATTGTTTAGTTTGGTTTAGAGATACAGTGCGGAAACTGGCCCTTCGGCCCACCGGGTCCTTGCACATTAACACAATCCAACATACATTAGGTATGTTACAATACTTACCTTCAGCGGCACTGCAATTCTGCCACTGGTCGTGTGCGCGATTTTGGCGCCTTTGGTGGGGGGCGGGGTTAAAATGCGGGTTTCTCCTACCTTGTCCTGAATTATATTTCGTTGTAGTGCAAGCTTTTGCTGAAGAATCGTTCCGACGGGCGTTTTGTGTATTTTTTATTTTTATTCGCCCGACAAGTTCAGCGCTGGAGTCATTTTAAAATCAGCTCCTAAAGCCGTCAACGCCGACCAAGGGGATGGATTTCACGCACGGGACAGGTAAAGGAAAGCCGTTTATTTTATGTATAAAAGTGCTCCTTAAGATGCCTTTAATTCACATTTTAAGTTGCGAAGGTGATTTTTTTCCCCGAACGAACCGGCAGTATTTTTCATGCCGATACGGGTTTAAATTCACCGCAACCGCAACGTTCCAAATGATCGCGTTCCAGAAAAGCCCACTCGCAAGATGATTTAAATGGCCATTAATTTACAGGTTTTGAACATTAAATTCCTTCCATTTGGCCTATAAATCCATGACAATGAGATTTAAAAATTATGTTATATTGTGAATTCTTGTGTGAATGTTATTTGGACACTTAGGCTATTTAAAAATGTTAATCTATTCTTAAGAAATTGATAGATGTTTAGATCTAGTAATTGAATTTTGTAATTAGCTACAATTAGGTAACTAACTAATTATATGCTTTAAATTCATGTCACCTAAGTAAGATTGTTTCATATTTGTTTCAGAATGCTTCAATCTATAATAACTGAAAATTTCTTTCAGTTCTCTTAATTTCTAAGAAAGTTATGGGCTTTTGACTGTCCTCGATCACAGCTTTTGTGTTAAGTCAATGGAAAAGCAATAGGGAACAAGATGCTAATTTCCGAGTATGAAAATGGCCATAACTTTTTTAATACTGAAGATATGAAAGTGAATTAGGTGTCAAATTAAATGTCTTTTTATGCTTTATCTGATGGGATAAATTACAGACTTGATTTTTAAAATCTCAAAATTTTGTAACATTGCTACATACATAACATTTATACCAAGCCAATTAACCTACAAACCTGTGCGTCTTTGGAGTGTGGGTGGAATCCGAAGATCTCAGAGAAAAACACGTGGTCACAGGGAGAATGTACAAACTCTGTACAGACAGCATCCACCATCCAGAATCAGGATCGAACCCGGGTCTATGGTGCTGTGAGGCAGCAACTCTACTGCTGCGCCACCGCACTGCCCTTCGTGTTTGTAGTTTATATTAATGATTTGGATGAGAATGTACAAGGCAGGATTAGTATGTTTACTGATGACACTAAGGTAAATGGCATTGTTGATTGTGAAGATGGTTATCAAAAATTATAGCAGGGTCATTAGCAACTTGGCTGAGGTTTGGCTAATGGAGTTTAATGCAAATAAGTGTGATGTGTTGCATTTTGGGAAGTCAAAATAGGGCAGAGACCACAGTCAATGATGGGGTCTGGGGGAGTGTTGTAGAACAGAAGTAAATAGAGTATATAGAAAGAGTACGGTATATAGTTCCACGAAAGTGTCATTACATGTACATAGAGTAGTAAAAAATATTTTTGTACATTGGTCTTCATCAGTCATGAATTTGTGTATTGAAGTTGAGGTGTTATGTTACAGTGATGTAAGATGATGGTGAGGCAAGAACAAATGTAGACTTGGCAACTATTTTGCTCAACATTTGCCCTTGGTCGACCGCCAAGGCCTATTGTATCTCTCATTTACTAACTATTTTAACTCCCCTGCTCATTCCCTTTCTGTCCTAGGCCTCCTCCATACCAGAGTGAGGCCACACGCAAACTGGAGGAACAGCACCTCATATTCTGCTTAGGTAGCTTATAACCCAACAGTATGAACACTGAATCCTCCAACTAACGAATTAACCCTCTTCCACTGTACCCCTATTTATCCACCCTCTCCCTCTGGCTTCATAATTTGTGCCTGGACAGATACATGGATAGGAAAGGTTTAGAGGGATATCGACCAAATGCGGGCAAATGGGTCCAGCTAAGATGGGGATCTTTGTCGGACTGACCGAGTTGGGCTGAAGGACCTTTTTCGATGCTGTATGACTCTGACTTTGTTGAGAAATGTTACTACTCTCTTACCTGCAGATGCTTGACATTAAATTTAAACTTGGAAGCAAAAAACATTTTTTGTGAAAAATGGTCATGCTTGTAATAGAAAGAAGACATATCATTATTCAGTGAAGAAAACAGATCTTGGTGTGTATTTTGGAGCCTTGCAAATAAGTAACCTTATTATTGATATTAGAATACACTGGGATCTTATGAGGAGTTGTACGGGATTAATGGATCTATTTAACTCATTGTTACGATACGATACGATAAAAGTTTATTCATCCCCGGAGGGAAATTGGTCTGCCGACAGTCAGAACACACAACAAGGTACACAAAAACTTGAAATTAAATGTGAAAACCAAAAGAAAAGGACAAGCGACTGTTGTCTGGCTGCTGTGTGCACAGCACCTTCACCGGAACAAATCAACAAACAAACAAATGCAGACTTATCCCCTGGGCAGAGGATTCTAAACTAGAGTGCTGCCCCCCCTCCCCCACACCGGGTCCCCTTCTTCTCTCCCACCATCCCTCATGGCGGTCCCCCCACGCTGGTCCCCATTGCCTTCCTCTCCCCCTCACGCTCATCGACCGCGAGGCCCCACCGAGGCTCCCATTGTCGCCGAGGCTCACGTTGCCGCTGAGGCTCCAGTTGTCACCGAAGCTCCACTGCTGCCGAGGCCCCACTGACGCTGAGGCATCCGCTGCTGCCGCCGAGGCTCCCATCATGGCCTCCTCTGAGGCTCCTTCGGCCCAGACAGGCCTCGCCACCCGGCTTCACCACAGTCGGCTGGGAGGCCTGTGGGGCGAGTCGGGCCTACCAGGGCGCATTCTGATCGTCGACAGCGTGCTTGTCCGGCAGGTGGATCGAGCCGGCACGACTCCCCGGGACACTCCCGCCGTGCACGCGGCACCCCGGGACACATATTCATATATGGCCTCCAGTGGTGTTTGGCCCTTTCACAGGAAGAATCGCAAAAAGACACTAAAATCTTTAATTTGACAAATATTTCACCACATTGAGTCATTTTGAAATAACAGAAATAATTATGATCCTTAATAACATTTGAGTTATAAATATAGCACAATATAATATTGCTAATTTGTAGTGGCTAAATCTAAATGTTTTAGCAGCGTGGCAGTGTTTTAGCTACCATGAGGAAAATATAGTGGAAGCATAATTGGTCAGGAATGTTATGTAAGCATAAAATAACAACCAATATGTTTTTTGGAGTTCAGCATCTCATGGTGTCCACTATTAATCTCCCTAACCCTTAAAATGAAAAATGTTTGCATCACAAATTGCTTGTAGCTTGAGCTTATCCAGGAGTGATGCCCTGCTGTCGTTTGAGCTGCCACTTGCGTCTGCCTTGGAAATGCAATATTTTTCATTGGATTTAAGTGCTCGTTCCTTATGTCTGATTAGTGCTGCCTTTCTGAGGAAGCTACTGCACCTATATTCAGTCCTGTTCCAGATCAGCATTATACATATGCACCATTAGGTAATGAAGATCAGGAATCAAAAGTTAGATTGATTTTTCTACTTCTAAACAAAGGCAGTTAATGCCAATTCCTAGCCTGCCACGTAAATTGATTCAGCGTAATCTGAAGATTAAAACTGGAACTTTCGAATATGGCTTAAAAACAAATCTAAACATGCATCCTAAGTTGTTTGTGATCAGGGATGATTTTGCGGTACTAAAAGAGCTGCTCTATCATAGCTCCAGTGTCTGTGACAAGAGAACTTTGATCTAAAAATCAATGTACAGAAGGAAACCATTTTTCCAATTCTGTATTGATGACAAATGCCAACCACATTTTCCCTATGTCCATGCATGTTTGTATGTCTTTTTCAAATTACAGTTCCCCTTTTAAATTCCATGGAGTATTAGGTAATCTTATGTCCAATCTGTTGTTACTTCGTTTGCACAGGAGAAGTTTTCATTAAATTAGATTTGGAGAATCGGGGAAACATAGCAACATAGAAACATAGAAAATAGGTGCAGGAGTAGGCCATTCGGCCCTTTGAGCCTGCTCCGCCATTCGATATGATCATGGCTGATCATCCAACTCAGTATCCCATCCCTGCCTTCTCTCCATACCCCCTGATCCCTTTAGCCACAAGGGCCACATCTAACTCCCTCTTAAATATAGCCAATGAACTGGCCTCAACTACCTTCTGTGGCAGAGAATTCCACAGATTCACCACTCTCTGTGTAAAAAATGATTTTCTCATCTCGGTCCTAAAAGACTTCCCTCTTATCCTTAAACCGTGATCCCTAGTTCTGGACTTCCCCAACATCGGGAATAATCTTCCTGCATCTAGCCTGTCCAACCCCTTAAGAATTTTGTAAGTTTCTATAAGATCCCCCCTCAATCTTCTAAATTCTAGCTTGCAGGAGGAAACTCGGCATAGGAGGAGATCACTGAGTATCATACAGTAAAGAAACAGGGCATTTGGTCGAGTCCAATCTAACCATTATGCACCCAATGACAGTAATCTAATTTTTATTCTCCTTACGTTTCCATCAATTCCTCCCAGACTAGGGCCCATTACCTACTTGGATGCAATTTTGGGGATGTGGGAGGCCAGTGGAGCACTCAAGGGAAACCCATGCAATCACAGGGGAACAGCAACCTCTACACAGATAGCACTGGGATCAGGACAGGAGGTGTGAGGCAGCAGCTCTATTAGCTGTGTCACTGTGTCACTGTGTCACTGTGTCACTGTGTCACTGTGTCACTGTGTCACGCTAGCCAAAAATGGACTTTAGATTCATCCCACTTCCCATAGCTTGATGGAAAAGGCTTTACTTTTGAATTCTCTAAAAGCAGTTTTAATGAAGTAAACAAAGATTTCTATGCCAAAATATTTCCATAATTATAATGGAAGTTGCTGAAAATGCACAACTGATTAAATAATCAGCAGTTAGGAATGGAGGGTAAATATAATGTTTTGGAAGGCATGTCTGGTTAGAGTTTTCATCGGTATCCAGAACAGGGGAAAAGTTGCAGGCCATTCAACCCTTGAAAGATGGAAATCCATTTAATTAGATCATGGCTGATCGATATTTCAAATCCATTTTGCTGTCCTTACTCTCAAACACATTATAATCTCACTCCACGAAAATCTTTCAAACAGATTTCCAAAATGTTTGGTTCACCTAGCTTCATCAGCTTCACTGATTTCTGTAAACCTTTACATGACAAAGTGGGTTTTGACATCAGCTAGTTTTGTTGTTGAGATGCATGACTTGCCCCAGCTAAAATTCTGGCCAGGAGGTTATTTAATTGACTACAGCAGGTCCCTGGCCTCTTGTCAGATTCCACAAATATTGCAGGTGTGCTTGGCATTGTTTGTCTGTAGCACTGCGGGCCGTTTCCAAGCTGCTGATCTTTTAGAACTGTCTTGCTTTTAACTTTGGCATAAGCAATTCATCGTTCTGTGTGTATTTCCCCAGATATTCTGAATTTCAGTAGCAGTAACGTTCTTAACAACTTTCAACATCAGAATAGGTGCTCCAAACGTTGGTAAATGTTGGTTGTCAAATGTGTCTGATTTATCTTCCAAAGGCTGACATCAAAAAACTAATCTCATCTCGCCCTCACCCACTGAAGCTCGGCTTGAAAGCCAGCACACAATCCTGAGTACTTTATCAATATTGATAATGTTTCTGCAACGGCCTGAACCTCTGGGCTTTCAAGCCCTTTGTTAAGTCAAACTGAAAAGCACGGATTGAAATTGTTGCTGACCCTTACACTATAGTGACCACATTGCCCTCGAATGGTCTGCATCAAACATTAGACAAAAACATTATATCTAAATTTAACCAAAATGCAAAGATTTGTTTCAGCTTTAGAAAAACAGCCCTAACCGACGTTGGACACTGCTAGAGTGTTCCAGGCATTTCTCCTTCTCCAGGCTGGTGTCTTTTGACTGGGTGTCCTGATCAAAATTTAAAGATAATAAATTATCAAGCTTATCTTTGCATTTTGCGTTACAGATTTCAGAAACTGTTTATCGGCATTTGGGTTAATCTAGTTTGAGTTTGCCAATCATAAGTTCATAAGTTGTTGGACCAGAATTCGGACATTTGGCACATCGAGTCTACTCTGCCATTCAATCATGGCTGATCTATCTTTCCTTCTCAACCCATTCTCCTTCCTTCTCCCCATAACCCCTGACACCCGTACTACTGTACTAATCAAGAATCTATCAATCTCCGCCTTAAAAGTATCCATTCACAGTCTCTACAGCCTTCGGTGGCAATGAATTCCACACCCTCTGACTAAAGAAATTCAACGTCATCTCCTTTGTAAAGGTACATCCTTTTATTCTGAGATTATGGCCTCTGGTCCTGGACTTTCCCACTAATGGAAATATCCCCTCCACATCCACTATCCAGGATAGCCTTTCACTATCGGTAAATCTTATTTTATTTTTTAAATTTTTTTACCTGTATTATTTATATGTAAATAAAAGGAGCCTTTAAAGGTAGATTTTTTTGAAAATGTTATTTCAACATTTTCAAGTTTTATTACTTTATTATACATTACCAAAAATACTTCATGAGTATTTCTTTTAAGTATTTTTCCCCACGTATCACTGTGATATTTGAATTTCTCCTATTATCCAGCTATTAGTCAAAATAATATCTGCTACCAATATCAATTACTGCTGTTATTGAAATTTGCCACAAGCAGATCATTGTTACCATGGAAACCAACTGCATCACCCTTGTTGTATAAGGAAATTATGAAAATGAATAAACATTTAAC
>CM075980.1:38292467-38344375 GCA_038087875.1 Malacoraja senta
ATATGAAGGTCTGAGGGGTATATTGCCTGAATTGCACTGGGAAACTGCCTTAAAATGTATGACATCAGGTAGTTTGGGGAGAAATATAAAAATAATCTATAGCCTTCCATAAGAATGCAAAAAGGAAAAGACTAGTGAGGGAAAATGTGGATCCCTTCCATTGATGGCAGAACTTACACTGGAAAATGAGGAACTAGCTAAGGAATTAAACAACCTCCAAAAATGCAGGAGAAACCATTTCCTTCCACATTTGCTGCCTGACCCTCCAGCACTTTATTTTATTATCATTATGCAGTGTAAAGGATTTCACATAGAACAAATATTGTAACAAATGAAGAAATGTGTTATGGCACTCTGAATAATTCCATACTAGATTATTAAGAACAGCAAACGCCAGTAATGGCTTCCATTGATCAAGTACTTTATCGTTCCATCAAGCATTCTTCTACTGGCCCACTGATAGCACCTTACCTTACGTCTTACTGTCTTCATACCATAAAGCTGTACATATTGCTACCATCCTTTCCCCAGTCCCTCTCAAGTCACCAGTAAAACAAGCCAAGCATATTTCAAATGCTTTTCTCATTTTAGTAATGTGTTTTTATTCTGACTGTTATTCCCTGGACATGGATTGAAACCCTTGCTCTGATTAAAAGTATGTTTTCTATTGAACAACCAGTTTACAGTATGTTTCACTCTGAAGTTAATGTATAGTAATCATTACATCAGCTGCAAGATCTTAAATTGTACATTTAGAGAAATGGAAGTTATATGGAATCTGTAAAAATACCAACAAAAACAAAATTGTGTTTTTCACATTGCAAAGGGATTTACGTTCCAGGACTGTAAAATATCACAAAATGAATCAATATTATTGTCATGAAAATGACTGCAATTTTTTTGAAATACAGTGAGCGATGGTTCACTGTGGAATACAATAAATATTCCATTTAGATAGCAAGAACATAATTAATTCATAATCTTACTACTAATCTAATCAGATCAGTCCCATGAGCTGTGGTTAAGGTGGTTGAAATGATCTGTTTTAAAAGTATTTATGAACTATATATCTTGGGACTGTCTTGTCTTTAGTTTTTTACAGCCTTACTTTTTAATGTGGAACATTAAAATGATCAACAGTCTAGATACAGAGGCCTCTTACCATTCTATCTAATTTCATCCAGCTCATGTTTCAACTCATTGAATCACAAATAAATTACGAAGGGCATTGATCGGTTAGGCAGTCAGAACCTTTTTCACAGTGTGGAAATATCAAGGACTAAAGGGCATTGGTTTAAGGTGAAAGGGAGATGTGCGGTGCAAGATTTTTACCCAGAGTTGTGGAGCACACTGCCAGAAATGGACGTGGAGGCAGATCGGCTAGTGACATTCACTAGGGTTTTAGATATGTACGTGAACATGCAGGGAACGGAGGGATTTGATTCAAGTGCAGGCAGAGAAGATTAATTTAACTTAGTATTATGTTCAGCACAAACATGCTAGACTGAAAGGCCTGTTCCTATGCTGTTCTATGTTCTATTGTTCTATGTCTATGTTCACTGCAATTGCTTGAAACTGATTCCAGCATATTAAGTTTAGAGACCAGCATGTACTTGCACCAGTTCCTGGGAAAGCATCTGGATCTGATGGTGTATCTGGCCATGTTCATAAAACTTGTGCGGACCAACTGACTGGAGATTTTGTGGAAATCTTCAACCTCTCATTACTAAGGTCCATGGTTCCCTCCTGCTCTAAAAGTGCATCGGTAATACCAGAAGCGTAGGGCAATGTGCTTTAATAACTTCCGACAAGTGTCTCAAACATCTGTAGTGATACTCTGTGAGATTAATTATGGCGCATTTCAACTCCTATTTTCTAAGATGATGGACCCTAATAATTTGCCCACTGCCAAATAGATTAACAGGGGTGCAATCTTTCTGGCTCTACACTCGACACTGATCCACTTAGACAATAATAACACTTAGATGATGCTGTTGTTCATTGACTACGGCTGGGCATTCGACACCATCGCCACCAATCGTATTATCATCTCAAAGAACCGGGTCTCTGCTCATTTCTCTGCAACTGGTCCCAGTCTTCAGCAGAACACAGTCAGTATGATTGGCAACAAAACTTTGCCCTTGATAACCATCAGCATAGGAGCACCAGTGATGAAGTGGGCTTAGTCCACCATTTTATCCAACCTCTTACATTCCTGTGTGTTGGAATTGAAATATCAGACCATGAAGCAACCAGTCAGAATATTTTCTACAGTACACATCTTTAGACATTTTTTAGAATATTTGGTGGCGTGCTGATCCTCTTCAAACTTTGAAGAAAATACAGGTGCTGGCATGCTTTCTTCATGATAATATCTTTGTGTTGTGTTCAGCACAGGTCAATGGGAATGGTAGACACAAAATGCTGGAGTAACTCAGCGGGTGAGGCAGCATTTATGGAGAGAAGGAATTGGCGACGTTTCAGGTTGAGACCCTTCTTCAGACTGATGTCAGGGGTGGGTGCGGAACAAGGGAAGAATGTAGGCGGAGACAGTAAGACTAGTGGGAGAAATTGGATGGGGGAGGGGATGGAGAGAGAAAGCAAGGGCTACCTGAAGTTAGAGAAGTCAACGCTCATACTGTTGGGGAGCAAACTGCCCAAGTTACTCCAGCATTTTTTAAACATATAAGATTATTAAGGACATGCTAGATGCAGGAAACATGTTCACGATGTTGGGGGAGTCCAAAAAGAGGGGCCACAGTTTAAGAATAAGGGGTAGGCCATTTAGAACTGAGATGAGTAAAAACTTTTTCACACAGAGAATTGTGAGTCTGTGGAATTCTCTGCCTCAGAGGGCGGTGGAGGCCGATTCTCTGGATGCTTTCAAGAGAGAGCTAGACAGGGCTCTTAAAGATAGCGGAGTCAGGAGATATGGGGAGAAGGCAGGAACGGGGTACTGATTGGGGATGATCAGCCATGATCACATTGAATGGCGGTGCTGGCTCAAGGGCCGAATGGCCTTCTCCTGCACCTATTGTCTATTGTCTATTTTGTGTCTACCTTTGATTTACCAGCATCTGCAGTTCTTTCTTAAACATCAATGGGAATGTTAATGCCCAGGAATTTGAAGCTGCTAGTACACTCCTCCACTGACCCACTAATGTAAACTGGTGTTTGGTTTCTTAATGTCCCCTTTTTGAAGTCAATGATTAGATCTTTGGTCTAACATCATAACCACAAACTACAAACTCCCCTGGATTCATTCTCACTGCCTTTGCTCCATCAGAGACGGATATACCTCTAACTGTCTATGTCCCATACACTGCATTTTCTACTGTAAACAGTCCACTTTCCACATCAATCTAACTTATTGGACTCACTGACACATCTATCCTTCTCTCTCTCTTTCTCCCTTTTTCTCACTCTCTCATCTCTCTCCCTCTTTCACTTTCCCCCTTGTTTTCCCTATTCCCTCTTTTTCATTCCCACACTTTCTCATTCTCTTTTTCCCCTCTCCACTCTCACACCCTTCTCTCTCATTCTCTCATTCTCCCTTTTTCCCTCTTTCCCTCTCTCTCTTTCCCACTCTCTCTTTCTCTCTCACACTTTCTGCCCTCCTCGCCCCATCTCCCTACCTCCCTTCCTCCCTATTTCTCTCTCATACCCACTCTCTCCCTCCCTCCCTGGCTTCTCCTACCATCTCTCCCTTTTACAGGACAAGATGTTGCACAAGGCTGTGGAGCAGGCAATCATGATTATCATTCAAGTTGTCATTGCAGAGGCTGTGGCCAGCAGTCTGGCTGAAATCAGCAAAGGTGACAGCATCTTTAATCCCAAACTTTCACAGCAATAATAATCATGATCCAGAAGCACAGTCATTTGTATTCAGAGAAGTAACTATCAGCGCAGGTCCTGCCAAACAATGGGTGCCACCAATCCCAATGTCTTGAACATCATATTTTATAACCAGAAGTCCCAGTGGCATTCAATGGGTTAAATTGACCTTCTTTATCCAGTATACCAGACATCACCCCCATATAAGGTGAGTACAAGGCAACCTAATCAGTGGTTTAGTACTTTTTTGATTTTTGAAGTGATTAATTGATTTTTTGCTCGATGAATCTAAATGATTCGGCCCCTGGAAATAGAAAGGTGACAATGAGTTGATTTTGCTACGAATATTTATTAAGGTCAACAAGTGAAATATTGCTCTTTATACTTCACACGCACTCACAGCCTGACCTCATTCTGCAAAGACTGGGCCCTTCTACACCCACCCCCCTCCAATCACCACTTCACACCCAATCACCCACACCCTCCGAGCTGCACAACATCACTTCTCCATCATCAACAATAAAAATAGAGGAGGTGGAGAGGCTTTTCAGAGGACACAGCTGGCCAAGCTGAAAAATATCACAAACACCCTGCAGGACCCTCTGCAGTTTGCATATCGGGCCAATAGATCTGTGGATGACGCAGTCAACCTGGGCCCGCACTTCATCCTACAGCACCTAGACCGCCAGGGGACCTATGCGAGGATCCTGTTTGTTGATTTTAGCCCTGCATGCAACACCATTGTGCCAGAGCTACTACACTCCAAACTTTCCGAGTTGACTGTGCCTGAACCCCTCTGTCGGTGGATCACCAGCTTCCTGACAGATAGAAAGCAGCATGTGAGGCATCTCGGATGCGCAAATGCTCAGCATAGGAGCACCGCAAGGCTGCGTACTCTCTCCTCTTCTCTACTCTCTCTACACCAACGACTGCCCCTCCACATACACCTCTGTCAAGCTTCTCAAGTTTGCGGATGACACAACCCTGATTGGACTGATCCAGGATGGGGAGGAATCTGCCTACAGACAGGAAGTGTCACAGCTGGCATCCTGGTGCCATCGCAACAACCTAGAGCTCAATGCTCTTAAGACAGTGGAATTGATTGTAGACTTTAGGAGAGCTCCCCCTCCCCTCACCCCACTCACCATCAACAACACCACAGTCACATCTGTGGAGTCTTTTAAGTTTCTGGGAACCATCATCTCCAAGGACCTTAAGTGGGGGTCTACCATCGACTCCACAGTCAAAAAGGCACAACAGAGGATGTACTTCCTACGGCAGCTGAGGAAGCACAATCTGCCACAGGCATTGATGGTCCAATTCTACACGGTCTGTTCTCACCTTCTCCATCATGGTCTGGTTTGGCTCAGCCACCAAGCACGGCACCTGGAGGTTGCAGCGAATCGTCCGATCAGCAGAGAAGGTTATTGGCTGCAACCTTCCCTCCATTGATGAACTGTACACTGCAAGGGCCAGGAAGCGAGCGGGCAAGATTATCTCTGACCCCTCTCACCCTGGCCACAAACTGATTGAATCACTTCCCTCTGGAAGGCGACTCCGGACTGTCAAAGCTGCCACAGCCAGACATATAAACAGTTTTTATCCACGAGTTGTTGCTCTACTCAACGGCCAAAAATCTGTAGCCTCCCTTTGATCTGGTATTTTGTTGGTTCACATGCTTGATCAATGGTGTTTTATTATTAATGTTTTATTATTATTAATGTTTAGTGTTTTCTGAGTCATTCGTAACTGTCACTGTATGCCATGTTGTTACTTGTGGGCGGAGCACCAAGGCAAATTTCTTGTATGTGAATACTTGGCCAATAAACTTACTTACTTACTTATTCAGGCTTATTTCTTTGATAAAATTAAGTCAGACATTTCAGTTTCCAAACCATTAGTTTCCCCAGCCATCAGTATTTTAATTTTGTTAAAGAAGGAACTGCAGATGCTGGAAAATCGAAGGTACACAAAAATACTGGAGAAACTCAGCGGGTGCAGCAGCATCTATGGAGCGAAGGAAATAGGCAACGTTTCGGGCCGAAACCCTTCTTCAGACTGATAGGGGGTGGGGAGAAGAAAGGAAAAAAAGGAAAAAAGGCGGAGGAGGAACCCGAGGGCTGGGGGAGGGGAGGAGACAACCAGAGGGCTGATGAAGGGTCCCCTCCCCTTCATCAGCCCTCTGGTTGTCTCCTCCCCTTCATCAGCCCTCTGGTTGTCTCCTCCCCTCCCCTAGCCCTCGGGCACCTCCTCCGCCTTTTTTCCTTTTTTCCTTTCTTCTCCCCACCCCCTATCAGTCTGAAGAAGGGTTTCGGCCCGAAACGTTGCCTATTTCCTTCGCTCCATAGATGCTACTGCACCCGCTGAGTTTCTCCAGCATTTTTGTGTACCTAGTATTTTAATTTTGTTTGGTAACAACTTTCACAATTCCTTTTATTTTTCTATTCAACATACAAGGCACAAAGTATTGCAGAGGGTGGAACCTTTCCAGCTTTTTTGCCCCTTACCACATCAATGGAAGGCATTTAAACACTGCATGGATGAACTACAACAATTGTTCATCGCAGTTTGGCAAAAAAATAAATCAGGGAAGGTAGTGCATCCATGGATAACAATGGAAATCAGGGATAGTATCAAAACAAAAGATGAAGCGTACAAAATGCCAGAAAAAGCAGCATACCAGAGGACTGGGAGAAATTCAGAGTCCAGCAGAAGAGGAAAAAGGGCTTAATTAGGAAAGGGAAAATAGATTATGAATGAAAACTGGCAGGGAACATAAAAACTGACTGCAAAAGCTTTTATAGATATGTGAAGAGAAAAAGATTAGTTAAAACAAATGTAGGTCCCTTGCAGTCAGAAACAGGTGAATTGATCATGGGGAACAAGGACATAGCAGACCAATTGAATAACTACTTTGATTCTGTCTTCACTAAGGAAGACATAAATAATCTGCCGGAAATAGCAGGGGACCGGGGGTCAAATGAGATGGAGGAACTGAGTGAAATCCAGGTTAGCCGGGAAGTGGTGTTAGGTAAATTGAATGGATTAAAGGCCGATAAATCCCCAGGGCCAGATAGGCTGCATCCCAGAGTACTTAAGGAAGTAGTCGCAGAAATATTGGATGCATTAGTGATAATTTTTCAAAACTCTTTAGATTCTGGAGTAGTTCCTGAGGATTGGAGGGTAGCTAATGTAATCCCACTTTTTAAAAAGGGAGGGAGAGAGAAAACGGGGAATTACAGACCAGTTAGTCTAACATCGGTAGTGGGGAAACTGCTAGAGTCAGTTATTAAAGATGGGATAGCAGCACATTTGGAAAGTGGTGAAATCATTGGACAAAGTCAGCATGCATTTATGAAAGGTAAATCATGTCTGACGAATCTTATAGAATTTTTCGAGGATGTAACTAGTAGAGTGGATAAGGGAGAACCAGTGGATGTGTTATATCTGGACTTTCAGAAGGCTTTCGACAAGGTCCCACATAAGAGATTAGTATACAAATTTAAAGCACACGGTATTGATGTGGATAGAGAACTGGCTGGCAGACAGGAAGCAAAGAGTAGGAGTAAACGGGTCCTTTTCACAATGGCAGGCAGTGACTAGTGGGGTATCGCAAGGCTCAGTGCTGGGACCCCAGCTATTTACGATATATATATTAATGATTTGGACGAGGGAATTGAATGCAACATCTCCAAGTTTGCGGATGATACGAAGCAGGGGGGCAGTGTTAGCTGTGAGGAGGATGCTCGGAGGCTGCAAGGTGACCTGGATAGGCTGGGTGAGTGGGCAAATGCATGGCAGATGCAGTATAATGTGGATAAATGTGAGGTTATCCACTTTGGGGGCAAAAACAGGAAAGTAGACTATTATCTGAATGGTGGCCGATTAGGAAAAGGGGAGATGCAACGAGACCTGGGTGTCATGGTACACCAGTCATTAAAAGTAGGCATGCAGGTGCAGCAGGCAGTGAAGAAGGCGAATGGTATGTTAGCATTCATAGCAAAATGATTTGTGTATAGGAGCAGGAAGGTTCTACTGCAGTTGTACAGGGTCTTGGTGAGACCACACCTGGAGTATTGCGTACAGTTTTGGTCTCCTAATCTGAGGAAAGACATTCTTGCCATAGAGGGAGTACAGAGAAGGTTCACCAGACTGATTCCTGGGATGTCAGGACTTTCATATGAAGAAAGACTGGATAGACTCGGCTTGTACTTGCTAGAATTTAGAAGATTGAGGGGCGATCTTATAGAAACGTACAAAATTCTTAAGGGGTTGGACAGGCTAGATGCAGGAAGATTGTTCCCGATGTTGGGGAAGTCCAGAACAAGCGGACACAGTTTAAGGATAAGGGGGAAATCTTTTAGGACCGAGATGAGGAAAACATTTTTCACACAGAGTGTGGTGAATCTGTGGAATTCTCTGCCACAGAAGGTAGTTGAGGCCAGTTCATTGGCTATATTTAAGAGGGAGTTAGATGTGGCCCTTGTGGCTAAAGGGATCAGGGGGTATGGAGAGAAAGCAGGTACGGGATATTGAGTTGGATGATCAGCCATGATCATATTGAATGGCGGTGCAGGCTCGAAGGGCCGAATGGCCTACTCCTGCACCTATTTTCTATGTGTCTATGTTTCTATCAGTCTGAAGAAGGGACACAACTCGAAATCTGTCCTATCTGATTGTAGTGGGATGACCAATACCTCAAACTGACAATCCAGACATCTCTGAACGTGGCAAGAGATTATAGAGGAAGATAAGGCGAAACAGGTTACTCATGAAATTGAGAGGTTGCAAATACTGGGAAGAACTAGGCAAATTACAAAAGAATGATAGGGGGGTGAAAATATAAATCTGAGCGGCAAAGGATGCATACAAGAAAAGGTTAGTCACCAACATAAATAGGAATCCAAACATATCGCAGAAGCATATAAGTAGTAATAGGATAGTAAATAGATAAATCAAGTCTACTAAGTTAAAAAAATAGACATTTGCATATTGATGCTGGATAATTTGCTTCTGTATTTACCAGGGAACATTGTATTTCCAAAGCAATCGTGAAGCAGGATATAGTTGAGACTCTGGATATGCCAAAGTTGATATGTTGGTATGAGAAAGGTTGGCTTAAATTCAGGTGAGTAAAACTTAGTGTGTTCTGTTCAGGACCAGATGAGAATGCTTCATAGGACGTTAAGGGAAGTGAGAGCTGACATCGCAGGAGCATTTACCATCATTTTCACTGGTCTTTGGATATGGGGTATTATTTTAGTGGATAATGGCAGATATTACTCCCTTGTATAAAATAGCAGGGAGGTATGAATTCAGCAATTACAGACCAACAAATACAGGACAGTTAGTTTAATCTCAAAATGTTGTATAAATATCATGAGAGGAATATATTGGGTAGATGCACAGAGTCTCTCGCACTGAGTAGGTGAATCGAGGGCTAGAGGACATAGGTTTAAGTTGAAAAGGAAAAGATTTAATAGGAATCTGAGGGGTAACCTTTTCACACAAAGGGTGGTGGGTGTATGGAACAAGCTGCCAGAGGAGGTAGTTGAGGCTTGGACTATCCCAACATTTAAGAAACAGTTAGACAGGTACATGGATAGGACAGGTTTGGAAGGATATTGACCAAGGGCAGGCAGCTGGGACTAGTGTAGCTGGGACATTGTTGGCAGGTGTGTGCAAGTTGGGCTGAAGGGCCTGTTTCCACCGTGTCTCACTCTATGACTCTATCTTAACTTCAAAAGCTTTTTGAAGTTCTAGTTATCATCAACTGAAGGGAAATGAATTAATTAAGGCAAGCCAACACAGATAAGTTAAAGGAAAATTGTGTTAAGCAATTTGATAGAGACACAAGAAACTGCAGGTGCTGGAAACTTGAGCAAAAGTAATCAAAAGGCTGGAGGAATTCAGTGGGTCAGATAGCATCTGTGGAGGGAATGGACAGATGATGTTTCAGGTTGGTGGATGTTTCTGACTGTTGGAATCGGTTGAAGAAAGCTGGAAAAGAGAAGGATGGAGTGGGGCAAAGCCTGGCAAGTGATAGATGGACAGATGAATGGAGTAAATGACAAAAACATAATGCCATTAACTGATGTGCATCTGACATGCTTGTTACTGTAGAGTGTGTTTGTGGATAGATAATCTGTGGCATTAGCTAAAGGGGATAATTCTGCGCACGTATACAGACTGTTGGTTGACATAAAATATTGGAGTATCTCAGCGTGTCAGGTAGCATCTCTGGAGAAAAGGAATAGGTGTAATTTTGGGTCGGGACCCTTCTTCAGAAGTCTCGACCCGAAACGACAAATATTCCTTTTCTCCAGAGATGCTGCCTGACCTGCTGATTTACTCCGGCTTTTTGTGTCTGTCTTTGGTTTAAACCAGCATCTGCAGTTCTTCCCTATACATAGACTGTTGGAAGAAGAGTTTCGACCCGAAACGTTGCCTATTTCCTTTGCTCCATAGATGCTGCCTCACCCGCTGAGTTTTTCCAGCATTTTTGTCTACCTGTTGGTTATCAAGTCTATTTTACCATAACCTTTGTTTTTTTGGATTTTATGTAAGTTATTTCTCTAACTCTGGTAAATGTTTCTGATCCCAAAGAATCAATGGCTGAAAATATATGAATTAATTCTCATGTTTTATCATCTTTTGTAAAAAATGCTTTAAACTCAATGGATTTTTCTTTTATCCCCTTATTCCAGATGATTATGTGTCTACCTGCTGTGCTACTCTCTTGTAAAAATGAGACAAATAATTTATTTTGTACATAAAGGCATTGCTTCATGTTCCAGAAGATTAGTTTATTAATCTGCAAATGACCCTCCAATTCCCTCAATAATATTTTTAGTTTTCATGTATTTATAAGCATATTTAATGTATTGATAAATGACTCATGAGCTGATCTAGTTGGCAACATTATAATTAGTAATAATAATAATACTAATAATATCCAAGGACACTGTGGGAGGCTAGAGAATAAATTGCAGGAGACCTGGCTGTGATCCATGAATTATCATTAGACATGTATGAGGTGCCAAAAGACCTGAGGCTTGTTAATACTGTGCCTTTATTTAAGAGGGTTGCAAAGAAAAGCATGGGAACTATAGAGCACTAAGTCTAACATCTATGATAGGAAGATTACTGGAGAGGATTCTGAGGAAAATGTATACAAGCATTCAGAATGGCAGGGTTTGATTAGAGATAGTCAGCATTGATTTCCATGCGGGGGATCGTGTCTCATGAATTTGATAAGGTTTTCTAAAGAAGTAACCAAGAAGATTGATGAGGGCAGGGCCACGGATAATAGTCTTTATTGACCTCAGCAAGGCCTTTGATTAGATTCTGCATGGTAGGTTGCTCTGGAAGGTTTGATCGCAAGAGATCCAGGGAGAGCTAGCTAATTAAATACAGAATTGTCTTCATGGTGGCGGGCAGAAGGGGTGTGGGATGATTGTTTTTCAGACTGGAGGCCTGTGACAAGTAGTGTGCCTCATTGATCGTCGCTAGATCCATTGCTGTTTGTCATAAGTTCATAATTTCATGTTCATAAGTGATAGGAGCAGTATTAAGCCATTTGGCCCATCAAGTCTACTCCGCCATTCAATCAGGGTTGTTCTATCTTTCCCTCTTCACCCCATTCTCCTGCCTTCTCCCTGTAACCCCTGACACCCCATACTAATCAAGAATATATCTATCTCTGCCTTAAATATATCCACTGACGGCTCCACAGTCTTCTGTGGCAATGAATTCCGCAGATTCCCCACCCCCTGATTAAATTCCTCCTCATCTTCTTCCTAAAGGAACATCCTTTAATTCTGAGGCTATGACTGCTGGTCCACTCCCCCTAGTGGAAACATCCGCTCCACATCCACTCTATCCAGGCCTTTCCCTATTTGGTAAGTTTCAATGAGGGCCCCCCTTATCCTTCTAAACTCCAGCGAGTAGAGGCCCAGTGCTGTCAAACGCTCATCATATGCTAACCCATTAATTCCTGGGATTATTCTTGTAAACCTCCTCTGGTCCCTCTCCAGCGCTGGCACATCCTTTCTCAGAAATGGGGCCCAAAATTGCTCACAATACTCCAAATGCGGTCTGACCAGCGCTTTATAAAGCCTCAGCATAACATCCCAGTTTTTGTATTTTAGTCTTCTTGTAATAAATGCTAGCATTGTGTTTGCCTTCCTTACTACTGACTCGACTTGCAAATTGACATTTTGTGAGTCCTGCACCTACACACCCAAGTCCCTTTGCACCTCCGATTTCTGAATTCTCTCCCCATTTAGAAAATAGTCTACTCCTTTATTCCTACTACCAAAATGCATGACTCTACACTTTGCTACGCTGTATTCCATCTGCCTCTTCTCTGCCCACTTTCCCAACCTGTCCAAGTCATTCTGCACACTCTACATTACCTGCCCCTCCACCTATCTTTGTATCATCTGCAAACTTGGCCACAAAGCTTTCAATCCCCTCATCTAGATCATTAATATACAATATGAAAAGTAGCGGCCCTAACACCGATCCCTGCAGAACTCCGCTAGTCACTGGCAGCTAACCAGAAAAAATCATCTATATCTACAATTTAGATGAGAATGTACAAGGCATGATTATATTTCTCATATTTGTTTATGAAAATAGATCATTTGGCCCATTGTGGCTAGACTGGGTCTCAGAGTAATCCCTCTCCTCGTTTTCAGAAGGTCATAAGTGAGTAGAATTAGGTCATTCGGCCCATCAATTCCACTCTGCCATTCAAACATGGCTGATCTATCTCTAACTCTTAATCTAATTCTCCTCCCTTCTCCCCGTTACCTCTGACACAATTTGTATGACCTATTCTTGTTCCCATCCATCTATCCACGATCCTGCCATCTGGTTCTACATTTCACCCCTCATCTTCCTTTCTTATCGGATTTTTACCACTTGCAGCCCTTTCTCATCTTCTCTTATCCACTCCAGCCTTGTTTGCAATCTAAACTCTTCTATGCCTCACCTGACTTAACTGCTAATCAACTCCTCATTACCTGGGTTCACCTATCTCTTACCCAATCCATTCCTCTCACCTCTTTCTTACTCTACGATCACACATCTCACATCTACTTCAAGATGCACGAGTCCTGAAATATGGTCTGTCCATTACCTCCACAGATTTACTCAGTTCATCCAGCAGTTTATAACAGTCTGATGAAGGGTCTCGACCCGAAACGTAAGTCTGAAGAAGGGTCTCGATCCAAAACGCCACCTATTCCTTTTCTCCAGAGATGCTGACTGACCTGCAGAGTTACTCCAACATTTTTTGCCTATCTTCGATGTAAAACAGCATCCACACACAGTTCCTTCCTACACAATATAACTCTATGTGATTCTCTCACTGCCCATTATCATTCACATTCTTCCAGTGGTTACAAGCAGAAAGTGCAAAACAGAGAGAGCTTGAGAAGAGCGTTGAATCAAGTCACTGGATTTGTGTTGCAAAATATTATTCTTTGAAATGTCCACAATGCAATTTTTTGACGTTTTAAGGTTAATTTCTTTTAACCATTGTATTTGGTATTTTTTGTAGAACCCCTTCGAAAATGTTTCTAGGTATGGAGAAATGTAAACCAATGTTCCTCATGAGTCAAAATTGGGGCAATTGTAGCCTGCATTGGGGAGATGTGGGAAGGGGTGTGGAGAAGGCAGTGAGCAGAGTATATTGCAGAAGGAAAAACGATAAACTTGCTGGAAGGAGCAGGGAGCAAACTAATGTTCACACATTGAAACTGATAGTTATAGAGTAACTTGAAGGACATTTTAAACACTTCCAATTGTTATTTCAATTGACTTCAGGGGAAATAAAATTCAGAGAAGAAATAAAACCATCTGCCAATTCTCTATCAACCGCTTCACATTATTACTCAAAGACAAAATCTACCCTTGAGATGAGCATCAGAGAGTAATTTTGTATTGAAGTTATATTGAGATCGCAGAGATGTGAATTGCTTATTTGGAATGTTAAGCTAGCGGCCAAGATATATGTCAATTTTAGTTGACTGTTTTTTAAACACAGAGGGAGTATAATGGTTAATCCATCATATGACTATGTAAGATGTCATTTGATATAATTAAAAATATCTCTGACTCACTTGCTCAGTTTTCTTAATAAACTTAAGGCAGTAATGGTCAGGAACAGGCAATGCAACATTACACCTGCCTCCAATTGGGAATCCTTCTGGGAAACTAATTTTTATAGAAGCCCGAAGATAGACACAAAATGCTGGAATAACTCAGCGGGACAGGCAGCATCTCTGGAGAGAAGGAATGGGTGACGTTTCGGGTCGAGACCCTACTTCAGACTGGTTAGGGACAAGGAAACAAGCTAATTTCTGATTATTTGGTAAATAAATGAAGATAGAATCCAGGTTAGCTCGCTGCAGCAATATATTGGCCATGACAAAAATAAGTGAAATGCAAGCTAACTGACTTCAGTTTCTTTATAATGCTCTTTTGCTTTACTGTTTTTAACTCATTCTTCTCCAAAAGATCCATGGAAGATAAAAGTCTAGACTTTATTTAGAGACTACCTATTATTATACTATCATAAAAACATAAAGTTTGAGGAAGTCGCAGGCTATTCTATCTTTCTTTTCTCCACTTTAAGGTAACTAAGGTACACACACCCCTTCCCACCCTCCCTCTCCTTTTTTCCTCCTCTCTTCCCTGTGCCCCATCTGGATGCAAACCATTTCTCCCTCCCCCACCCTCTCCCAATCTATATTCCTTCCTCTGGCTTCACAATTTGCCCCTCTTCTATCCTTATCTCCTTATCTCACATATTTTGTCATTTTATTCCTCTGACCTTTGTCAAACCATCTGCCAATCAAAAAAATCACCTTACCTTTATCCACCAATCACTTGCCAGGCTTTGACCCGCCCTACCATTCATCCAGTTTTCTCTGCCACTCCACTAGAATCAGTCTGAAGAATGATCCCAACATTAAACGTCAGCTATCTATGTTACCCACAGACCCATTGAATTACTCCAGCATTTTGTATCTTTTTTTGTGAACCAGCATCTGCAGTTCCTTGTTTCGACACTTTACTGCCCTTTATGCCTAGGCCACCATTTAATAAGATCTTGAGAGTGTAAAACCAAAATATATAATACAACCACTGTAGTGCAAAATAGTTTGATGCTGAGACAAGGTTGTCGTTAAGGTTGTGTAGGGTTGTGTTTTCTTTTCAGTCATTTTCCGAGCTTCCTTCCCCTATCCATTTGCTTTAACCATGTTTTGCATCCTATTATTTATCATTATTGTCTTCTTGGATAGCATTGTTATTACTATTTTCAATGAATTCCCTCCCTCCACTACCCAATCACACACCATTTTCTTTCTCAGCTATTTTTCAAACTCTTTTTCTCTCAATATATAGAAACATAGAAAAAACATAGAAAAATAAGTGCAGGAGTAGGCCATTCGACCCTTCGAGCCAGCACCACCATTCAATATGATCATGGCTGATCATCTAAAATCAGTATCCCGTTTCCTGCTTTTTCCCCATATTCCTTGATTCCTTTAGCCCTAAGAGCTAAATCTAACTCTCTCTTGAAAACAAGTTACAGATAACCTGTTTATCTGTAACTGCCTTCTATTTTGACCAAGGAGTTCAACATGAATCATTAACCTCCTTCTGTCTCCAGACGTGGTTGTTGATCAACTGATTGTTGCCAAAAGTTTGATATTTTAATTTATTTTTTTGACAAAAGGTGATCCCTTAGTGTTCTTGCACCTTATTATGGTATTTTATTATTGCACAGACTTAATGTTAATCACTTCCAGGATCAATGTGTAAATTGATCCAACCCATGAAATATTCCTGAAAACAACACTCCAGCTATCCAGCGGGTGCTGGGAAGTTATTGATTCCCTTCGCTGCCAATGCTTTAATAAAGACAAGTTGGCGAATCCTCAGTTTCCCCTTCTAAAGTCAGCCATCTTGGTCTTGATGATGTTGAGAGTAAGGTTGTTTTTCTGGTATCATTCAACCAGAGTTTTGATTTCCCTCTTACACCCTGACTCATCATTACTCATTATTCATCCAACAGTGGTTTCAGCAGTGAATTTATAGATGGTGTTGGAACTGCATCTGACTACATAGTCATGGGTATAGAGTGCGTAGAGCAGCGGATTGAGTACACAGCCCTGAGGTGCTACTATGCTGATGGTTATCCAAGAGGAAAATATGTTGTCAATTTGGACCACTGATTGTGGTCTGTTGATGAGGAAGCTGAGGATCTAGTTGTCTAGGGATGAGTAGAGACCTATGATAACAAGTTTGGAGGGTATGATGGTGTTGAACGACAAGCTGTAGTTGAGGAACAACTGTCTGACGTACGTCTTCTTATTGTCTAAGTGGTCCGTGCAAAGTGGAGAGCCAGCGAGATCGCATCCCCCTCTTGCTCTATTGTGGTAGTAGAAAAATTGTAGTGGGTCCAGGTCCTTGCTTAGGTAGGAGCTGATATGCACCATAATCAACCTCTCAAAACACTTTATCACCACTGACATTAGTCCCATGGTCGAATTAAAGAGTAGATCTTTATATTGGTTCATAACATTAGTCAGTTGTTGTAAACATCAGACTAGGATTACATAAATGACTTGGGGAAAATTAAAGATGGGCAAAGGTACTAACAAGCAATGAGACAGCTCAGTCTTGGCAGCTCTTGGTCATCTTTTCGATCAAATTTAATCGTCCTAAGTGATTCTGTGAAGATAAACCCTGGCTTAATGGATTGACTCTCTCACTTTATTCACTCACAAAGCTCTCTTTCACTTTCAATTTTTCTTTGTATCCTCTTCCTTTCAGGGCAGATAAATTAGTTACTGTGGGAACTCATTGGGCCAGGTCTTCCCTGAAATGTTGACTACCCATTTCTCGCCACTGATGCTTTCTGGAGTTTCTACAGCAGCTCATTTTTTTGCTCTAGATTCCAGCATCTGCAGTCACTTGTGTCTGAAGAAGGGTCTCGACCTGAAACGTCACCAGACGTCTACAGAGATGCTGCCTGTCCCGTTGAGTTATTCCAGCATTTTGTGTCTACCGTCACTTGTGTCTTTCTCCTTTCAGAGCTTTTTATTTTGTGCTATTATGATTCATTTTAAGGGTATAAAAGGCTCCGTGTCACTCAATAATTTAGACAACCCTGAACTATACAATCGATTTGTAAAAAAATTAGTCGAAGGATGAATTTTCCTAGGCTATGGACCTGCCTCATTGCACTTCTCTTCTTTTAGGTTTAGGATTAGCTTTAATATTGTCACGTGCACAGAGGTACAGTGAAAAGCTTTGATTTTGCATGCTATCTAATCAGATCAAATAATACTATATATAAATACAACCACATCAAACGATATATAGAGCAAAGGGGAAGATACAGAGTGCAGAATACAGTAGCATTGTGGCACACCAGTTCCATAGACATAGACAGTCTCTCATTTCAGTTCATACATCAAATTATTTAGTTCATACATAAAATTATTCTTAAAAGCTTTGTGATATCAGGCATAAAATTAGTCATTCGTGACTGAAATCTGTAGCCCCAATTTTACTAGTTAAAAAATAATTGCAATAATATTCTGGGTTTACTCTTCTTTCTCCCAACGATAAATCAAAAAAACCTGTTTATCTATATAGTCTGCGATGCAGCTTCCATGCTCTCTGACCTAAATAGAAATTCATGAGATACAAATCCTCTGGAAAAAGAAATTCCTCCTCATCAATGTCTTAAATGGACAATTTGCTATTCTGAACACTGGCCCATGATTCTATTAGGCAGGGAAACATATTTTCTTTCTTAACTATAACTTATTCTCTGCTGTCATTGATAGTATTGTTCAGTTCAGTTCAGTTTAGTTTATTGCGTGCTAACCAGTCAGCAGAAAGACAAAACATGATTACAATCGATCCATTTACAGTGTTTAGATACGTGATTAGGGAATAACGTTTAGTGCAAGGTAAAGCCAGCAAAGTCCGATCAAGGATAGTCTGAGGATCACCAAAGAGGTAGATAGTAGTTCAGCATCTATGTCCCACTCTGCCCTTACAACTGTCCTCCTGAGGACAGAGCAAGGGCAGTGATCCTCGGGCCCTGAATTTGTACCCACCAGCCTATGCATGGTGGGGTAATCTTGTGAGGCATCTCATGCTGTCCAACACCTTCAGCAAGATTCCACCACCAGACATATCTGTCCCTCCAATCCCATAGCTTCCCAAAGGGGCAGTTCCCTGTGTAACTTCCTGCTCCTCTCCTTCACCTTCACCAATCCCTCTTCCCTTTTAGTCATAAAGTCATAGTCATAGTGATACAGTGTGGAAATAGGTCCTTCGGCCCAACTTAATCCCACCTGCCTGTGCTTGGTCCATATCCCTCCAAACCTGTTCTATCCATGTACCTGTCTTACTGATTATTTAACATTAGGATAGTCCCAGCCTCAACTTCCTCATCTAGCAGCATCCACCCATCCACCCACCACCATGGCACGTTCATGGTTTTCATGGCATGTTTACATGCAACTGTATCAGATGCTACACTTGTATTTTAAACTGTTCCTTTCCAATCATCCAGGGAACCAAATAGTCCTTTCATGTGAAACAGCAATTCACTTGCATTTCCTCTGATCCAGTATAATTGGCATGGCGACCTTGCTCTTAATTTCCCAAATATTTCAATATATTCCAATTACAATTGAGTCCACACAAACACACCTTGAACATTTTCAAATCTTTCAAGTCTTCAAAATGAACGTGAAGTCCTGAAGTCTTTGGCCCATCGAGTCCATGCCGACCGGCAATTCCCACACACTAACACTATCCTACACACACTAGGGACAATTTACAATTATACCAAGCCAATTAACCTACAAACCTATACATCTTTGGAGTGTGGGAGGAAACCGGAGCTCCCAGAGAAAACCCACGCGGTCAAAGGGAGAACGTACAAACTCCGTACAGACAGCACCCGTAGTCAGGATCGAACCCGGGTTTCTAGCATTATAAGGCAGCAATTCTACCGCTGTTCCACTGTGCCATCCTCATTGTTTTATCAAATTTTGTAGAAATTTGGACACAATTTGCATTTGGGCTTCTGCAATCCTTTGTAGTGGTTTGACTTATTTCAGGTAAGTCAATTTGCGGAAATGTTTGCATCGCCATGCAAAAACATCAAGCCACTACAGTATATTAGAGGACAGTCTTGTTTCTTCTAAAAGATGTTCACATAAATCTATGTTGTACTGCCCTCTTTTATATCCTATCCTTTCCCTTTAATTTGACCCTTTAATTCTGATGAATATTGAAAATCTTACGAAATGTTATTATTTGTGATGACTGTCCATAGGGAATGTCTTGAACTGCATTTCCTGTAAATTCTGCATTTCTTGAACAACGGCTAAATGTGACTATCTCCAGATAATTAGAGGTATCCTGTCATAAAGCCGATAAATGTTAATTTACAAACTCTTATGATTATATCTGTGGCCTTTTTTTTTTACAGTTTCTTTGTTGAATGAAGATTCCAATGAGAAGCAATTTGCTATTACAATATATATTTCCAATCTCTTCACAAACTAATTTGTTTTCCATCACATGCAGGCCTGGGTCTTTATAATGCAAATCAAGCGGCTGCTGAAAATTTTAATCATCTTAGCATTTTCTGGTAAGATTCCTATGTCTTTGTTATGTAGATGTGCTCACACACTATGTTATAAAGAGAACAGATAAATCTTTAAAGAAATTTTGAAAAGAAGAAATGTCCTCAAAATGAGGTATCTGGTACAGGGTGAAATTATTTGAAATATTGGTGGTTGTACAAATTGATTCATCTGCCACAATCATAATAGCCGCTGAAACAGTAAACACTATGAAAATGAACAAAAATATGCTGGTAATTTATATATTATGGAAAAGCACACCCACATTAACTCTATGATATGTGACCCCTTATGTGGGTATGAGAACTTGATTAATGCTGTTCATCAAATTATCCCTGTAATACATTTTTTAATATTTGACTGCTAACTCCACAAATTATAATAATAATAATAATAACTTTATTTATAAAGCACTTTAAACAACCACAGTTGCCTCAAAGTGCTGTACATGAGAAATCACGAACAAAAAGCTATTACAAACAATTAAAAACCATTAAAAACCGTAAAACGAAGGACTATAAAAAACACACTAAAAATTAAAAGACATTAAAAGCACTAAAAACAGGGGCAATGCCTCAGCCAGTGTCGAAAGCCAAAGAATAAAAATATGTTTTTAGGGAGGATTTGAAGATGGACAGTGAGGGGGCCTGTCTGATGTGCAGCGGCAAGGTGTTCCAGAGTGCCGGAGCAGCAACAGAAAAAGCTCTATCCCCTCTGAGCTTCCGCTTAGACCTTGGTACCTCAAGGAGCAGCTGATCAGCTGACCTGAGGCACCGGGCAGGAGCATATAGGTGGAGCAGCTCAGAGAGGTAAGGCGGGGCGAGCCCATTCAAGGATTTAAAAACAAATAAAAGAATTTTGAAATGAACTCGAAAGTGCACTGGGAGCCATTATTCTCATATTGGCAGGATGAATGTTATTTCTCTCAAAGGCATTATTATCCAAGTTTCCATTTGTTTTTATTAGTAGAGACATCCCGCTCTGAATTTTACAATTTGCACAGCACAATATAGGTTTTTGCACAGTGACCCAGAATTTCCATCAAAAAGCCAACAGTAGCACACGGAACAATTTGCAAGCAGAAACTCACACTTGCCTGTCCTGTCACACAGCTATTCACCAGCATCAAGTCTACTGAACCTTATGGAATCTACTGATGGCACAGAAACTTACATGGTTTCTCAGCAGTTGCAAAGGGATGTCCGGTGGATGTTCGATACAAAATGCTGGAGTAACTAAGCGGGACAGGCAGCATCTCTGGAGAGAAGGAATGGGTGTTTCGGGTCAAGACCCTTCTTCAGACTGGTGGAAGTTCAGCAACTTCATTCATTTCTAGGGAGAGCAATGTCCGCCAAACAGAGGAAGGTGGTAGAGGGTTGTTTTGGTTGTAAATGGAGGCCCCCCGAGGAGAGGTGTATAATAGACACACCTGAGGCTAGACATATATAGTTTCATGAACATGGCACATAGGTAGACAGAGTGGTGAGGAAGGCATTTGGCATGTTTGCCCTCATCAGTCTGGGTATTGACTATTGGAATTGGGATGTCGAGTTAAAGCTGGAAACATCTTTTCCCTCTCACAAACCTATGCCCTCTGGTTTTTGATTTCTTTATCCTGGATAAAAGACCCTGTGCATTCACCCTGTCCATTCCCCTCAAAACCTTATCCACCTCTATGAGATCATGCCTCTCTCCTTAATTATTTGGAGAAAATTAATGGCTGCCCCAATCTTTGGCTTAAATAACTTCAAGCAAATACACGAAAACCTGGAATTCACAGCAGTAGAGGTATTGGTGACAATTGTCATAGTTTTGACTGCTAAGTGCTTCGAATCTTTACTGGTAAATTCGAATGGGCTGCATTCTTAGATTTAATGATTCAGTGATCAATGATACTTTATTGTCACATGTTTGTCACTTGGCCCGACCGACTCCCTATGGCCCGTCCTTGGCCCGACCCCATCTCGGCGGCCCGTCCTCAGCCCGACCGCCAGTGCTGGTCGCACAGCCCTGTGCCCATTGTCGCTGGCCACTCCGTGGGTCTTAGGGGATGAGCAGGGCTTAGTTCGGTAGAGGCTGCTCTCAACAGGTACATGGTCCGCTGGTGCTAGGCTGTTTAGAACTAATTAGAATATATTGAATGGCAATAGATTACTCTAGGCGAAGTATCCAAACTAGATGTTTGAATGTTAAAAGTGTACATACAGTGAGACAAATATATAATTTACAGAGCTAATTTACCTCCAAGCTTATTTATCTGGTTGTTTATTAAGAAAATAAATAGTGCCTGTCCCTCTCCTGTTTTGGTTGTAAGAACAGTACAAAATTTTGTCTTCAGTAATTCAAGCAGTCTGTAAGCCTAGTGCTCGGTCTTCAATAAACAAGCAGTCAAGTTAGATGAAGTAGGATTGGAAGAAAGTCCTATAAAGCCTGACTATTGGAATAGTCAGTTGGACCAAGAGATCTGTTTGCGTTCTGTATATTCCATGCAAATCCGTATGATCAGCAATCCAAATTGCACTTATGAATTTATTAGATGGTCATATTTGGACAATAGTTTAGTGATCACCAGAGACCAACAATCTGCTCCACTCTAGCATAATCAATTACATGCTGTGCACCAATGAGCCTTGTCATGCCTGAATCACAGAATAATTAATTGCTAAATTGAACCCTAAACAACTATTCCTGCAATGACATACAATTTACAGAGTCCACCAGTAATGTTCTTCAATCTGTTTAAGCCGCAGTGATTTTAGTGGGCTTGAGTCTGAGGGGAACTTCATGTTGTGTATTAAGGACAGATGCACACAGGATTATGTGCTTGGTCAGTGTACTCAGAGGTATTAGTGAACAAATTACTACTTTATCACAAATGAGTTGAGATTGTTTCCAGCTGAATAGAGGTTTATTGTTTTAAAAACACTATTCATTTCCATTGTATAGTCTTTTCTCAAAATCAGTGCTTTCATAATAAAGCTGCAGATTAAACGTCTGATAAGAAGCATAATGGGTTTTGGATTGATTTCTCTCTTTAATGATGCTTTCAAAATTTTTGACATCTATGATTTATAAGGTCTCTTCCGAGTCTATTCACAGAAGCTGGTGTCTATTTAACTTGATGGTTGCAGTCCCTGCAGTTCCCAGGAGGGAGTACAAATGGAAGGAAGAATGGTGATCTTTTACATTACCTCACATGCTGAAGTGCTGGAACTTATGAATTTGTAATCAAGGAACCCCAGGGAAAAAAAAAAGGTGATTAGAGTACTCAAATTGCAAAATTGGTTTGAAATCTACTGACGGCAAAACAGAAATGCTCATTATTGCAAGGCATTTCTTTGTGGTCAGCACTGGTTTTAAATCAAGTCATTGATATTTAGTCCCAGTATCTACCCTGTGGCTAGCTTTTAGTTCCCTCACTTCTTTTCTTGCTGCAGCCACTATTAATCTGGCCAGGAGATGCAGCAGAATGGAATAGCAGACTGCCATAAATCAGCAGGAGGTGAACATTGTCTGCATCGGGCTAATAGTTCGAACTGAAGCTAACATTTTCAGCTCAGATCTCCGGTGCTGATTTTCTCAATTCATACTCCTAAGGATTTAACAACTTCAATTAACACTGACACCATAAAATTTGCCACTATTGTTAGTTGAGCAATAACTGGCCACATGGCAATCTCCACCATTTCAGTTCCACGCCCAAACTATCACCTTTCATTTGTACAGCATTGACATGAAAGAATAGAAATTTGTAACACAATTTCCAACATAAAAATGTGCAAAATGTTTAACAGTAGTTACACGGCATGGCTTAATCTGAAGAAATGTTTCCACTACTAAACGTAGTCATATTGTCATTAGTGCAGTAACAGGCTCATTGGCCCAACTTATTCATGCCGAACAGTATGTCCTCACTAAGCTGGTTCCACTTGCCCGCATTTAGCCCATATTCCTGAAAACCTTTCTTAACAATGTATCTGTCGAAATGGTTAGTTTTAGCTCTGTTATTGGCTCATGCACCAAGGTACAGAGAAAAAACTGTTTTGCATTCTATCCGAGCAGATCAGATAATCAATAATATAAATACAATCAAGTCAAACTTATGTACAATAGATAACACAAAGGGAAAGATACAGCATGCAGAATATAGTTCTTAGCACCGTAGCACATCAGCTCCATAGACAAGTCCAATGACTACAATTGGGCAGAGGTGAATCAGACAGTTACTTAGCTTATGGAAGGATCGTTCAGAAACCAGATAACGGAAGGGAAGTATTTTTTGAATGTCTTAATTGTACCTGCCTCATCCACTTCATCTGGCATCTCGTTCTGTACACTCACCATTCTCAAAGTGAAAAACTTGCCCTTCAAGTTCCTTTTAAACCTTTCCCCTCTCGTAGAATATCACACTGTGATATCACACTGGCCAATGAGCTAAACACCTTCTTTGCCCGCTTCGAAACTGGCAACACCACCAGGAGTGGAATAACCCCGGCCATGGTGGAGGGACAGGCCTTAACATTGAGCACTCAGGAGGTACAGTGCGCTCTGCATAGGATCAATCCATGCAAGGCTGCAGGCCCGGACGGAGTCCTAGGAAGGGTACTAAAGGACTGTGCTGTACAGCTGGCTGAGGTATTCACGAGGATCTTTAACCTATCTCTATCTCTGGCAACAGTCCCTGTGCCTGAAGACAGCTACCATAGTGCCGGTGCCGAAAAAGTCAAAAATCACCAACCTGAACGACTACCGTCTGGTTGCCTTAACTCCAATACCCATGAAGTGCTTTGAAAGGCTGGTCCTCTCTCACATCAAATCCAGCATCCCTGCCTCACTAGACTCTCATCAATTTGCATACAGGGCAAATAGATCCACAGAGGATGCCATCTCTCTGGCTCTTCACACTGTCCTGACTCACCTGGAAAGACAGGGCACGTACGTGAGGATGCTCTTCATAGACTATAGCTCTGCCTTCAACATGGTCATTTCCACCAAGCTCACCACCAAACTCCACCAGCTAGGCCTCAGCTCGCCGATATGCGACTGGATCCTGAATTTTCTGACGGAGCGACCGCAGGCAGTGAGACTGGGCCCGCCCCTGTCCTCCACTATCATCCTGAGCACTGGCACACCACAGGGCTGTGTACTGAGCCCCATGCTCTACTCCCTCTTCACACACGACTGTGTTCCTGCATTCGACACCAACACCATCGTCAAGTTTGCAGACGACACTACGGTGATCGGGCTGATCACCAACGGTGATAAAACAAACTACAGAGCGGAGGTGCAGAACCTGGCGGACTGGTGCTCATGTAACAACTTGTCCCTAAACACCTCCAAGACCAAGGAGCTGATTATCGACTTCAGGAGGACACATAATGGGGAACACGCCCCAATCTTTATCAACTGGGACAGTGTGGAGAGAGTGCCCAGCTTTAGGTTTCTGGGCACACACATTTCAGAGGACCTCACATGGTCCACCAACACCGCTGCGCTGGTAAAGAAGGCACAGCAACGACTGTTCTTCCTGAGAACATTGAAAAAGACTGGTCTGCACCAACAGCTGCTGACAACCTTCTACCGCTGCACCACAGAGAGCATGCTAACATATGGCATCTCTGTGTGGTATCTCAGCTGCACGGAGGCGGAGAGGAGAGCTCTTCAGCGCGTCGTCCACAGAGCGCAGAAGATAATTGGGACACAGCTACCAGCCTTGGAGGGCATCTACTATACACGGTGCCTCAGGAACGCCGTCAGCATCCACAAAGACTCCTCACACCCTTGTAATAGTCTGTTCGAACACCTACCTTCCGGCAGACGTTACAAGGCCTTCTACGCCCGCACCTCCAGACTCAGGAACAGCTTCATCCCCAGAGCCATAGCTGCTCTGAACCGGCCCTGCTGAGTGCCCCCACCCCCATGAACTGTCTCCCTCGGATGGTCTCATCGCACATCGACCCGGCAGAGACCTATTTGCACTTTAGACTGTTTTACTGTTTTACTGTTCTTTTTTATAAATCATGTTTCTCGGGGTATCTAAATTGTATCTACATTTTATTAGTTGGTTAAGTTATGACATCGGATGGAAGCTGCATACCAAATCTCGTTGCACCTATGTGCAATGACAATAAAAGATATTATTATTATTATTATTATTATTAGAAATAGAACAGTACAGCTCAGGAACAGGTCCTTCGGCCCACGTGGTCGGTGCCAAAAATGATGCCAAGACCATCTCTTTTCTACCTGCACATAATATATATCCCTTCATTCGCTGCATATCCACGTTCCTATCCAAAAGTCTCTAATTCCACAATCGTCCATCACCACCACTGGCACTGCAATCCACGCACCTACCACCCTCTGTGTAAAAAACTTGCCCGCACATCTTCATTTAAACTTTGCCCCTTTCACCTTATAGCTATGGCCTCTAATATATGATTTTTCCATCATGGGGCTCTATCTGTGCCTCTCATAATTTAAAAACTTCCATCAGGATTCCCTGCAATTTCTGACGTTCCATAGAAAACATTTCAAGTCTGTCTAACCTCTCCCTGTAGCTAATATTACCCAATCCAGGCATCATTTTAGTAAACCTCCTCTGCACCCTTTCCAAAGCCTTCAATCCTTCCTGAAATGGGTTGACCAGAATTGCATGCAACACTAGAATACTCTCATCTTAAAACTATGCCCTCTGTAGAAAACAAACACTGTAAGTCTCTCCGCACCTTTAACTTTATTTTCCTGAAGGGGTAGCATGACAATGTTATCTTCTTCACGGTCTCCTTGAGAGCACCAGACATTGGTGCTGAATGGCTGGCTGTAAATGAAGGATTTGATGGGGAGAGAGGGCCCTTCACTTCACTATTCCAGCAAGGCCATATCATTAGAAAGTTTTGATTCCAAGGCATTCTGCCAAATAACATTGACACTGTACTTGAGGAGTCAGCTGACAGAATCCACCATCTCCGTTCCCTGCAGGGCCTTAAATGCCTTCTGTGCAGAGTACTGTCTTATCGACTTGTGGTCAGTTTTGTGAGGTTTAGGTTGTAAGGCGCAGTGTAACTAAATGGAATGCCCGCAGCAATGTGTCCAGACCCATCCTTCACACCACTTGGTAATTGAAACTCAGCACATGGTGACACTTGGTGTTTGCGTACTCTGGAATATGCATGGATTAATGCAGCTGCATGCTTTAGGATGAGGGCCATGTTGGATGCATTGCCTCCGTTTTAGTTTTTGATTTGTATGTTATACCGCTGCAGATATTATTTCCAGATAAAATGGATGGCAATGACTGCTGTAATACATTGTTCCCCCAATCTCATTTTCAGCTTCAGCTTTGATGCATTCAGGCCCCAGTTCTTCTGAACTATATTCCCAGCATCTTCCAAAGATATGCATATTGATAGGTTTATTGCTATTAATGTGAAGGTATGAAGGTGTGTGGCAGAGTTTGTGACACTTCACACTGCCTTGGAAAAGCCGCCAACTAAATCAAAGGCATGTCCCAACCCGGTTATCCTTCTTCTCCCTGGTCACATTCGGCAGACGGAACGGAAGCTTGAAAGAGCACACAGCCAGACTTAGGAACTGTTCCCTCTATTCCCTCTGTTCCCATCTGTTATCAAGCTTCTGAATGGTTTTTGCAAAAGGTAGGGTATTGTTTAATTCACCTCTACCCCAATAAGGACATTGTACTTTGTCTAAGGAACTGATACACTGCAACATGCTATAATACTGAGAACTAGATTCTGCACTCTTTATCTTCCCCTTTGCTCTACCTATTGTACTTGAGTTTGAACTGATAATATCTATGAATGGTATATCCAATCTGTTTGGATAGCATGCAAAACAAAACTTTTCACTGTACCTCGGGGAAGAGTGACGTCAGGCAGAGCCATTGTGGCGGAAGGCTCCATCGTCTGAGGTGTGGATAGGAGATTCTGCGGCAGCAGGCAAGACTCCAGGATGGTGTGTTGCCTCCCTGGTGCCAGGGTCCAGGATGCCTTGTTGGAGCGGCTGTACGTCATTCTCAAGAGTTAAGGTACAGTGGAATTTGATCTTAGCGGGTCAGGCAGCTAATGTGAAGGAATGGACAGACTCTCCCAGCTCTTTGTATTCTGTGAATAAGCTTGGCTTCCAGGTTTGGGGGTCAAACTAGTGATAACGTTAATTGTTGAAACAAGGAACTGCAGAGCTGGTTTGTACCAATGATAGACATAGTCGTTTTACTAGTTCCACAGTACATCATATTGTTTCCCTCTTGAGATCACACCTTCCCAAGCCCACAATGGGCTTATCAGCCTGAGGTTATTTATGGCTGGCCCTGATTGGTCTTGGTCTTTCATTGCCTTCAGCACATCAACCCCCTCCCTCTCCCACCCCCTACTTTCCGTCTGAAGAAGGGTCAGGATCCGAAACACCTTTTTGTCTAGAGATGCTGCCTGACCCATTGAGTTACTCCAGCACTTCATGTCTACAACATGTTCATTGTTCTCCAGAGATGCTGCCTGACCTGTTGAGTTACTCCAGCTTTTTTTAATCCTTTTTTTGTTAATTGGCTGCTCTCTGTAAGAAGACAGAGCCAAGTGTGCAGTGGCATTGAGATTACTTTGCAGATCATAACATAAATATTAGCGGTAAGACAACATGAATTCCTGCCTTACAAAAGTTTTACATTGTGTAACCAAGCCACGAGGCTTAATATACATATAAGATATAAACAGTCCATAGGAATGGTCTCTTAAAGATTGAAGCTCACAAGATTATGCGTAGAATACCAGTCATTATGGTTAACATAAGGACTCAAAGAGCACATAAGGACTTAAGTGCACAGTAGAGAGCATACTGACTGGTTGCATCGTGGCCTGGTTCGATAACTTGAACTTTGACCTCCCCACCATTGAAGGGATCTATCGAAGTCGCTGCCTCAAAAAGGCAGCCAACATCATCAAAGACCACACCATCCTGGCCACACACTTATTTCACCATTGCCACCGGGAAGGTGGTACAGGAGCCTGAAAACTGTAACGTCCAGGTTCAGGAACAGCTTCTTCCCTACAACCATCAGGCTATCAAACACGACAACAAATAAGCTCTGAACTACAACAGACTATTATTATTATTGCACTATATTTGTTTATTTATTGAGTATGTGTGCATGTGTATATATACACACACTGAACTTTTTTCCCCTCCTGTTATGTACTATGTTTACATATTGTGTTGTGCTGCAGCAAGTAATCATTTCATTGTCCTATCTGGTACATATGATAATAAAACACTCTTGACTCTTGACTAACAGAGATAAAGACATAATTGGCATATTTGTTGTTATTAGTTATTATAGGCTTGTTCAGGCAACAAATAATCTTTGCGAAAATGCCTCTATTTTCATGAGGCTGATAGCAAATGATTTGGAAATTATAATTTATCTGTTTTTTTCGGCAAAAGTGCATTTCAATCACATGGTGCTTAAATAGACAGGGCTCTCAAATAGACAGACTGCTTTCTTCATGGCTGAACCCAGTTTCTACATTCCACCACTAGATGTCATATACCATTTCTTGGACAAGCTCTGAGTGCCTGCAGCAAAAGCAGTGTTTCCAATTCGAAGGGAATTACCCGAAATTCGGGAAATTCTGGTTATCTTCGGGTAATTTCAGGGAAATTAAATAATTTCGGGAAATTTCCCAGCCCGGTAAGCCTTCCCCAACTGTGCATGAGGGACTGCTGCCCCAACTGCGCACGCGAGGATATCCGGCTCACTACGCACGTGCGGGGAGACGTGAAGGGATTTGGGGGAAACATTTTTTTGACCATCCACGCCTGCGCAGTTAGGGGAGGCCCGTCAGCCGCGCATAATTGAAAATGGTGGCAGTGATGGGGTAGGGACGCAAAATGACGCCGTCTCCTTGAGCGTGCGCAGTGGGCCGGGTATCCGCACGTGCACAGTTTGGGCAGCAGTCGCACATGCGCAGTTGGGGAAGCCGTCTCCCCGCGCGTGCGCAGTGGGCCCGGTATCCGCGCGTGCGCTGTTGAGGCGGCAGTCGCACATGCGCAGTTGGGGAAGGATTACGTTTCAGAAAATACCATAAAATTCCAGGAAATCTGGGAGTCTATTTCAGGAAAAAAAAATTTGAGGTATGGAAGCACTGAGCCAGAGAAACACCAGTGGCCTTTTCCCATCGACCAAAAGCCAAAACCTATAAAAAGGTGTCCCGGATCATCCCAGGGAAACATTAACCCTATTAATCTTGGACACCTATGATTGAAAAATATACTTCAAGATTCTTTTAGGAGCATCTCAATACTGAAAAGTTATGCAGGAAATGTCTTCCTCATTTTCTTCCTCTAGCCATACAAACTATGTTACAATGTGTGTAAGGCATAGAAGATGGCTAATCAACCCATTGTGGCCTTGTCAACTCCTTGAAGAATCTCTCCAATTAGTCGAATCCCTGACTTTTTCCTCCATAAACAAGCAATTTATTCCTTTCAAGTTTTTATCTAGCACATATTCGAAAATCGTTATTGAATAATTTTCCATTATTCTTTCAGATGCCATGTTCCTCTAACGATTTGAAGCATGGAAAATAGTTTTCTTTATCATGTTTCGTGCTCTTTGTCAATTACATATTAGTTGCTGAGCCTGCAGCTCTTATTTTTTGCAGAATATCTGTTCATGATATTGAACATTTTATTAAATCTGCATCAAAATTCTTTATTCTCAATTTGTTTAATCTCTCATAACTTTGGGCCCACATCACTGTTCAATTCAATTCCTTTATTGTCATCTTGCAAGCAACAGTTGTGCAGTGCAAAACGAAAAGACGTTTCCCAGGGAATACCGGAGCATCGCACATGACGTTTAAAACATTTCACACATAATAATAATAATAAAAACACTAAAACAATCCAGTCCCTGATGGTACAGTATAAGTTAAAATAGATACAAACAACGTTAAAATACAGTAAGACCAATCATAAACATGTCCGGGGTGGCTGATTTGAGTGGCCAGTGCCAGTTATTGAAGTGGCCAGTGCCAGTTATTGAAGTGGCCAGTGCCAGTTATTCTAGTAAACCATCTCACCATTCTCTCTAAGATGTTGCCATTCTTCCTAATATGTTCTTCCTATCATTAACCTTCATATTTCATTTGGAGCCCAATTAATGATTTATAATTCTTTAGAATTAATTTCACATTCTAGATTTATTGATGACCAAAGATTCGATATACCTTAGCTTACTCAATCTAACCAACAACTTAAATATAAATTATGTATATTCGCCCACATATCTCGCTGTATCTGCACCATTATTGAAACTGAGTTGAAGCTGTCTTTTGTCATTGTTGTTTGCTGCACATCTCTTCACATTACTCTGTGTTAAACTGCTGGTTATCTGCCCCTATCAATGTTCTGTCAGTATCACTCTGACAACTGTCACTATTTTTCCTCGCTGTGACATGCATCCCTGGGTTTTGTGACATTTACAGTCCTGTGCACAAAAATCTAGTTCATTGATGTATATCAAAAAGGTCAGCAATTCCATGTTCCTGTGAAACACCAGAATAGTAGAAGTGAGCATTTCAATTGTGTTTGTCTCTAAGTAAAAGACAGACATGTATAATAATCCAGTGAAAAGTGTGTGACTAAAATTATTAATTGGACTGAATTATAATGAAACATTATAAATAACTAATTGTAAAGCTTAAGTATGAATTAAATTAAATTATGGCAGGCATGGAAGGGCAGGTGATGTGCTGCGGTTACAGCATTTGGTATCAGATGGAGACCATTGTGATCCACAGATGCCACACTTACAGTAAGTTGCCTGTAGCTTGAGGCACTTTAGCTTAAAGTTGATGGGCTGGGGTTTGTATTCTGGACACCGTATTGCATTTTGTTTCAGGAGATAGCCACGCCACTTAGATTTCCTGGGCAAAGACAGGAGGCTGTAGCTACAAGAGAAGGAGGTATGAGGACCCAAAAGGTAGCTTTGGAGGAGCTTTCCTTCTTGCATCTGTTCCATGAGTACAATTTCTTTAAGCTTGTAGAAATATGAGCAGAAACTACAATGAGATGACCACATTTATGGTACTGGGGGCAATTAAAGTTAAGGGAGTCAAAGGCAATGTAGTAGTCAAAATAGAAAGGCACCATGATCCCCAACTGCTGGGATGGTACAGTAGGTGTCTGGCACCATAGCTATTTTGCTCCAAATTTACATTGACCATCAAGTAACCATTTGTACTAATCTCATGCTGATCCTACATTTATTCTCACATTCCCATTAACTCACCCCGATTCCAGCACTTGCACTAGCAGTAATTTGGAGTGTCCAGTTAACCTAGCAACCCACATGTCTTTGCATATGGGAGGAAACTGGATCAACTGGAGAAAGTCCGCTCAGTGTCCGAGAGAACATGCAAACTCAAAACCTCCACTGGAGGTCAAGTTTAAACCATGCTATGGTTAGCAACTGGGAGAACCTGATGGTCCGAGCACGTGTTCGATGAAATGGTCACCAAGTCTACGTTTGGTCTCACCAATGTACAGGAGACCATATCAGAAACACTGGATGCAGTAGATGAGATTAGAGGAGGTGCACCTGAACTTTATCTCATGTGGAAGGACTGCTAGAGTCCTTTTCAAGAGAGAGTTAGATTTAGCTCTTAGGGCTAAAGGAATCAAGGGATAAGGGGAAAAAGCAGGAATGGGGTACTAATTTTAGACGTGTACGAAGGAACTGCAGTTACTGGTTTAAACTGAAGATAGACACAAAAAGCTGGAGTAACTCAGCGGGACTGGCAGCATCTCTGGAGAGAATGAATGGGTGATGTTTCGGGTCTGAAGAAGGGTCTCGACCCAGAAACATCACCCTTTCCTTCTCTTCAGAGATGCTGCCTGTCCCACTGAGTTACTCCAGCTTTTTGTGCCTTACTGATTTTAGATGATTAGCCATGATCATATTGAATGGCGGTGCTGGCTCGAAGGGCCAAATGGCCTACCCCTGCACTATTTTTCAATGTTTCTAGATTATTATTTCATGCAGAAAGACCACAGAATGTTGTAAAGAATATTTATTTTTTATTGTAAAGAAAATGGAGGACACCTGATACAATGAGATGCAAAGAGAATACAAAGAGAATGTAGTACACTTAAAACAACAAGACAAGGTATTGGTAAGACCGTCCATGCAGTACTGGATTTTGGATTTCTTATTTTAGGAGGGATATACTCTCGTTGGAAGAAGTTCAGAAAAGATTCACTTTAGGGTGAAGGGGATGTCATGTGAGAAAATCTTAAGCTTTTACTCATTAATGTTGAGAGAAACATGGTGATCTTGCATAGAGTTCTAGAGGATTTGTCAAAGTAGACAGTAAGAGCATGTTTTCCCTTGTGGGAAATTACAGAACAATAATGCTTGATTTAGGAGGAAGAGGTCATGCATTTAAGTTAGAGAAGAAGTGGAATTTCTTCTCTTAGGAAAGTAGAGGTGAAGCTAAAATCATAATTTTATTGAATAGTAGATCAGGGTCAAGAGATTATATGGCATACTCATGTTCTTTTTTCCTTGTTTCTTATTTCATCCTACTGAACATTTCAAAGTCTGCAAATCAGATGTTTCTCTCTCCTATCCACTTTTGTTCCCTTGGCTAATTTCATTTTCCAAACTGCTACTGCTCATTTAATCTTATGGACGTCAAAGGCATGAAGAAATCTATATTATGCTTGTCAAATGCCTTTTGGCAATCTGCACCCTGTCTTTATCAAGATCCATGGTGAAACCTTATTTTAGTAAAATATTGTATGGATGTCAAGGAAGCTCTGTTATTGTTAGAAAATATGGGTAACATCTTCCACTGGGTCCAATAATGGGCAATTTACTGAGTTTTATTCCTTGATTTCAAAGCTCCTCTTCCTGCATTTGTTTCTTCCAAATCAATTGAATTTGGGCCATTGTAAGAATGCAAATATTCTTTCAGGAAATAATATTTGCATACTTACAGAAAATGAACTTAGCCAAGGGACCGAAAGTGGATAAGAGAGAGAAACATCTGATTTGCAGACTGAAATGTTCAGTACGATGAAATCAATAATCTACCCTAATCCATGTTTCATAAATTAACTGGCTAAATAGTACTGAAACTATAATAAGAATATTGAGGGATTGACTGGCAGTGCTTAGGATATTGCTGACAACAGAACTCTTTCTGCACAATAGAGGTGACTTTCCTGCAACAAATATTTAAAAATTATGTTGGCTAAAAACACAAAAGTCACTGTACTTCCTATTGCACACTGGAGGCCCTATTAACAAAATTTATTTAACCACGTATTTCAATGCATATTGTAAGGAGAAATTAAATTCAGAATTGGTTGATTGGACTGGAATATGTCTAAGTTACCAACAGAATAGAAAGAAAACTATACCTCAATGAAATACAACAATAGAAAAAAGCTTTTTAATTGGAATATTTGAACTTAGAAGGTCCATCTGTGACCTCCCAGATAATCATTAGAAACACCGACTGGTAATTCCCTGGCCATGTGGTAATATAGGGGGCGCTGCAAGTCGGCTGCCCAAGTTCGTTATTTCGACCTTTTTTTGTTTTTTTCAGTATGTCCAAATGTTTATTTTAGTGTCTCTCAGTATGTCTTATGTGGGGGATGGTGGGGGAGACAAGGGGGAAACCGTTTTTCAGTCACTTCCTTGACGGAGAGGCGACTTTTTCCATGTCGCTTCTCCACCTCACCTCTCACGGCCTAACAGCTTGGATTGGAGCGTCCTTTCCCAGAGTCGGGCTCAGAGCTTCAGCAGCGGGCACAGCGTGGACTTTTCCATCGAGGAGGGGGGGCATTTGCCAAGGGTCGCCAGAAAGGAGTGCTTCGATCGCTGGCCTGGTGACTTTGGCATCATGGGGCTGTGGTCTGCGGAGCTTCTAGCCACGGGCATGGCATGGACTTAACATCCGGAGTCTGGGATCCATTACCGGGGATCGCCAGAGAAGAGCTCCGACCGCCGGCCTGCGGCCTATAACATCCTGAAGCCGCGGTCTCCGGTAAGAAAGTGACCGATTCGGTCACTCCAACCGTGGAGTGTGTTTGACCGTCCCGATGTCGGAGTTTTGATCATCTAGACGAGAGGGCCTGTACATCCGGCCTTCCGTAGCGGCGACTATGGAGGGTTTATGGCCCCGACCACGGATGAACAAAGCAGGAGGACTGACTGAACTTTATTGCCTTCCAGCACAGTGAAGAATGCTGTGGTGGATGTTTGTGTTAAATTCTATTGTGTATTGCATGTTCTTTATTTCAATTGTATCGCTGCATGGCAAATTCATTTCATTGTACCATAGTTGGTGCATGTGACGAATAAATTTGACTTTGACTTTGGCTTTGAGATTGATAAAATCAATTTGTATAACCATAGTGATTTTAAGGTAGTAAAATTTAAAAAGCATTTCATATGATGCTATAAAATAAAATAGATACCAGACAACACAAGCAGATACTGTAAATTAGATCTTTTAAAACAAACATTACAGATTGTGCGTGGCACTGGCCAAGATCAATGTTTATTGTCTACTCCTAGTTGTCCTTGAACAGATGGTGATGAGCTTGTCTTACTGAACTGATGCCCAAAAGCTTTTTAAGTGAAAGTGGTTTTAAATATTATAAATGCAGAGAGATGGAGAGGTTCAGAGGAATTCCAGGGTCAGCTCAGTGGCACAGTGGTAAAGTTGCTGCCTTAGAAAACATACCTTAGGAAGTTCAGCAGCAACTATCACTTGTAAAGAAGAACTGTTGAAAGCATTTTATCAGGATGCATCACAGCTTGATATGGGATCAGCTCCATCCAAGACCACAAGTTAATTGCAAAGAATTGTGGAAGTAGCCCAGACCATTACACAAACCAACTTCCCTTCCATTGACTCCATCGACATTTCACACTGCCTCGGCAAGGCCACCAGCATAATCAAGGATGGGTATCACGCTGGTCATTACCTCTTCTCCCTTCTCCCATCAGGCAAGAGGTATAGAAGTGTGAAAACGTACACCTCCAGATTTAGGGACAGTTTCTTCCCAGCCGTTATCAGGCAACTGAACCATCTTATCAACAACTAGAGAATGGTCCTGAACTACTATCTACCACATTGCAGACCCTCGGACTATCTTTTATCAGACTTTACTGGACTTTGTCTTGCACTAAACGTTATTCCCTTAATCATATATCTGTACACTATGGACGGCTCGATTGGATTCATGTATAGTCTTACCACGCAACAAAAAAGCTTTTCACTGCACTTCGATAGACGTGACAATAAACTAAACTAAACCAAACTAAACTACAGCTCCAGAGACCCAGGTTCAATCCTGATAATGGGTGCTGTCTATATGGAGTTTGTCATCAGATCCAGATGCTTTCTGAGGGTTTACCCCCCTGAAGGATCTTCTGGCGTCGGCCTCTATGACTGTGACTGTAATATAATCAGGGCATTTGGGGGCTTGGGATTGCATATTAGGGTTCTCTCTATCAAATCATACGTAGAACGCATTGAGCTCATCAAGGAGTGATGCTTCGCTGTCGCCTGAGCTGCCTCCTGATTTCATCTTGTTGGAGGTCATGGCATTCAAGCCATGCCACAGTTGCCGAACATCTGCCTCATCCTCCAGCTTAGAACAAAAGTCCTTTATGGCCTTTTTGATGGCCTTATCAAGGTCATATCTGGACTTCTTGTATTCCTCTGTGTCGCCAGACTTGAATGCCCAGGATCTGGTCCTCAGAAAGCAGATCTCCTGGTTCTCCGGAATCCGGAATCTGGATTCTTTGGTCCAGAAGAAGGTACAGATGCTTGAAAGCACATACTACCAGAATCAAGAGCAGCTTCTTCTCCTCTGTTATCGGGCTCCTAGATGGTGCTTCCATAGGCTAGGGTAGTGTTCGATTCACCTGTATCCCATTGAGGACATTGGACTTTGTCAATAGGACTGATGCACTGCAATGCTGAGAACTATATTCTGTAATCTGTAACTTCCCCTTTGTTCTATCTATTCATACCTGCAATGAACTGAGTGTCCATATATGGTATATCTGACCTGCTTGGATAGCCTGCAAACAAAGCTTTTCACTGTATCTTGGTACACGAGATAATAATATACCTACACCTAAACCTGCAAATGCATTTCTCCAGGTAGTATTAGAAGTGACCACCGCACAGTTTTTGTGGAGCTGAAGTCTCATCATCACATTACCAGCTTTCACCATATTTTACGGGGCCACACACATGTTAAATGTAATAGACACTGAACAGAGCTGGCAGCTCAAAGCTGGGTATCCTGGGATGCTCTGGATCATCAGCAGCAGAGCAGAAATGTACACAATCTGTAATCCCACAGCCCTGCATGCCATACTCTCCTTTTGTTCTTTCTATTGCTCTGTGCAGCTGAAGCAGCCTTTCATTTGCATCAGTGTTCAAAATTCAATGCTTCATTCAACACTTTTATTGGATATTTACAAAACTGGAAGAATTATACTTTTGAAGGAAACTAATCAAGCTGAATCACAGAATGGGGATACGGTGAAATGAATGGAGGTATTGATTTGGAGAGAAGTGCGGGTTCTTACCTGGAGCAATTATTACTATTAGCCTCTGTTAACAATAGTGTAGGGTTGTGTTAGTTAACTACTGTTAACTAAAATAAGTAAATTCCAAACTGTGAGCATCTGTGCCTGATGCAGCATCTGTAAGCATCAGAATATTGAAGACATATTGAAGACAGATTTAGAAATATACACCAGACTTCATAATACTAAATAGGTCAAAATTTAAGAATTCTAATTATTTTATATTCACATTGTATTCAATGTAATTTTTCCTTTCATTTCCTGTGTAACTAGATTCAAATATTCAGAAATTGGATAAGAGAAAATGAATTTGAATCCAATTATTCAACATTAATATTGCATAACATTTGATTTCAGACAGGTTTAGGATTTTTCCTGGAAAATTAGACAGGGTGTGATTTATCTAAACAACTTTGTTTCTTTCCTGTCACATTTGGCATAGATAGTGTTGTTATCGGTGCGCACGGTGCATTTTATTTGCTTATTAGCTAAAACTGGGTTGAAAACTTGAGATTTATGACCTGTTTTATTAGCTCACAGTTCAACAATGAGTACATCGCTTTGAAAGCAGTGAAGCCTGTGTGATTTAAAGGGACTTTGTTGGGACATTTATCATAAATGAACTAGGCACTGTTTCAAATTAGTTTTTATTTTAATAACATTGTTAGCCACCCTTAGTGCAAGGTGGAATTGCAGGCTCACTCCCTATCAAATCATAACCCCCTTGCTCATTCCTCAGTCTACTCAGCTGAACCCAGCACTCAAACCGTGCCTACATTTGGATGTTCCCTTAAAACCCCCCTCAATGTAGGGCCCAGTTTCCTTTCTATGCCCACAGTTTCATCCCCTCACTGCCCCCCCCCCCCCACCCTCCATCCCTTTCCAATACATAACTTGATAGTATAGTCTCCTTCACTTTCCCTCAGCAAGATTATTCCAAATTAATCATTTGCTTTGGTAGCTTCTCAAGATTGAGAATTTCTGCTTATTGGAGCACTGTGCCAATTAGGGAGGCAGTGTGGCGCAGCTGATAGAGCTGCTGCCTCACAGCACCATGGATCTGTGTTTGATTCTGACCTTGGGGACTGTCCGTGTGGAGTTTGCATGCTCTCCCTGTGGCCGTGTGGGTTTCCTTCAGGTGCTCAGGTTTCCTCACACATCCCAAAGACTTGCAGATTTGCAACCTCATGAACAGGATGAAATAAAATCAGGATTTTCATCTGCAATCAAAAGCACTGATGACACAATCCACAATAGCATACACGTGATCTCCATGTGCATCAAAGATGTATTTCCAAAGGAACTTTTATATCCCTGTTAGTCAGACTGTATGCTGAATACAAAAAGGCTTCAACTTGTTTAATATATGTTGTAACAGCCAATAAATCCAAACCTTTCACTCATGCCAATTTTGCATTTTAGATTCAGATTTAATTATCCAGAATGAGATCTATTGGTTGTTATTAGCATAATTGTCTGATAGATATAGAAATTGATAAATAGACAACAAGATTGATCAATCAACTTAACTATCCATCTATCAGCATTTGTTTACACAAAATTGATTCCTTGTCCTGATATAGGTTTCCAGAAGCCTATAAATTATGTTCAATAATGTATTTGCAGAGGTTTGGACATTTTAAACAAGAATCATAATTTTAACAATGTTAATGAAGGAATAAAATAATCAACAAAAAGAATGTGCAACATCTTATCAAAGACCACTGACTTTTCAGCTTAAACTCATTTCTCCACGAGAATGCCAGTATTTGCTATCCAGGTTTAGCTGCCCTTAAACTGAGGAAGGGTACTTAGGGTTAATCATATTTGTTGGCCTGGAGTCACATCCTTGCCAGACCCAGTAAGGACAATAAATTTAGTTCCCTGAGATATAAGCGAATGGCAATCCCATAATTTCATGTTACCTATTCAGAGACTTTATTTTAATTCTACACTTAATTAATCACTTAAATTTGAACCCCAGCTGCCACAGAGGTATTTAAACTTGTATCTCTACGTCAATTGTCCAGAATTGGGGCTCAGCGGTAGAGCTGCTGCCTTACAGTGCCAGAGACCCAGGTTTGATCCAGACTATGGGAGTTGTCTGTACGGAGTTAGTATGTTCTCCCCATGACCTCCCCACGGGTTTTATCCGGGTTCTCCGATTTCCTCGAAATCGAAAGATGTGCAGGGTTGTATGTTAATTGGCTTCTGTAAAATTGTCCCTAGTGTGTAGGATAGAACTAGTGAATGGGTGGTCGATGATCAGTGTGGACCCGATGGGCCGTGGTGCTTGTTTCTGCGCTGTATATCTAAAAAAACGTTTAAACTTCTGATTGCTATTCAAGTCACTTAACGACTACTCTCTGGAACCCCCACTGTGCCACAACCCATACTGTCTCAGTCTGGTGTGTTAAAGCTCGTTCTATGATTTATAAGTGTTCACTGCAAGCCTCTGCATGTTTGTATGAAGGCAGCTCTTTATCATAGCCAGAGATGCACCTACCTGTCGTCAAATAAATATGATCCCATTTGTTGTACGGTATGCAGCATATCACAGAATGATTAACAAGACTCTCAGATCATTCTTCTTGATTTATTCAAGAACATGTGAACTAATTCCAAATTGCAAATGTTAATTATAATTGTGGAACAGGATGGTCTGGAGCAGTGCCTTATTCTGGGCTTACCTGCAGCTCATGATCTGCTCCACTTTGTGGAACGGCCACAATGGTGAGGCCTGGAGAATGTTGCGAGCCACATGACCACAACATGCAACCAAGGGGCTGGAGTAGAGGTTACAACATGAGGCTGTCTAGGTCCAACGTGATTGATCCAATGAGTGTAAGCATGGTTGGCGATGATCGTAGTCCAGGCCTGAAATCAGCTCGAGGTGCCATTAGTATCAGTTGTACCTCTCTGTACAAATGTCACAGTGAATTGTGCTATTTAGTCAGGCTCAGGAATTGAGGAGTCTACAGCAGTTTGCTGATGTTGAGCTTTGAACCACAGTAGTGCATATAGTCATAGAGTCATACAGCAGAGAAACAGGCCCCACAACCCAACTTGTTCAAGCCGACCAAAATGTCCCATCTAAGCTAGACCGAATTACCTGCTTTTTACCCATATCTCTCTAAACTTGCCCGGTCAATGTACCTTTTTTAAAGTGGCTTTTGAAGTGCCTTTTAAATTATGTTATGTTACCTGCCTCAAGTAGTCCCTCTGACAGCTCTAACTACCCATCAACCCTGAGTGAAAAAGTCCCCACTCCGGTTCCTACTAAATCTTACCCCTTTCACCTTAAACCCATATAGTCTAGCTCTTGATTCCCTGGGTACGAGTCTCCATGCATTCATCTCATCAATTTTCCTCATGATTTTATACATCGTTATAAGATCAGCCATCAGCTTCCTATCAAGTCCCAGCCTGCCTAACCTCTCTCTATAGCTCAGGCCCTTGAGTCCTGGTAACATCCTCAAAAATCTACTACACACACTCCTGCTTAATGACATCCTTCCAATAGCAAAGTGACCAAAACTGAATCTACTTGTGACACCACTGTCAGGGAACTATGTACCCGTATTCCTAGATCCCTCGGCTCTACAACACTCCCCAGAGCCCTGTCGTTCGCTATGAAGGTCCTGTCCTGGTTTGATTTCCTATAATTCTACACCTCACACATCTGCATTAAACTCCATTAGCCATCTCGTCAGCCCACTTCCCCAGCTGATCGAGAACTGTAATTTTTGATAGCCATCTGCACTCTCTACCACCTACTTTAGTGTGATCTGCAAACTTACTAATCATGCTGGCATGGTGCCGTAGCGGTACAGATAACGACTTACAGCGCCAGATACCCGGGTTCGATCCTGACGATGGGCGCTGTCTGTACGGAGTTTGTACGTTCTCCGCATGACCTGCGTGGATTTTCTCCAAGATCTTTGGTTTCCTCCCACACTCTAAAGACGTACAGGTTTGAAGGTTAATTGATCTTGGTATAAATGTAAATTGGCACTAGTGTGTGTAGGATAGTGTTAAAGTGTGGGGATCGGTAGTCGGCGCGGACTCGGTGGGCCGAAGGGCCTGGTTCTGCGCTGCATCTCTAAGACTAAAACTAAAACTAAATCTAAAACTAAATGCCCTGGATTCTCATCCACATCATTAGTCTAAGCCACAAATAAAAATGGGCCCAGTACCAGGCCCTGAAGAACACCACAGGTCTCCAGTTTGAAGAACAACCTTCCACTACCACCCTCTGCTTCCTTCCATGAAGCCAATTCTGTATCCAGTCAGCTAGCTCTCCCTGGATCCCATGCAATTCAATGTTCCTGCCTTGCATGTTGAACATAACCAATTTTATGCATTTAAAAAATCTAATTTCATTAGCAAGGGCAAGAAGTAGGATTAAGTGATGAGCAATTTCAGCGAATCTTCTCATAACAAATTAATGTACTGAAGTTTAATGTTCTACCTGAGCTTTACTCTCACTGGTGTTGTTAATGTTTAGAACATAGGCTCAAATCGTCTTCGTAATGAGGTTAATGGATGGTAAAATAACATAGCTAAATAATCAAATTACTGCAGTGGATTCATGTTTTAATCTATTAGTGTATCAATTGACAGCAAGAACTGCTCTAACAAATCATGTTTCCATTCACATAAATGGAAGCACAAATAAAATAATTTGAATTTGTGGAGAACCTCTGATGCTGAAGAATGGATATGTTAGTAAAGCCATTTAGTTTAGTTTAGAGATACAGCGCGGAAACAGGCCCTTCGGCCCATCGAGTCTGCACCGACCAGTGATCCGCGCACATTAACGCTATTCTGCACATATTAGGGACAATTTACATTTATACCAAGCCAATTAGCCAACAAACCTGTATCTCTTTGGAGTGTGGGAGGAACCCGAAGATCTCGGAGAAAACCAACGCAGGTCACGTGGAGAATGTACAAACAGCACCCGTAGTCGGGATCGAACCCGAGTCTCCGGCACTGCTTGCGCTGTAAGTCAGCAACTCTCCCGCTGCGCCACTGTGCCAACCAAAGGTCAAAGAAAAAAAGACTCTAAGGGCTGACCAAAGGGCCTGGCCAAAGGATGGCTTGAAGAGGATTCCCAAGTAAGGAGAAGGATATGGAAATGGAACAGTTTATAGACAGAATTCTTCAGACTTGTATGTGCAGCTGGCAATTCCACATTTTAGTATGACTTAGAACAGGGGTCGGCAACCTTGTTCTGCATAGGGGCCAAGGCGCATGTTTGTGAGTGGATGGCGGGCCACATCTATCACGTGCAAACATGGATCCCGCCCCCATCCCGCCCCGGATGGCAGGCAACAAATCACGTGTCACATACAACAAGTGATCCTCCGTCTACAAACCTACCGACTCCCATGGCTATCTGGACTACACTTCTTCCCACCCTGCTTCCTGTAAGGACTCCATCCCCCACTCCCAATTCCTCCGTCTACGCCGCATCTGCTCCCAGGATGAGGCGTTCCACACCAGGGCATCTGAAATGTCCTCATTCTTCAGGGAACGGGGGTTCCCCTCCTCCACCATAGATGAGGCTCGCACCAGGGTCTCTGCCATACACCGCAACACTGCTCTCTCTCCCCATCCCCCCACTCACAACAAGGGCAGAGTCCCCCTAGTCCTCACCTTTCACCCCACCAGCCGTCACATACAACAAGTGATCCTCCGTCAGTTTCGCCACCTCCAACGTGACCCCACCACTCGCCACATCTTCCCATCTCCCCCCATGTCTGCCTTCCACAAAGACCGCTCCCTCCGTAACTCCCTTGTCAATTCTTCCCTTCCCTCCCATACCACCCCCTCCCCTGGTACTTTCCCTTGCAACCGCAAGAGATGCAACACTTGTCCCTTCACCTCCCCCCTCTACTCCATTCAAGGACCCAAGCAGTCATTCCAGGTGCGACAAAGGTTCACCTGCATCTTCTCCAACCTCATCTATTGCATCCGCTGCTCTAGATGCCAGCTGATCTACATCGGTGAGACCAAGCAGAGGCTTGGCGATCGTTTCGCCGAACACCTCCGGTCGGTCCGCAATAACCAACCTGACCTCCCGGTGGCTCAGCACTTCAACTCCCCCTCCCATTCCGTATCTGACCTCTCTGTCCTGGGTCTCCTCCATGGCCACAGCGAGCAACACCGTAAATTGGAGGAAATGCACCTCATATTCCGCTTGGGCAGTCTACATCCTGGGGGCTTGAACATTGAATTCTCCCAATTCTGCTAGCCCTTGCTGTCCCCTCCCCTTCATCAGCCATCTGGTTGTCTCCTCCCCGCCCCCAGCCCTCGGGCTCCTCCTCCGCCTTTTTCCTTTTTTCCTTTCTTCTCCCCACCCCCTATCAGTCTGAAGAAGGGTTTCGGCCCGAAACGTTACCTATTTCCTTCGCTCCATAGATGCTGCTGCTGCTGAGTTTCTCCAGCATTTTTGTGTACCTACGTGTCACATAGATCCCGCCCCTTCGAGGACGCCACCCGGAGCACCGGCCACAGATCATAGAGCGGTGCAAGATACTCCACTATGCAGTATATGCACTATGCAAAATATGCAGTATCAACAATGCCAACATTTGCACGGGTTTGTAACTGAAGGTGCTGGGTACAAAGGCAAGGAGGTTGTGTTGAACTTCGTTAAAACATTGGTTTCATTAAGGCTGGGATATTGGGCACTGCACTGTACAGTGCGAAAGCACGGCAGAGAGCGCAGACAAGATTTAGTAGAACAGTGTAGGAAGGAACTGGTGATGCTGGTTTACATCGAAGGTAGATGCAAATTGCTGGAGTAACTCAGCACGACAGGCAGCATCTATGGAGAGAAGGAATGGATAACGTTTCGGAACGAGCCCCTTCTTTGGCTGCCTGCCCCGCTGAGTTACTCCAGCAATTTGTGTCTATTTCTTAGAGCAGCCCTGCGACCTGGAACTTTGGTTACAATGCTGGAGAATGTCTTTTAGGAGGAGCGAAGGCTGAGAGGAGATTTGGTTCAAAATCATCGCGGGCAGAGGGATTAAGGTCAAACGAGTTGCACCGTAGTTTGGGCTGTTTGATCTAATGTTAATGGGTGGCACTTCGGATCAAGACCATTCTTCAGATCTGAATAGTTTCAGCCGATGAAATGAGACAACTGTCACACCAAAGATGGACACAAAATGCTGGAGTAACTCAGTGGGACAGGCAGCGTCTCTGGAGAGAAGAAATTGGTGGCGTTTCGGGTCAAGACCCTTCAGACTCAGTCTTCAGGTCTGAAGAATGTTCTCGACCCGAAACACCACCCATTACTTCTCTCCAGAGATGCTGCCTGTTCTGCTGAGTTACTCCAGCTTGTTGTGTCCATCTTCGGTTAAAACAGATTACAGATTATCTGGTGTTTTGAGCGTGGGAGCCTGTGTGCGTTACGCAAGCAACCAGACGGTATTACTGTGTTTAAACAATAAATAAAATGTGCTTCTTGTTGTCAAGGGGCGGGGGGAATGGGAGGAGATAAAATTGTTCGTTGTCATGCAAACTTGTCATCGGCCCGCCAGGGATTTGTGTGTCCCCCCCCCCATGTTTTAAAAGCGATTTACTATGGCTGCCAATGCCCCGAGCCGTCTGTCCCTGCGGCCGGGGTGGGGGTGAATCACACGGTGTGGGTGTTGGGGGTGAATCACCCCATGTGTGGGTCGGGGTCCAGGGGTCGGAGGGGAGGGGAAATTACCCTGGTGTGGGGGTTGAGGTGCGAAGGTGGTGCATCGCTGTCAGTGACTCTGGGTGGGCAGAGGGACCAGCCTGTCCCACACCTCTGCTCTACACGGCGCTGCCGACACACAGCCCGTCACAGTGCGGCCGCACAGGGGAGAAGAGGCGGAGGGCGGCCGTGGCCATGGGAGAGTGGGGGCTGTCCCGAGGGATGCGCTCCTTCAGTCGCTTATAACTTGGTGCTCGGGTTCAGAGTGCCTAGTCACCTATGGCTTGTGTGGGAAAATGACCCCCACCCTCCCGTCTCCACCGGCCAGTGATGTGATGGACGCGGGGGTCTGGACCAATCGCTGACAAGTCCCGCCCCACCCCCCCCCGGCGATGCCATGTCCGTTATTTGACTTTTCGGCAGAGCGGCCATTCGGTGAGTTGGCTTGTAGGCGACGCAGCCTCTCGGTGAGTTGGCGTTTCGGCAGAGCGGCATTTCGGTGAGTTTCCTTTTAGGCGTCTCACCTTTTTGGTTAGTTTGCTTTTCGGCATTCCACCCTTTCAGTTAGTTGGCGTTTCGGCTTCGTACGCTTTCGGTTATTTGGCGTTTCGACTTCGTTTCCGTTCGGTTATTTGGCTTCAACTTCTTTGCTTCGGCTTCTCGTCCTTTGACGCCACGTCCGGGTACCGTCCAAAGCAGTTATATAATTCCATACAACGCCTTAATGGGGTCTATATTCCACAGAGATACAAGAGTACTTGTGAATAGACACAAATTGCTGGAGTAAGTCAGCAGGACAGGCAGCGACTCTGGAGAGAAGGACTGGGTGACCTTTCTGTCGGCGTTCGGCTCCCGGCTGTGCTCGGCTCTCGGCAGCGCTCGGCTCTCGGCGCTCGCCGGCTCCGCCATTGCGGCCGCCAGCACAGGCCTCCTGCCGTCCTTGCATCACCGCGCCTGAGCACCGCGGCCTCAGGCCCGGGAGGTACCGGAGATGATGGAAGTCTGCGGGCCGGTTGATTACGGGAAAACAAATATGCCTGCAGGGCGGATGATTTTGGGTTACGGGCCGCATTCGGTCCGAGAGCCGTAGTTTGTCAACCCCTGATTTAGAAGAAGGCTGCTCTGCCTGGTTTGTCGATGTTGGCCCACAGAGCAATCCTATCAATTCCATTCCCCTATTTTTATTAAACTGTGAATTACTCTACGTCACATCCCCCACTAAAGAGTTCCCCTCCCACCACCACCCTGACACTCCCACCACCCACCTATGCTTGAGGATATTAATTTAAAGGGTTCCCCTCCCCCACCTACCACCACCCCTGACACTCCTACCGCCCACCTATGCTTGAGGATATTAATTTAGCAGCATATCTTTTAGGATGTGGGAGCAAATAGGAACATTTATAAGGAACTGGTCTTCTGGAAAATATGCAAACTCTGCACATACAGCACTGAAGGTCAGGACTGAACTTAGGTCCCAGCTCGTGCAACTAAGACAACAGAACATGGAAAAGTACAGCACGGGAACAGGCCTTTCACATACTAACGTCTGTGCCGAACATGATATCAAGATAAACAAATCTCCTGTGCCTGCATATGATCCATATCACTTCATTTCCTGCATTTCCCAGTGTATCCAAAATACTCTTAAATGCTCTTATCATATCTGGCTCCTTCACCACCCCTGACGGTATGTTACAGGCACCCACTACCCTCTGTGCAATGGTAGCCCAATGTAAATTCCTAAGATGCATCTATATGGGGTCTCTTAGTAGGTTCTCAAGAATTCCTTAACCTCTCTACGCTGACATTTCTTCTCTTCTTAAAGTATTTGCCCCCAAACCTCCCATTGTCCCAAAGCATTAACACCTTGATAAATATACAAATTGTCCCTAGTGGGTGTAGGATAGTGTTAATGTGCGGGGATCGCTGGTCGGCGTGGACCCGGTGGGCCGAAGGACCTGTTTCCGTGCTGTATCTCTAAACTAAACTAAACTAAATGCATCACGACTGGCCCTTCGGAACGCAATGTATGTGCGGAACATGATGCCAAGACCAACTCTTAGCTGCCTGTATATAATCCATATCCCTCCATTCTATGCCTATTCAAAAGTCTCTTAAATACCCCTAACATATCTGCCTCCACCACCACCCCTGGCAGTGCATTCCAGGTACTCACTATCCTCTGTTTATCCGTTTAGGCAAGTTTCCACAAAAAGGTATTTACAGAAACTATAATGGGGAATGTGTCTTTAAGAGGTGATCCCCCTCCAGGATTGTTGAACAGCAAAATGTTAGCGATTACATTCATTCTAAAATGGTAATGTCACGAATATTGCACAATTGGATTTGGCACTTGATTCTAACATTAAATACCTTATCTTTGTTTCAAGCAGGTTTTAGACAACTCTTCTATTTTAGTGCGGTCTTAACTGGGCATGATGGGGACCTCTGTGAAAGGAGAATATAGGTGATGACCAGATGGAGTAAGTGGTTACTCCATGCTTTGGTCGTGAGAAATGGTTGCGAACTATTGTAGAGGCACATCAGCAGCAATAAGTCCTAAGATACTTCAATATACATAACTCAAGCCCTCCAGTCCCAGTGACATCCTTGTGAGTCTTTTCTACACATTTTCCAGCTTAGTGTCAACCTTAGAGACATTCTTCCTTTGGCTGGGTGACCAGAACTGCTCACAATACTCAAAGTCTGGTCTCACTAACAACTTGTACAGTGGTAACATAGCAATTTCTGTACTCAATGCCCTGACCAATGAAGACAAGCGTGACAAATGGCGTTCTCACCACCCTGTCTATCTGTGTCATAGGAACGAATTGTGAGAATGTTACAAGAGGAACTGCAGATGTTCAAACATGCATTAAATGCGGATCAGGCAGCATCTCTGGAGTATATGGATAGCTGATGTCTTAGGTCGGGACCCTTCTTCAGACTGTTTGTAATGGGGAAGAATAAGCAGGAAAAGAGGTGGGGGTGGGACAAAGCCTAGCAAGTGAAAGGTGGATACAGGGAGGAAGGGGGGGGGGGGGGGTGAGGGTGTTTTAAAGAGAAAAAATGAAGTGTGGTTTCACCTAAAATTGGAGTATTCAATGTTCATACCATGACATTCCAAATGGAATATGAGGCATGTTTCATCCATTTTGTGTGTGGCCTCAATCTGGTAATGGAGGAGGCCCAAGACAGAAATGTCAGTAGGGGAATGGGCAGGGTAGTTAAAATGGTTATCAACCGAGGGATCCGGCAGACCTCAGCAGACCGAGCATGTGTTCAGCAAAACGGTTACCGATTCCACACTTGCACTTGCCAATGTAAAGGAGGCCACATTGGGGACAGCATACAGTAGATGAGTTTAGAGGAGGTGCATGGGAACCTCTGTCTCGCCTGGAAGGGCTGCTCAGGTCCCTGGATGGAGGTAAGGGAGGAGGTGCAGGGGCAGGTGTTACATCTTCAGAAATTGTGGGGAAAAATACCTGGGGAGGGGCCGTTTGGAAAGGAAGGGATGTGAATTTCAAGTAGTTGTGGAGGGGGTGGTCTCTGTTGAGAGCGGGAAAGGGGTGAGGATGGGAGGATGTTGCAGGTGGCAAAATTGTCGGAAAATGAAGTGTTGGAAAATGAAGTATTTAGTTGGAGGGGTGAAAGGTAAGGACAAGGGAAACACTATCCTTGGGGGGAGATGGAGCGAGAGGATAACTGTGGGACACAGAAGCTATTCGATCATGCGTACACTAATGTTTTTCCTTCCTTTTCAGATCTCTGTCCGACTGACTGTAGATTAAGTATATTTCTATAGGTCTCACTGAGGTAACCTTTGCATGTCCAATAGTCATTCACACCTTTTTTCTGCATCTTAGCATTTATTGACTGTTCAAACTATTACCTGCATCCGTGGAAAATATTCAGAAAATGTAACCTATTGTTCACATCTTTTGATGTTGATCAGCTCAATAAACAAACATGTCCATCAAAACGGTTGTCAGTTTGATGAATAGTTACATCTGAGAAATAAATTCATTTCAAAAGCTGCGGTTCTATTTGAATTTCCAGTTTTAAATGTTCTTATGTCAGATTTCCATCTGTCATAATTGCTCCAGTTTCCTGCTTCAGAGAAGGTGTCAGGTCTAGGGTCAAGCATTGAGAATGGTTCTCATGAACAGAAGCAGACATGTAATTTTGCATTTTAATTTGAACATTTCATTTTTTTAATATAAAAAATAATTTGACCATTTGCCTGATACCACTTCGTTGTAAAGACAACTTCAGCTCTCTGGCCTTAAGAGAAATATTGATGAGAGGTATTCAGTCTTTACTTTAGACTTTAGAGATCCAGTCAGGAGTCTGCATTGGCCAGCAATCCCCGTACACTTACCCTATCCTATACATTGGGGAAATTTACTATGTTTACCAAAGCCAAGTAACATACAAACCTGCATGTTGCTGGAGTGTGGGAGAAAACTGGAGCACCCGGAGAAAACCTATGCGGTCACAGGGAGATGGTACAAACACTGTTCAGACAGCAACTGTAGTCAGGATCGAACCGGATCGCTGTGTAGGCAGCAACTCTATCAATTCACCACTGTGCCACCTCACTGCACCACTCTTCCGCCCCAGTCTTGGGATGTAAGCAACAGTTTACGCAAGCAAAGCAATGGAAAATTATTCTCTGTGCACTATTCACTGCAAAATCTTCAACCACTTTATAAAGAGATTTCGTATTTTCCTAAAATTAGAGATGCAATTGAATCTGAAGTGGAGTAATCTAATTTACTCCAGCAAATGATATGGAAATTAGATCATTTTGTTTGACAACAAAAAAATGAAATTTGCATTTGAGGTCTGCAGTTACTAAGCAAATCTGAATCTTATATTAAGACAATATCATTGAAACCTTTTGATTATTGTGGTCAGTGTAAGGTGGTTAGCAATATAAGGAATTATGCCTCACAAATCATTGTACATTCTACTTATAGAGATATGTACTATCTTGACAGAAAATATACACATAGAACATAGCAGACAGATCACAGAACAGTACAGAACAGGAACAGGCCTTTGGTCCACAGTGTCTGTGCGAATATGATGCCAAGATAAACTAATCTCATCTGCCTGCACATGATCCACATTACTTCATTGCCTGCATATCCATATGCCTATCTAAAAGCCTCTTAAACACCACTTATGTATCTGTCTCCACCATATAAAACAAGAAGACAGAACAGTACATACAACAGAACATAGAACAGTTCCTTGGAACGAAGGAAGATGAGGGGTGATCTTATAGATGTGTATAAGATCACGAGAGGAATAGGTCGGGTAATGCACAGTCTTTTTTCCAGAGTAGGGTTATCAAGAACCGTAGGACATGGATTTCAGGTGAGGGGCGGGGTGGGAGGGGCGCTGTCCTGTGTGCGGCTGCCCAGCCAGCAGCTGTCTGTCCTTTCATCTTTTATTTTTTTATTTTAGTTAGTTAAGTGGTTGTTTGGAGGTCTAGACTTTTTTGTGTGGGGGGGGGGAAGGGGGAAACTACCTTTCAGGGTCCCTACCTGGCCGGAGAGGCAGCTTTTCTCCAGGCTGCAGCTTCGACCCGTCCTCGCGGCCTACCAGCGGGCCTGGAGCGGCGTTTTCTTGTCGGGGAACGCCCAGAACCTCGGCTTCGGCGGCGGCACAGCGCTGGCGCGCTATCGCGGAGCGGGTGATGCCTTGCCCGGGTCGCTGCGCTGGAGCTCCGGTGAGCTGAGGATCGTTGGAAAACATCGCGGAGCTGCGGGACTGTGGAGCGACCAGCTGCGGGCGGCAGCGCTGAACTTTACACCGGGAGTCTGGGATCTCTAGATGAGATCGCCAGTTGTGGAGCTCCAACCGGCGCGGCCTTGTTGGCTTCGGAAGCCGCGGCCCCCAGTGCGGAAGCGGCCGTTCCAGGGTTCCCAGGCCGCTGGGGAGGACTCTCCCGACGCCGGAGCAACATCACCCAGCGAGAACGGCCTGGAACATCGGGCCTCCGTAGAGGCAACTGTGGAGGCCTCAATGGGCCCGACTATGGGTGAACAGGGGTTGGGGACTGGACTTTGTGCCTTCCCTCATGGTGGGAGCCATTGTGGGGGGATGTTCAGTGTTAAGACTATCTTGGTGTTATGTCTGTATTCTCTTTTTTGTGTGCTGCATAATGGCAAAAAGCATTTCACTTCACTACACCTGGGTGTATGTGAATGTGACTAATAAAAATACCTTGAACCTTGATTTAATAGGAACCTGGGGGTAGTAGAAATATGGAACAAGCTGCCAGAGGAAGTAGTTGAGGCAGTTAAAATCACAATGTTTAAATAAGCATTTGGATGGTTACATCATAGGATAGGTTTAGAAGGAAATGGGACAAACACAGGCAGGTGGGATGAGTGTAGATGGAGCACGCTGGCGGCATGGGCAATTTGGGTACGCTGCATGACTCCATGACTACATCTGATAGCACATACCCAGCATCATCATGTTCTGTGTAAATTCACATCTTCAAACTTTGACATATATAGACTAGACCAAGTGGGACCCATTGGGTCCCTGTCACACGGGAAATCTGGTCCCCCAACGCAACCCGTTCCCCCAACACAATATTCCACCACTCATCCGTTCCCGCAAAGCAAACCATTCCCCCAAAACAATATTCCAACACACACCCATAGCCCCCAACTGAGCAGGGGTGGCTCATTTCCCCTGATCCTCCAGCACTCCCTCCCCTTCCTCTTCATCCTCCCTCTTTTTACACTTATAAAAAAATGCAAGCACTTGCTGCCAGGACTTTAAAAAAAATCCAATCCCACTTCCCCTGCCTCCCCCAGTACTTCCTCCCCCTCCTGTTCAGCCTCCCTTTGCCAGGACTGAGTGTTCTGCGATAGCAAGATTGTTGCAAATGAAATCCCATTGTGATGTCATAGCTGCAACTGCCTCTGCAACTGCTGCTGCAACTGCCGCTGCCACTGCAACTGCCACTGCTGTGTTCAAGTCATTCTTTCTCAAACTGGATTTTGCAAAGTTAAAA
>CM075980.1:38344575-38604365 GCA_038087875.1 Malacoraja senta
CTCCTCTTCTTACCCTTCTGAGCAACAGGACCGGTCTCTATACCGGAGGCCCGCCGCTGTCACTACCCCCAGGTAGGCTGTCCACCCCAACAGTGCTCAAACAGGAGTACTTATTGTCAAGGTGTACAGCCACCGGGGTACTCACTAGTCCCTGCCTGTGCCCCTTGCCTCTCCCAACCGTGATCCACTTGCCTGCCTCCTGTGGTGTTGGAGTGACCACATCCCTGTAACTCCTCTCGATGACTTCCTCGCTCTCCCTGACCAGACGGAGGTCATCGAGCTGCTGCTCCAGGTTCCTAATACGGTCCATTAGGAGCCCCATCTCGATACACCTGACGCAGATGTGGACGTCTGGAGGGCTATCAGACTCCATGACTTCCCACATCTGACATCCAGAGCAGTAACTGCCCTGGCCTTCATACTCCCCTTACCCTGGATAGAATATAAAACAAACTGCTACAATACAAAACAAACTGATACAATACAAAACAAACTGCTACAATACAGTACAATCAGCAGGGATCTGACTCCCAATCAGCTGCTCCCTCTTGTCTGCGTCCACCAATCAGCGGCTTCCTCAAACCCACTTGTTTTTGAAGTGGAACTTGGAACGTTACAGATTTTGGCTCCATTTTAACTCCTACCGGTCGTGTGTAGCTCCTCCCTCTGCGATCTCTGCAACGGCTCTTGGACCTCTGTAAGGAACAAGCAAGCCCCGCGCTCCTTTTTAACTCCTACCGGTCGTGTGTAGCTCCTCCCTCTGCGTTCTCTGCAACGGCTCTTGGACTTCTGTAAGGAACAAGCAAGCCCCGTGCTCCTTTTTAACTCCTACCGGTCGTGTGTAGCTCCTCCCTCTGCGATCTCTGCAACGGCTCTTGGACCTCTGTAAGGAACAAGCAAGCCCCGCGCTCCTTTTTAACTCCTACCGGTCGTGTGTAGCTCCTCCCTCTGCGTTCTCTGCAACGGCTCTTGGACCTCTGTAAGGAACAAGCAAGCCCGTGCTCCTTTTTAACTCCTACCGGTCGTGTGTAGCTCCTCCCTCTGCGATCTCTGCAACGGCTCTTGGACCTCTGTAAGGAACAAGCAAGCCCCGCGCTCCTTTTTAACTCCTACCGGTCGTGTGTAGCTCCTCCCTCTGCGATCTCTGCAACGGCTCTTGGACCTCTGTAAGGAACAAGCAAGCCCCGCGCTCCTTTTTAACTCCTACCGGTCGTGTGTAGCTCCTCCCTCTGCGTTCTCTGCAACGGCTCTTGGACCTCTGTAAGGAACAAGCAAGCCCCGTGCTCCTTTTTAACTCCTACCGGTCGTGTGTAGCTCCTCCCTCTGCGATCTCTGCAACGGCTCTTGGACCTCTGTAAGGAACAAGCAAGCCCCGCGCTCCTTTTAACTCCTACCGGTTGTGTGTAGCTCCTCCCTCTGCGTTCTCTGCAACGGCTCTTGGACCTCTGTAAGGAACAAGCAAGCCCCGCGCTCCTTTTTAACTCCTACCGGTCGTGTGTAGCTCCTCCCTCTGCGTTCTCTGCAATGGCTATTGGACCTCTGTAAGGAACAAGCAAGCCCCGCGCTCCTTTTTAACTCCTACCGGTCGTGTGTAGCTCCTCCCTCTGCGTTCTCTGCAATGGCTCTTGGACCTCTGTAAGGAACAAGCAAGCCCCGCGCTCCTTTTTAACTCCTACCGGTCGTGTGTAGCTCCTCCCTCTGCGTTCTCTGCAACGGCTCTTGGACCTCTGTAAGGAACAAGCAAGCCCCGCGCTCCTTTTTAACTCCTACCGGTCGTGTGTAGCTCCTCCCTCTGCGTTCTCTGCAACGGCTCTTGGACCTCTGTAAGGAACAAGCAAGCCCCGCGCTCTTTTTTAACTCCTACCGGTCGTGTGTAGCTCCTCCCTCTGCGTTCTCTGCAACGGCTCTTGGACCTCTGTAAGGAACAAGCAAGCCCCGCGCTCCTTTTTAACTCCTACCGGTCGTGTGTAGCTCCTCCCTCTGCATTCTCTGCAACGGCTCTTGGACCTCTGTGCAGGTGCAGGCCTGCTACAGACAAGGAGAGAGAGAGCTGCAGGAGCGCAGTCTCTGAAAGGCAGCCTGTCACCTCTGGGGAGTCGCAAGCCGGTAGCGGTGCGGTGACAGACTTGGCAAAGTGCCCAGCCGGGTACACAGCCAACGCCAGTCGGGCGGTAGGCATAAGCCAAGTCTGTCAGGGCGATTGACTTCGCAGAGTCGGGCCAGGAGAGTCCCGTCGGGGACAGGATACCATGCCCAAGCGGTTATCCAAAAGGAGCAGCGCATACAGGGGCTGCTCCACAAAGCCACACTCCAGGAGGAGTAGTGCAGGCGGGAGGCCTTGGGGACGGCTCCACCAGCAGTGCCTAGGAGAGGCCTGCTTCACAAAGCCACACTCCAGGAGGTGTTGTGCAGGCGGGAGGCCGTAGGGAAGGCGCCGCCGGCAGTGCCTAGGAGAGGCCTGCTTCACAAAGCCACACTCCAGGAGGAGTTGTGCAGGCGGGAGGCCGTCGGGAAGGCTCCGCCGGCAGTGCCTAGTAGAGGCCTGCTTGAAAGCACCCTCTTTGAAAGAGGTGAGTGCAGAAGGGCAGATACGCTCTGACCCTGAGTCCGACAACGACTTCCAAAGGAAGGGCAGGCAGCTGCCAGAGCTGACACCGTGTGCAGCACGGTTTGCCATGTCGTCGGATGCTGGTGAGCCTCTGGGTGAGGAACTTGCCACCAGCATAAATTACCAAGTCTCACATCAGCTACAGGAGCTGACAATGGATGAGACAGTAAGGAAGCATGAAGCCCCAATCAACTGTGGCCTGTTAAAAGTTCCTGTTGGGAACAGGAAAGATTGGGGGCAAGATGGGCATACAAATGAGAGCCCAGGAGGAGGTGAAGCTCCAGCATATTTTAAAGTTGCTGGCATCTGGCATAACGAGCTTTGCCAGGATGGTGGATGGAGAGGCCATGACGAAATTACAACAAAAATGTGTGGCGCTATTGTGGAGATTAACTGCCTCCGCAAGACTGCGTTTAGACCAACCATCAACACTAAATATGCTTCACTCTGCCAGCCTGACACAGTGCAACCGGCACAGCTGTTTGGCGAGGATTTCGTGAAGGAGCTGGAGGAGGAGTTTGACTTCAGTATCACTGAACAATTGGAAGTTCAGGTGGAACTTGCAAGCTTATCTAATAAAGGTGTAATTGCTAAGGCAGTTTACCAAAGCCATCAGTTTGTGTCCAATATCTTTCCCAGACCAAAAAAGGATGGGGGATGCAGAATTATACAGGACCTGAATAGGCTTAACCCTTTTGTACGGTATAGACATTTTAAGATGGAAACGTTTGTGAAGGAGATCTTAAAGATGCGGATTCAGTGTCTGTTCATTTCCAGGATAGAAGATTTAAAATTCAGCTGGATGGGGCAATTATGGCAATACAATGCACTGCCTAATGGTTTGTCTTCAGCTCCTAGAGTGATTACAAAGTTGTTAAAACCTATTCTAGGCATGATGAGAAGTCAAGGGCATGTGCTCATGGCTTAGCTAGGTAATATCTTGATTGTAGGACAATCAAAGTAAACAGCTGAAGCATCATTGGCAGTTGGTAAAAACCACTTTTTTTAAAATTGGGCTTCATAAGCTATCCAGAGAAATCTAAATTAATACCCGTGACACAAATTGACTAGTTGGGTTCAGAATAGACTTAATCAACATGATTGTGACCTTGCCCAGGCAAAAAAGGGTAGAGCTAATTAAGAGCTGTATCAAGTTAATTGCTGACACACAGCCTTCAATTAGCCAGGTGACGAGTCTGCTGGGGAAATTGCTGGCAGCATTTTCAGCAGTTCAATAGTGGCCACTTTATTATCTACAATTACAAAGGTCAAAGGAACAAGCACTGAGGATACAATAGGGTCATTATAATAGACCTATGCTTCTATCAATAGAGGCTGTTGCTGATGTACAATGGTGGATTCAGCATGTGTTCACTAGTAGTTCCAAAGTGTTATTGGACCAAGCTTCCATGATTTTGCAGACAGATGTCAGAGCACTTGGGTAGGGTGCTACTGATACAAGATCCAGCTGTGGAGACAGATGGACATTGCTTCTGCAAATATGGGTAATTAACCAGGAGTATTTTATGGACTCAAGGCTTATGGCACTAACAAAACTAGTTTGCATGTGCAGTGCAAAATAGACAACACTACAGCAGTTGCTTATATGAATCACATGGGTGGAATCAAATCGTTATCATGTGACAGGTTGGCAAATAAAATTGGACCTGGAGTATGGATAGAGATATTTGGATTGGAGCTATCTATCTGCCAGGGAAACTTAATGTAGTACCAGATGGCAGCTCACGAAAATCCCGTGATAATACAGAGTGGATGTTGAACCAGGATGTGTTCAAGAACGTGGTACTTCTATATGGAAGGCCAAAATATGTTTCATGGGCACCAGATCCAGGGGCAGTGGCAATTGATGCTTTTTCACTAAATTGGGATGATATGTTTGTGTACATTTTCCCACCATTCTGCCTCATAGGTCGGTGTTTGAGAAAATCAAGCAGGATGCCGCTTTAGGGGTTTTGGTGATACCAAATTGCCCGATTCAACCATGGTTCCCTTTGATGTTACAGATAGCGATCCAACCTCCTTTTGCTGATTCCAAACAGTAGAAATTTGCTGGAGCATCCAGTAATGCGTTAAGTTCATCCGTTATGTGATCGTATTGATCTGTTAATTTGCAGTTTTTTAAGAATGCCTTACATTGGTCGAGGACTTTCTAGGCCAACGGTGGATATACTCACTGCAGCCTGGAGAAAGAGTACTCAAAAGCAGTATATGACTTATGTAAAAAAATGGGAACAATATGGTGTTCAAAAGAATATTCAATATGATACTGTAGTTATTGAAAATGTGTTAGAGTTTTATCTACACTTTATTATGATGAGGGTCTTAGCTATACTGCTATCAATACAGCTAGAAGTGCTTTGTCGGCATATCTTGTAATAGGTACACGGACACAAAGTATAGGTTCTCACCCTCTCATATCTAGGTTGATGAAAGGAATCTTTAATTCCAAACCGCCTAAGCCTAGGTATATGGTAATCTGCGATGTAAGCGTTGTTCTTAACATGCTTCGTCATTGGGTCCCTGTCACGTCTATAACTTTGTTAAAATTAACCATGAAATTGGCTATGCTAATGGCATTGGTGTCAGTACAGAGAGTGCAGACTTTGCAAAAACTTCAGTTAGATAGAATGGAAGTGACTACAGAGAATGTTCTGTTTTATATTTATGACCTGCTCAAACAAAGCAGGCCAGGTGTGACAGGATTTAAGATTGTGTTCTCAGCATATCCTACAGCTCCATGTTTATGTGTAAGGACACATTTCTTACATTACATTGAAGCCACAAGGGCTTTAAAACAAGAAGAAACAGGATTATTTGTCAGTTACAAGAAGCCAACATAAAAGAGTGGCAGTTCAGACTATCTCAAGGTGGTTAAAGCAAGAGTTGGTTCAGGCAGGAATTAACATTTATGTGTTTACATCTCATTCCACTAGCGCAGTAGCAACATCCGCGGCCAGGGCGATGGACGTTCCCATCGACCATATATTAAAAGCCGCAGGTTGGAAAAATGAACTTGTGTTTCAGCAATACTACCATCGGCCGATTGCCGATTGAGGGCTGTTTGCCAACTCAATATTGAGTGCTGTTGCTATTGTTTAAAGTCTGTTTTCAATACTGTTTAATTCTGTTTCGTTTGTTGCCCCTACATTAAGAGGGTTTATTGGTTGTTTTATGACCAAAAATAAAACTGTTTTGTTTTTGCATGTTATGCAATGTCATGTTTACAGCATTATTGATGATACTCAGAGTCAATCGATGCAGTGAGAAGCCGGGATTTTGATCTGCGGCATAAAAATCACAGAGCTTTAAAATCTTCACGTAGTCACTCACGTGACTCCGAAGTAAAATAGTAAGATTAAACGAGAACTTACCAGTTTGAAGTTTGATCTTTATTTTATGAGGGGTTACGTTGGTGATTACGTGCCCGCCACGCCCAACCCTCTCTCATAGAAAAAAGGACATAATGGTAGTTGTCATGTTGATCATCTTAATATGTTACTTCAATTATGGTGTTGTCTGTGATTTCATACCACTGCTTTGAAGATTGACGCGCATGCGCCCTGATGGGTCTTCTTCACGTAATCACCAACGTAACTCCTCATGAAATAAAGATCAAACTTCAAACTGGTAAGTTCTCGTTCAATCTTACTATTTTAATTGATACAGTTCCTGGTCTTTATCCAACCTGCCAATTAAAACCCCTCCTCACCTGCATCCTTTGTTCTGCACCCACCTCTCCTATGCTTTTCTTCACCCCCCCCCCACCTCCCCCACTCCATCACCACAATCAGTCTGAAGAAAGGTCTTGATCCATAAGATCACCCACCCAAGTTCTCCAGAGATGCTGCTTGACCAGTTGAGTTACTCCAGCAGTCATGTCTCGAAATATGGAGTGTTTTGTAACTGGTGAGAGATTAAGTGCGTTAGTGTGCAGAGACACCATACAAACCATTGAAAATTAAAATGCACAGAGTACATACATTTGGCTGAAGTTCTGTAGAGCCCTCGCGAGACAATACATGAAACATTGTGTACTGATCTGATCTGAAGAAGGGTATTTATGATAGGGAGATCATGTTGCAGATGTATAACTGCAATTTACCCCCCGCCACGGGTACCATGTAACCCCGTGCTACCTGCTCCATGGTCGGATAGTCGGCGACTAAACAGTCTCCCCCACCTGGTTTACCAGGTGAGGAAGGGGCAGGATCAAAAACAAGATCTGTCAAAGGGCGAATGAGCTCCTAGCGAGCCAACGGCCATCCACACTTGAGTAGAAGTTGTGATCACTGTCGTAGATAGCATTATAAGGCACCGTGCCCGTTGATGTTTTCAACGATGATGCTGATGAAGAGTTCTATAAGATGTTGATGAGGCTGCATTTAGAGTATTGTGTTTAGTTCTGGGCACCATGTAATCGGCTTGTTGTCAAGCTGGAAAGGGTACAGAGAAGATTTACAAGGATGTTGCCAGGGCTAGAAGGTCTGAGCTATAGGGAGAGGTTGAGTGGGCTGGGACCCTATTCCTTGGAGTGCAGGAAGATGAGGGGTGATCTGATAGAGATGTACAAAATCCTGAGAGGAATCGATCACCTACACACTATCCACCGTCTTTGTCCATCACTCACACCTAACAGCACTGCTACTCTCATCCACGCCCTCGTCACCTCCCGTATTGATTATTGTAACTCTCTCCTCTCTGGTTTACCCCACAAGTCCATCCATAAACTCCAATTGGTCCAGAACTCAGCTGCCCACATTATCACCAGAACCCTATCCACTGAACACATCACTCCCATCCTCAAACAACTGTACTGGCTCCCAGTCCAATACCGCATTGATTTTAAGATTCTCCTCCTCACTTTCAAAGCCCTCCACAATCTCGCACCTCCATACCTCTCTGAACTCCTCCAGCCTTACACTCCATCCCGAAATCTCAGATCCTCTTCTTCCTCCCAGCTCCCCACTCCATCTGTCCGCCTGTCCACGATGGGGTTCAAAGCCTTCAGCCCTTCTCCCCCTCGCCTCTGGAACTCTCTCCCATTATCCATCTGTACCATAGAGTCTCTCCCCACCTTTAAAACCTCCCTCAAAACTCACCTATTCAGACTGGTCTATCCCACGTAACTCCACTTTCTATCAAATTCATGGATATGTTGTTTTTGTTTCATTTTATTTATATATTTGTAATTTGCTTGTTTTAACTGTAAGGTGTCCTTGAGTGTTCTGAAAGGCACCCATAAATAAAATGAAATAAGAAGAAGAAGATCAGGTAGATGCACAGAGTTTCTTGCCCAGTATGGTCTTGACCAGAGGAGATAGGTTTAAGGTGAAGGGGAAAAAGATTTAATAGGAATCTGAGGGGAAACTTTTTCACACAAAGGGTGGTGGGTGTATGAAACAAGCTGCCAGAGGAGGTAGTTGAGGCAGGTACTATTCCAACATTTAAGAAACAGTTAGACAGGTACATAGATAGGACAGGTTTTGTGGGATATGTAGGTATGTTACAATACTTGCCTTCAGCGGCGCTGCAATTTTGCCACTGGCCGTGTGCGTGATTTTGGCGCCTTTGAGGGGCGCGGTGTTAAAACGTGGGTTTCTCCTACCTTGTCCTGAATTATATTTCATTGGAGTGCAAGCTTTTGCTGAAGAATCGTTCCGACGGGCGTTCTGTGTATTTTATATTTTTATTCGCCCGACAATTTCAGCGCTGGAGCAATTTTAAAATCAGCTTCTAAAGCCGTCAACGCCGACAACGGGGACGGATTTCACGCACGGGACAGGTAAATGAAAGCCGTTTATTTTATGTATAAAAGTGCTTCTTAAGAGGCCTTTAATTCACATTTTACGTTGCGAAACAGTGACTTTTTTCCCCGAACGAACTGGCAGTATATTTCATGCCGATACGGGTTTAAATTCACCGCAAATGCAACGTTCCAATTGATCGCATTCCAGAAAAACCCACTCGCAAGATGATTTAAATGCCCATTAATTTACATGTATTAAACATTAAATTCCTTCCATTTGGCCTATAAATCCATGACAATGAGATTTAAAAACTATGTTATATTGTGAATTCTTGTGTGAATGTTAATTGGACACTTAGGCTATTTAAAAATGTTAATCTATTCTTAAGAAATTGATAGATGTTTAGATCTAGTAATTGAATTTTGTAATTAGCTATAATTAGGTAACTAACTAATTATATGCTTTAATTTCATGTCATCTAAGTAAGATTGTTTCATATTTGTTTCAGAATGCTTCAATCTATAATAACTGAAAATGTCTTTCAGTTCTCTTAATTTTTAAGAAAGTTATGGGCTTTTGACTGTCCTCGATCACAGCTTTTGTGTTAAGTCGATGGAAAAGTAATAGGGAACAAGATGGTAATTTCCGAGTATGAAAATGGCCATAACTTTTTTAATACTGAAGATATGAAAGTGAATTAGGTGTCAAATTAAACGTCTTTTTATGCTTTATCTGATGGGATAAATTACAGACTTGATTTTTAAAATCTCCAAATTTTGTGACATTGCTAGGATATGGACCAAACACGGGCAGGTGGGACACGTTGTTCAGTGTGGATAAGTTGGGCCGAAGGGCCTGTTTCAGAGAAACATAGAAAATAGATGCAAAAGTAGGCCATTCAGCCCTTCGAGCCAGTACCGCCAGTCAATATGATCATGGCTGATCATCCAAAACCAGTACCCCGTTCTGCCTTCCCCCCCCCATATCCCTTGATTCCCTTAGCCCAAAGAGCTAAATCTAACTCTCTCTTGAAAACATCCAGTGAATTGGCCTCCACTGCCTTCTGTGGCAGAGAAATCCACACATTCACAAATCTCTGAGTGAAAAAGTTTTTCCTTATCTCAGTCCTTCATGGCATACCCCTTATTCTTAAACTGACTCCTGGCTCGGGACTCACCCAATATCGGGAACATTTTTCCTTCATCAACCCAGTCCAATCTTCTAAGAATTTGATGTTTCTATATGATTCCCTCTCATCCTTCTAAATTCCAGCGAATAAAAGCCCAGTCGACCCATTCTTTCATTATACGTCAGTCCCGCCATCCCGGGAATTAACCTGGTGAACCAGCGCTGCACTCCTAAAATAGCAATAATGTCCTTCCTCAAATTACGTTATATTACATTATTACATTAAGTGGCTTTCACTCCAACCGAGGTTGAGTGGTGCCATCTGCATTTTGCAGTTTTGCTCAAGGGTAAGCTGGGCGGATCAGCATTCCTCAAATTAGGAGTCCAAAATTGCACACAATACTCCAGGTGCGGTCTCAACAGGGCCCTGTACAACTGCAGTAGGACCTACTTTCTCGTAAACTCAAATCCTGTCGCAATGAAGGCCAACATGCCATTTGCTTTCTTCACTGCCTGCTGTACCTGCATGCTTACTTTCAGTGACTGATGTACAAGGACATCCAGGTCTCTTTGCACCTCCCCTTTTCTTAATCTGACACCATTTAGAAAATAATCTGCCTTCCTGTTCTTGCCACCAAAGTGGATAACCTCATATTTATCCACATTATACTGCATCTGCCATGCTTCTGCCCACTCACCCAACCTATCCAAGTCACCCTGCAGCCTCATAGCATCCCCCTCGCAGCTCACACTGCCACCCATCTTTGTGTCATACGCAAACTTAGAGATGTTATATTTAATTCCCTTGTCTAAATCGTTATTATATATTGTAAACAACTTGGGTCCCAGCACTGAGCCTTGCGGCACCCCACTTGTCACTGCATGCCATTCAGAAAAGGACCCGTTAACTCTTTGCTTCCTGTCTGCCAACCGTTCTCTATCCATTCTCTATCCACCCTACCCCCAATGACACGTGCTCTAATTTGGCACACTAATCTCTTGTGTGGGACCTAGTCAAAGGCTTTTTAAAAAGTCCAGATATACTACATCCACTGGCTCTCCCTTATCCATTCTACTTGTTACATCCTCGAAAAATTCCAAAAGATTAGTCAAACATGATTTCCCCTTCATAAATCCATGTTGACTTTGACCAATCACGGTATGCTTTCCAAATGCGCAGCTATAACATCTTTAATAATCGACTCCAGCAACTTCCCCACTTCCGATGTAGACTAACTGGTCAATAATTCCCCGTTTCCTCTCTCCCTCCTTTCTTTAAAAAGTGGAGTTACATTGGCCACCCTCCAGTCCACAGGAACTGATCTTGAATCGAGAGAACATTGGGAAATGGTCACCAATACATCCACGATTTCTAGGGCCATCTCCTTGAGTACTCTGGGATGCAGACCATCTGGCCCTGGGGAATTATTTGCCTTCAGTCCCAACAGTTTACCAAACACCATTTTCTGACTAACGTGGATTCCCTTTAGTTCCTCCCTACCACCAGATCCTGAGTCCCGTAGTATTTCTGGGAGATTGTTTGTGTCTTCCTTATTGAAGACAGAACCAAAGTACTCATTTAACTGTTCCTTGTTTCCCATTATAAATTCACCTGTCTCTGACTGCAAGGGACCTACAGTGTTTCCACGCTGTATCAATCTATGACTCCATGACTCTAAGATTGAGGGACTGCTGAGATTTATCAAATGAATTCCTGGCATGTTTGGTTTGGAATTATGAAAAGGGTTAAACTCATTTGGCCTTTACTCTCTCGAAATTGAAAGAATGAGCAGTGATCTCATTGAAACCTACAATATTCTTCAGGGACTGACAGTGTAGTTGTATGGAAGATGTTTTCCTTGGCTGGGTTATATAGAACAAAAGGGATCAAACTGGGAAATAAGTAATTCAGGACTGAAATGAGAAGACATTGCTTCCGTCAGAGAATAGTAATACTTTATCATTCTCTACCCGGGAGTGTCATGGAGATTCAGTCACTGAATAACTTCAAAAAAAAGACTGAGATTTTGTTTTAGTATTAAAGGAATACAGGAATATGGGGTCAGTGGAAAAAAGAGGTTTTAAGGTAAAAGATCAGCCATGATCTTATTGCATGGTGAAGAGACAAAAGGCCAACTGGAAACTCCTGGTTCTATTTCTTATGTTGTGTGAGCAACTTGGCAGGGCGAAGGCAGCAGACATCAACAGGATTAACAAGCTCATCAGGAAGGCTGGCTCCGTCCTGGGGGCAGAGTTGGATTCATGGGAGGTGGTCTTGGAGGGGAGGATGCTCCTCAAACTGCGGAGCATCTTGGACAATACAGCTCACCCCTACATGACGCACTGGTCAACATGAGTACCTTCAACAATGATACAACACAGAATGCCACAGGAGATCCTTCTTCCCTGTGACTATCAACTCTTCCCCCTTCAGTCATGGGGTAGACCGACTGCCTGCCCCCCCCCCACACACAATCTTTGCACATCCCCAATCTTTCCACTCATCACTTTAATTTAATATTTCATGGATCTTGTGTTTTATGACTGTTGGCAGATCAATTTCCCTCCTGTGATAACTAAAATTCTATCGTATCATATCGTTCCTATGGTGCTTTTTATGCAATGAGGACAAGATTCAGTCAATTCCAAAACTTATCAGGCAAGCTTAGCCAGAGAAGGCTCTATTAGTTTCTCACTGTACTGATTTTACCGCATCAGAAGTGCACTAAAAATATTTACAAACATTGTGCTACTCTACACTTTCATTAAAGTTTAGTTTAGTTTAGAGATGCAGGCTGGAAACATGCCCTTTGGCCCACTGAGTCCATGCTGACCAACGATCACCCATACACTTGTTCCATCCTATATATTAGGGATGATTTGCAGAAGCCAATTAACCTACAAACCTGCACGTCTTTGGAATGTAGGGGGAACCCGGAGCACCCAAAGAAAACCCACACGATCACAGGGAAAAAGTACATGGGAAGAGCGTACAAACTCTGTACAGACCGCACCCATAGTCAGTTTCAAACCCAGGTCTCTGGCGCAGTAAGACAACAACTCTATCAGACGCCGCCGTGCTGCCCTAAATAGAAAGAAAAACGTTATCTCTGGTGTAATGTATATAAGTATAACTATCTTCAAGAATCAAATTTATCATGTAGTTTGACCGTGATACTGTTTTGCAACAGAAATCGCTGCCCAATTTGAAAATGCCTGCCCTTCAAAGAAATCTACAGGATCTGCATTGCTTATGTCAGGTTTGTTCACTTAGACAAGCACCGGAGTTGTACATAATCTTTGTTTTATTATGAATCATGGCCTGCAGTAGCAAACAGGATTGGAGAAGGGTAGGATAGATGTACTGAGAAGGCTGAGCAACGTTGAAGTCCATGACTAATGAAGAACGATGGAGTCAGCATTACGGTGAACTAAGAAATAAGGGGAAAACTGGCAAAGTACTCGTTGAAGGGGTTGTTTAAGATATATAGAATAACTAAGGTGTTATTATTAAAAATATGTTTTGATATGATTTATAGAATTTCATAATAAATGTGTATAGGTTCGAGCACTCCATCCATGAGCCGATGTATATTATGTTTCCACTAAAGAGTGGAAACAGACTGCAACATGAATTGTGAAGTGGAGACTATTGGGCAATCTGATTTACAACTTGATTGTATAATCCGCAAAAGGACAAGCAAATGAAAATCAGATGCTTACCTAGCATCGCGCTGTTGTCACCTAGCAACTAGTTACAACATGCCTATGGCAGATTCCTGACACAGATTCACTTCCTTTTGTTCTTGGGCAACAGTGTGTGACATACAAAGCCTACGATAGAGGTTAAAAATAAAATTCCAGCCCACAGCTCTCACCGTATTGAACTATATTCCTTCTTGATGTGATTGTTAGCTTTATCACTTGACGTGCAAACTTCATCTCCCAGTTGAGCCTGAGACCTGTCTGGATGCAGGATTCTGCCTCACACGAGTTGTTCACACAGCCTTGACATCTGGTGTACACAGACTGCTGTTTGGGGGTGGAGGAGCAAGGGGACGTAAAAAAAGATTGGAAGCCTTCCCAGGCTTCGTTCCAAAATCCCAGAGAGCCCTATAACTTTGATAAATGGGTTCACCAGGAACAAGTAAAATCAGAATTCCCATCTATCATTAATATACCAACCCAACGCTTGTTGGACTTCATCTGGTGCTGATCAGCATGAGGAAGACAACACGTTCTCCCTGATTGATCTTCACTAATCTAAAACCTAGATCAGAGGAGATACTCACTGCCACGTGCATGTAGAACCTGTCTCTCAGAATCCCCTCCAATTTATTTAGCGAATGCAAAGTCCTTTAGCCAAGCAGTTGCCTCTTGATCTGCTGTATGAAGGGTGACAAGTCCTCCTTTAAGTCTTATTTGAGGGCATGCTTCAATGATGTGTTGCATTGTTTGCTGCTCTCCACAAGCACACCGTGGGGTTGGGCTGCTGCCCCATTTGTGAAGGCTGGCCAAGCAGGGGCCATGTCCAGTCCTGAATCTATTCAGCGTCGTCCACTGCTTCCTTGGGAGATTGGTGCCAGGGACCGGTAGGGTTGGGTCTGACACCAGATGTTTATTTGGGACGTCCTTGGACTCCCATTCCTTTTTCCAAGCTGATTGAGTGGTGAAATCAGCTGGTAGTGGGTTCTTCCAAATTGGTCGTCTAGATGGAAGTCGAGCAGTGGGTGGGTTGAAGATGTCCATGTGAATTGGCAGATGAGGGGAGTTTTTGGTCTTTTGGTGCATCCTTTGAGTGAGGGCTACTCGCCGGATGTGTGGAGGGGCTATATTAGATAGGACAGGGAGCCAGGGGAGTGGTGTTGAGCGGATTGTTCCTGTGATGATCCTCATTGTTGAGTTCAATTGGGTGTCCACATGGTGTGTGTGGGATGACCTGGACCAAACAGGGGCGCAATATTCGGCTGAAGAAAATGCAAGGGCTAGTGCTGAAATGCGCAGTGTGGGGGCTGCTGCCCCCCACTTTGAGCCAACAAGCTTACTGAGGAGATTGTTTCTGGACTTCAACTTAGCTGCTGTTCTTTTGAGATGTTCCTTGAAGGATAGGGTCCTGTCAAGGGTCACTCCGAGGTAGGTTGGAGTGGGGGCATACTTCAGTTTGGTCCTGCTCAGATAGATGTTTGGTTCTCTTGTGGCTTCTGCATTATGGAGGTGGAACACACTGGAGACCGTTTTTTCTGGGCTTGGTTTTAGGCGCCAGGTTTTGCAGTACTCGTCTAGTTTAGCAAGGTCTTCATTGAGCACCTGTTCCAATGTACCAAAGTCTGGTGCTTGGAAGGCCAAACAGATGTCATCTGCATAGATGAATTTGTGGGATTTGGTGGTGGGTAGGTCATTTGTGTAAAGGTTGAACAAGGTTGGGGCTAAAACTGACCCTTGCGGGAGCCCATACTTCTGTGTTCTCCATGCACTCTTGTTCTGTCCTAGGTGAACTCTGAACCTGCGGTTGGAGAGCAGAGATTTGATGGTTTCTGATGCCCAGGCAGGGAGTGCTTTGGTGAGTTTTAGGAGGAGGCCTTTGTGCCACACAGTGTCATAGGCTGCAGTGAGATCAAGGAACACTGCCCCGGTCTTCAGTTTGTTCTCGAAGCCGTTTTCAATGCAGGTGGTTAGGGCCAGAACTTGTTCTCCTGTACTGCGGTCCTTGCGGAAACCTGCCTGGTCCACACTGAAAATCTCTTCTACTCCTGGAGATACACGTTGTAGTATAAGGCGTTCTAAGATTTTGGGTGGGACGCAGAGTAGAGAGATTGGGCGGTAGCTTGCTGGTAGTTTTTCGTCTTTGCCAGGTTTTGGTATAGCAATGACTTTTGCTGTCCGCCATATCTTTGGGATGGAGTTAGTCTGTATGGCCCTAGTGTAGAGTTGGGTCAGCCAGGTTAGAGCTCGGGGGCCCAGGTGTTTCATGAACTCTGGAGAGATGTTATCATAACCTGCTGCCTTTCCACATTTCAGGCCCAGCAGGACCTTCTCCAGTTCAGCCACCTCGAAGGGCTCAGGGTTTCTTTCCTTTCCAGGTGTTCGTCGAAGTGTCCTTAGCTCTGTTGCGACAGCTCTTCTAGTCGACTTGTCTTGAGGTGCTTTTGTAATATTCAGTAGGTGGAATGCAACCTGGTTGGGTGTGACAGGAGGTCGGCTTTGGGTGGGGGGTTTCTGTGCAGCTCCTAGGTGGCGGATGAGGCTCCAGCATTTTCTGCTAGAGTGGGTGAAGTTTAGCTCTGCTACTGTCTCCTCCCATTTCCTTTGCCGAGCTGAAGATAGTGATTCAATGAGATGTTCTGCTATCCCCTCCAATAGAGTCAAGTCGACAGTGTTTTATTGTCACATAACAGAACAATGAATGTTTTACTTGCAGCAGCAGAACAGAATCTATAAACATAGTACTCTGTAAACAATATAATAAATGAAAAAAGTTCACACGCACGCACGCGCACACACACATGTTGTAAGCCACATGCTTGCCCCTTTATTGGGGTTACGGCCGCCCCTAGGTGGTGTTAGAGAGGAACATGGTTGTATAGTAGTTATTTAGCACATTTGTAACATAGTTGTTTGGAAATTTAGTGTCTGAATAATTTGGTGATTTTGTAATATGGTGGTGGGTGTGTAACCACGGTTTGGTTTTGTATCGCGATAGTAATTAAATAAATGATTTTTGATACAAAAAAAAAGCTGGTTACCAAGGCCAAGAATGTCCTGGTTGGGTTGCTCCTGGGCCTGGCCAAGCTGGCCATCTGCAAGTCACGGTGCCAGGCAGAAGAGGACTCTGCCCAAGCCAGCTGCCTGCCCCTTTTCCGGCTGATTAACAAGCTCACCGAACTGGATCTCTGCGCATCTCTCTGCAACTGGATCCTCAACTTCCTCATCAACTGACCATAGTCTGTTTGAATTGGCAAAAAACACTTTTCCATCAATAACCATCAGTACAGGAGCACCTCAAGGCTGTGTGCTCCGCCCCCTGCTCTACTCACTCTATACTCACGACTGTGTAGCCAGACACTGTGCGAACTCCATCTTCAAGTTCGCTGACGACACAGTTGTTGGACAAATTACAGATGATGATGAGTCAGAGTATGGAAGTGAGATCAATCAACTGACCAAATGGTGCCTGCACAACAACCTGGCTCTCAATGTCAGGAATACCAAGGAACTGATTGTGGACTTTGGAAGACAAAGGATGAAGACCCACAAACCAGTCCATATCGACGGGACGATAGTGGAGAGAGTCAATAGCTTCAAATTCCTGGGCATGCATATTTCTGAAGATCTTTCCTGGACCCAGCACTGATGCAATTATAAAGAAAGCTCAACAATGCCTCTACTTCCTGAGAAGATTGCTGAGATTCGGTATGTCAGAGAGGATTCTTTTGAACTTCTGCAGGTGCACAGAAAGTGTACACTGGTTGCATCATGGCCTGTTTTGGCAACATGTATGCCCAGGAGTGAAGAAGACTGCAAAAAGTTGTGAACACTGCCCAGTCCATCACCGGTTCTGATCTCCTCACCATCAAAGGGATTTACTGGAGTTGCTGCCTCAAAGCCAGCATCATCAGAGACCCACACCGTCCTGACCACACTCTTATTTCACCATCGGAAAGAAGGTGCAAGGGCCTGAAATTTGTAACATCCAGTTTCAGGAACAGCTTCTGAATATAATATACATGTGTGTGTTTGAGTATGTGTATATGTACACACACTGAACTTTTTGTTCATGTTTATTATATTGTTAAGTGTACTATGTTTACATATTCAGCTGTGCTGCTGCAAGTAAGAATTTAATTGTTCTATCTGGGACATATGACAAAAAACATCCTTGACTCTTGACTCTTGACAAACAATAGGGCAAAAACACAAAACCAATTTCCCCAGGTCTACATAGATTGCACAACTGATGTTAGACTCATCAGTCCACAGTTTCTAAACATTTTGTTCTCTCTATCTCTCTATCTACCCATCTCTCTATCTACCCATCTCTCTATCTACCCATCTCTCTATCTACCCATCTCTCTATCTACCCATCTATCTATCTACCCATCTATCTATCTACCCATCTATCTATCTACCCATCTATCTATCTACCCATCTATCTATCTACCCATCTATCTATCTACCCATCTATCTATCTACCCATCTATCTATCTACCCATCTATCTATCTACCCATCTATCTATCTACCCATCTATCTATCTACCCATCTATCTATCTACCCATCTACCCATCTACCCATCTACCCATCCACCCATCCACCCATCCACCCATCCGGTTTGAGTGGTTTTTCTATTTGCGCAAAAACGGTACGCATTAGTGCTACGATTTTTCGCCAGCTTATTCACCGTTCTGTGCTGCGAGTGCAATGAGTTTCATTCCAATCAATGGTATATTGTAAAAGTTATTAAAGTTAAACGTTCGTAAAAACCGCGCATGCACACATAGCTGAAAGTCGCCGCCACGCAAATTGGTCTCCTCTCCTGTCAGTCTGGCACCATCGCCGCTCTGATTGGCCACGTCCGCTGTCAATCGGCTGGAGTCGTGCCGCCGCCCAGAACCTGGTGGGGAGGGTGGTGCCACGGGCTGAGGCCGGGGACTGGAGCCAAGAACGAGCCCAGGGACTGGGCCTGGGCTGGAGCCGCAGGCCGAGCCTGGGTACTGGGCCTGGGCTGGAACCAAGGACGAGCCTGGGTCCAGGTTCAGGGACGAGCCCGGAGATGAAGTCGGGGCCTGGACTGGAGCCCAGGTGGCGGCCGAACTAAGGGCTGGAGTAATGGACAAGCATGGGGCCTGGTTAAGGTGTACCAGCACCTTGGGACTGCCCGGCTGCCGCCATCCTGCAACACAGCCTCCGCTTCCTGCTCTGCGGGCAGCTCTGGCTCAGCCGCCAGCCACCCTCACAGCGAGCCCGGCTCCATCGAGGCCCACGTCCGTGAGTACTTCAGCCGCCTACAGCCAGGGCTGGGCCGAGTACAAGAACCAGGCCGAGTTCCAGGCCCTGGCTCTGCTCTACGACCTGTGTAGGTGCTGGGGCAGGGAATGGGAGTGAGGGGAGGAGGATGAGGGAACTAGGGGGGAGGGAGATGGGGTGGTAGAGGGGGATGGGGGGTGGTAGACAGCACCGAGCCCCGCTGTCTACCCACTGGCGAGGGACTGGCAGCGTTCCAGCGGCTCCTGCCCGCAGACGTGGACACTTTATAGCGGCCCTAACGCACCAGACCGTTACGTGGAGAGAGGAAGCGCCGCAGCCTGGCCCACAGCACGGGGGGGCGGGAGTGAGAGGGGAGAGAGGGATGAGGGAGGGAGGGGGAGAGAGAGTGGGAGGGGGAGAGAGAGAGGGAGGGAGTGGGGTAGAGGGGTGGTGGAGTGCAGAGGGGTAGGGAGTGGGGTAGGAGGGGTCTGGGTTGATGGGCAACATGGGATAGAGGGGTGGAGTAGAGGGAGAGGGGGACAGGGAGGGGTGGATTTGATGGGAGGGGAACAGGTGAGTGGTGGAATATTGCATTGGGGAACGGGTTGCGTTGGGGGACCAGGCCTCCCGTATGTCAGGGACCCAACGGTTCCCACTTAGTCTAGTCATTTCTTAAAGAGTGCATACCATTAGCCACCCTCCAGTCTTCCAGCACCACCCATGGTTATCGATGATTCATAAATCTCTGGCAGTGGTCCCACAATTTCTTCCTTAACATCCCACAATGATCAGGTCGTAGAAATGTATTTATATATTTCCATGTACAGAGTTAAGACCTCCAGCAGCTTTTCTTCTGTAATGTGGACTATCCTCAAAACATCATTTTTAACTTCCACAAGTTCCCTACCATCCATGTCTTTCTCCACAGTAAATATGGACGAGAAATATGAATTTAATATCTCGCCCTTGATACTTCCTGCAGAGCACCAAGGAACCCCTAAGGGATATTATTCTCTCCCTGGTTACTCTGTTGCCCTTCCAATTCCAATTCAATTTATTTGTCTTTTGAGGGACAAATTTGTCATTTGGACCCCTTGAGGTCCAAACGAAATGTCGTTTCTGCAGCCATACAATACAAAACAAAGAAGACCCGAGACACAACACAATTTACACATACATCCATCACAACGCTGTGATGGAAGGCAAAAATAACTTATCTCTCCACTGCACTCCCCCCCCCCCCGATGTCAGAGTCAAAGTCAAAGCCCCCGGCGGGCGATGGTGATTGTCCCGCAGCCATTAAAGCCACGCCGGGTGATGCAAGGTCGCGCACCGGGTCTTGGTGTTAGAGCCCCGGCGCTCACCCGCAAAGTCCGGTATATACCTTAATATACCTTAATATACTCGCAGAATTTCTTTGGATCCTCTTTTATCTGGGATCAAAGCTATCTCATGCCCCATTTCTTCCCTCTTCTTTTCCCTCTTTAGTGTACTCCAACATCCCATCATGGGACTCATTAGATTCCAGCTGTCAGCACCCAATGACGGTTCTAATAAGGTGGAGGTCGCAACCCACCACATTATGGCCTCGCATTATTCATAGTGTCATCATTTCCTGGCACATTAACAACAATAGTGATGGCATTACCTTGGCATGACACTTCAGCAGATTCTGGGCTAATATTACTGAAATAAAGATAAAGATTATGCCTTTGGGATGCACACAGCAAAGTGAAACAAAAAGATCACCTTCAGAACTGATATTAGTTATTTGCATCATTAAGCCCATCCTGTCATAATATATGAAGAAACTCCCATCTTAAACTTCAACTGAATTATTTACATTTTCTCTTCTTGTTTAATTGAAACCCTAATTGATGCAGAAAACAGAGAAAACATTCATAGATACTGAACTGTCCTGTGTTAAAAATTGTGATAATTTTATTTCAACTTTGTGAAACTACACATCCAATACATGTGGTATATCAAACTGAACAGAATTCCTATTTTTCTAAACACATTATTCCGCAAGGAAAATACTGCTAAGCCAAAAAGAGTTTATTCCAACTTTAGAAAAGATCTCCAAGATATTAAAATATTTTTCACACAAAGGGTGGTGGGTGTATGGAACAAACTGCCAGAGGAGGTAGTTGAGACTGGGACTATCCCAAGGTTTAAGCAGTTAGACAGGTACAGGGATACGACAAGTTTGCAGGAATATGGACCAAATGCAGACAGGTGGGACTAGTGTAGCTCGGACATGTTGGCCGGTGTGGGCAAGTTGGGCCAAAGGGCCTGTTTCCTCGCTGTATGACTCTATCTGTGCGGAATGTATTCCTCTATTCTAGTAAGAAAAGGAAATGTGCCTTCAACACAACATTTCATTTTCTAATTCCTCAGCTGGAACTAAGTATCACAGAAATCCTAATTGTTTAGGCAGCATTGTTGCCGTGCTTTCACATTTTTTAAGGAATGGGTTAAGACCAATCTCATCTGTCACTGCATTTTTTGGGAAACTCTTATTTCATATTGGGCTCCCCTGAGACTCTGAGCAAAGCATTGATATTCAGCAGCTGGAGAGCTGTTTTTAGGGATCTTGAGCAGTGTCATCTTTTCTCCGCCTGACCTTTTCTTTTATCTAGTATTATCCTTGGATTGCAAAGGCAGATCACACTGGAGATGCGTCACTTGATAAGGAATTGACAGAGCCAATTGATGTGACTTATCCGGCATTAGCACATTTCCAATTGAATACTCACAGCAACAATATAGTAAAAAGATAAAATATAACTATGCACAAATTAGAAACATAGAAACATAGAAACATAGAAAATAGGTGCAGGAGGAGGCCATTCAGCCCTTCGAGCCAGCACCGCCATTCATTGTGATCATGGCTGATCATCCCCTATCAATAACCCGTGCCTGCCTTCTCCCCATATCCCTTGACTCCACTAGCACCTAGAGCTCTATCTAACTCTCTCTTAAATCCATCCAGTGATTTGGCCTCCACTGCCCTCTGTGGCAGGGAATTCCACAAATTCACAACTCTCTGGGTGAAAAAGTTTTTTCTCACCTCAGTCTTAAATGACCTCCCCTTTATTCTAAGACTGTGGCCCCTGGTTCTGGACTCGCCCAACATTGGGAACATTTTTCCTGCATCTAGCTTGTCCAGTCCTTTTATAATTTTATATGTTTCTATAAGATGCCCCCTCATCCTTCTAAACTCCAGTGAATACAAACCTAGTCTTTTCAATTTTTCTTCATATGACAGTCCCGCCATCCCAGGGATCAATCTCGTGAACCTACTGGCCTCAATCACAAGGATGCCCTTCCTCAAATTAGGAGACCAAAACTGTACACAATACTCCAGATGTGGTCTCACCAGAGCCCTATACAACTGCAGAAGAACCTCTTTACTCCTATACTGAAATCCTCTTGTTATGAAGGCCAACATTCCATTAGCTTTCTTCACTGCCTGCTGTCCCTGCATGCCAACTTTCAGTGACCGGTGTACAAGGACACCCAGGTCTCGCTGCACCTCCCCCTTACCTAACCTAACCCCATTGAGATAATAATCTGCCCCCTTGCTTTTGCCGCCAAAGTGAATAACCTCACATTTATCTATATTATACTGCATCTGCCACGCAACTGCCCACTCACTCAACCTGTCCAGGTCACCCTGCAATCTCCTAACATCCTCTTCACAGTTCACACTGCCACCCAGCTTTGTGTCATCCGCAAACTTGCTAGTGTTGCCCCTAATTCCCTCTTCCAAATCATTAATATATATGGTAAACAGTTGCGACCCCAACCCTGAGCCTTGCGGCACTCCACTCGCCACTGCCTGCCATTCTGATAAGGACCCGTTCACTCCTACTCTTTGCTTCCGGTCTGCCAACCAATTTTCTATCCATGTCAACACCCTACCCCCAACACCATGTGCTCTAATTTTAGTCATCAGTCTCCCGTGCGGGACCTTATCAAAGGCTTTCTGAAAGTCTAGATACACTACATCCACTGGCACCCCTTTATCCATTTTACTTGTCACATCCTCAAAAAATTCCAGAAGATTAGTCAAGCACGATTTCCCTTTCATAAATCCATGTTGACTTGGACTAATCCTTTTGCTACTATCCAAATGCCCCATTATTACATCTTTAATAATTGACTCCAGCATCTTTCCCACCACTGAAGTCAGGCTAACTGGTCTGTAATTCCCCATTTTCTTTCTCGCTCCTTTCTTGAAAAGTGGGATAACATTAGCTATCCTCCAATCCACAGGAACTGATCCTGAATCTATTGAACATTGGAAAATGATCACCAATGCGTCCACTATTTCTAGAGCCACCTCCCTGAGGACCCTGGGATGCAACCATCGGGCCCAGGGGATTTATCATCCTTCAGTCCCATTAGCCGACCCAATACTATTTCTCGCCTAATGAAAATTTCTTTCAGTTCCTCTACCCCCTTAGATCCTCCGTCCTCCAGTACATCTGGGAGATTGTTTGTGTCTTCCTTAGTGAAGACTGATCCAAAGTACCTATTCAACTCTTCTGCCATTTCCTTGTTGCCCATAATAATTTCACCCGTGTCTGCCTTCAAGGGACCCACATTTGACTTTGCTACTCTTTTTCCTTTAACATATCTAAAGAAGCTTTTACTGTCCTTCTTTATGTTCCTGGCCAGCTTCCCCTCGTACTTCATCTTTTCAGCCTGTATTGCCCGTTTTGTTTCCTTCTGTTGTCCTATGAAAGTTTCCCAATCATCTGGCTTCCAGCTATTCTTTGCTGTGTTATACATCTTTTCTTTTAGTTTTATTCTATCCCTAACTTCTCTTGTCAGCCACGGTTGCCTCCTACTCCCCTTAGAATCTTTCTTCCTTTTTGGAATAAAATGATCCTGCGTCTCCCGGATTATGCCCAGAAATTCCTGCCATTGCTGTTCCACCGTCATTCCTGCTAGGATCCCTTTCCAGTCTACTTTGGCCAGCTCCCCTCTCATGCCTTCATAGTCCCCTTTGTTCAACTGCATCACTGCCACTTCCGATTTAACGTTCTCCTTCTCAAATTGCAGATTGAAACTAATCATATTATGATCACTACCTCCAAGCGGTTCCTTTACCTCGAGTTCTCTTATCATATCTGGTTCATTGGACAACACTAAATCCAGAATTGCCTTTTCTCTGGTCGGCTCCATTACAAGCTGCTCTAAGAATCCATCTCGGAGGCATTCTACAAACTCTCTTTCTTGGGGTCCTGAACCAACCTGATTTTCCCAGTCTACCTGCATATTGAAATCCCCCATCACCACAGTGGCATTACCTTTGTTACATGCCAGTTTTAACTCCTGTTGCAACTTACACCCTACATCCCGGCTACTATTTGGGAGTCTGTAATTAACACCAATTAGTGTCTTCTTGCCTTTACAATTCCTCAACTCAATCCACAGTGACGCTACCTCGTCAGTCCCTATGTCTTCCCTCGCAAGGGACTGAATTCCATCCCTCAGCAGCAGAGCTACCCCCCCCCCTCCCTGTCCTTTCTATAGGATGCATAACCCTGAATATTAAGTTCCCAGGCCCGATCCTCCTGCAGCCACGTCTCAGTAATCCCCACAATGTCATATCTACCAACCTCTAACTGAGCCTCAAGCTCATCTACTTTACTTCTTATACTTCGCATATTCATATACAATACTTTTAATTCCTTACGCATCTCACCTTTCACATCGATCCCTATTACACTTGGCCATACTCTCCTATCCCTTTGTGAGCTTCCTTTCCCGTTAATTCTGGGGTCATTAACCATCCCTTTACTCTCTTTCCCTTTAACTCCATCCTCGACTATCCCATTTGACACCCCACCCCCCTTATTCAGTGTAGCACCCGTGTAGCAGTGGCAAACCTTCCTGCCAGAATGCTGGTCCCCCACCTGTTAAGATGCAATCCGTCCCTTTAGTACAGTTCCCCCTTACTCCAAAACAGATCCCAGTGATCTAAGAATCTAAATCCCTGCCCCCTGCACCAGTTCCTCAGCCACACATTCAGGTCCCATATCTCCCCGTTCCTGTTCTCACCAGCACGAGGAACTGGAAGCAAACCGGAGATAACAACCCTGGATGTCCTGCTTTTCAGCATTTTGCAGAGCTCTCTAAAGTCCCGCTGCAGAATATTCATCCCCTTCTTTCCGACATCGTTTGTGCCGAAATGCACTACCACTTCCGGCTGTTCACCTTCGCCCTTGAGGATTTTATGCACTCTGTCCGTGACATCCTGGATCCTGGCACCAGGAAGGCAGCACACCATCCTCGAATCCCATCTGTTGCCGCAGAAACCCCTGTCCGTACCTCTCACAATGGAGTCTCCAACTACAATGGCGTTGCCTGACATTGTCCTCTTTGGTTTTGGCTCACCAGCCCTTTTTGCTTCGCAAGCCAGTCCGCCACTCAGTGCGTTAACGTCTTCTGTCCCGACAGTTTCTAAGTTGGTGAACCTGTTCACAAGAGGTACAACACCCGGGGACGTTTGCATTCCATGTTTCCCTCCCTTTCTCACCGTCACCCACCTTCTCTCTTCCAGTACCTTAGGTGTAACAATCTTACTGTAGGACTTGTCGAGGAACGACTCAGTTTGTCGGATGAACCCGAGGTCATCCACTTGCTTCTCCAGTTCCCCAACATGGTCCTTCAGGAGCTGTACCTGGATGCACTTCTCACATTTGTAGCAGCCAGAGGCACCAGCAGTGTCCTTGACCTCCCACATACTTCAAGCATCACACTGAATCAGCTTGCCTGACATCTCCTTCTTTCATCTCTCCCTCTCCAGCATTTTGCGTAGCCTCCTCTCCTCAGCCTCCTCGCCAAAGACTCACATGTTTCTCACAGGGCACTTCCCTCACTGCCGCTCCCTAAGAGCCGTCTTGCTTATATTGATTGATAAATTGCCTAATTTACCAATTTACAAAGCAAATTCCTCAGTTTTAAACTGTTTTCCCCCTCTGACTCACTTCTAACTCTCCTCCCACTCGGGCTAGAGCCAATCAGTGTTTTCTCCTGCTTCTCTTTGTTGCTGTTGCTTCCAAATCCACGGGAGCTCCGGTCATCCTTTTTTTTCTCATCTTGTTAGAGTATGTTTTCGGTTTATTTTTAGCTGTGTATATGTGGGGGGGTGGGGTGATACTTTTAAACTTTTTAATCCCTTCCTTGAACGGAGACGCGACATTTTCCTTGTCGTATCTCCGTTTTGCTGGGGCCTAACCTCGTGGAGCTGGCGGTCTCCAACCATAATCGACCTGAGGGCTCCAATCGCAGAGCCTGCGGACTCACCTACTACTCACCTACCATCACGGAGCTGGCTGACTCGGAGGCTGTGGTGGCACGGCAGCGGCGACCCGACTGCGGAGCTTCGGAGGCCTCGGCCGCAGGCCCTGTGGATGGTAAAATCGGGTGCTCGCAAGTCCCTGGTGGGAGACCGATTTTCGAGATCTCCCGCAACGGCAACTTCGCCCGCCCCGAATCGCGGGGTTTGAATCGGCCCGTCGCAGGGCCTTACATCGCCCGGTGTGGCTTAATTGGCCGCGGGACTTACCAACGCCCGCCGGGGGCTTTAACATCAGGAGCCTCGATCGCGTCGACGTGGGAGAAGAACAAAGAACAGGGAAGAGAGAAGACTTTTGCCTTCCATCACAGTGAGGAGGTGTTTGGAGATTCACTGTGATGGATGTTTGTGTGAAACTGTTCTAATTGTGTATGATGTTTATTTTACTGTTATGACTGCAGGGAACGAAATTCCGTTCAAATCTCTGTTTGTTTGAATGACAATAAAGGCAATTTGTATTTGTATCTGTTTGTTTCATATGTCAATCATATTTAAAGACACATTTTGGCTTACCTGGTGATTTTCTCTCAGTGCCCAATCAATGATTTTTTTTTGTTTAGTTTGGTTTATTGTCACGTGTACCGAAGTAGAGTTAAAAGCTTTTTGGTTGCGTGCTATCCAGTCAGAGGAGAGATTACAATCAAGCCATCCACACTGTAAAGATACAAGATAAAGGGAATAACGTTTAGTGCAAGAAAAGTTCAGTAAAGTCTAATTAAAGATAGTCTTATGGTCTCCAATGAAGTCCGAGGGTCTCCAATGACATTTAATGTTTACCTTCCTGTTGCGCTGACGCAAGTAAGAAGTTAATTGATCCGTTTCAATAAAACACTCTTGACTGGCTAATATTGGTACAGTGTCCTATTATTAATCCACTGCAGTTTGACAGAGCGGATTTTACAAATGTTAAGTGATTGAGCTAAATATTGCAGTGACTGACAGTTAGTGGGTAACATAGAAACATAGAAAATAGGTACAGGAGTAGGTCATTCGGCCCTTCGAGCCTGCACCGTCATTCAATATGATCATGGCTGATCATCCAACTCAGTATCCTGTACCTACCTTCTCTCCATACCCCCTGATCCCTTTAGCCACAAGGGCCACATCTAACTCCCCTTAAATATAGCCAATGAACTGGCCTCAACTACCTTCTGTGGCAGAGAATTCCACAGATTCACCACTCTCTGTGTAAAAAATGATTTTCTCATCTCGGTCCTAAAAGACTTCCCCCTTATCCTTAAACTGTGACCCCTTGTTCTGGACTTCCCCAACATCGGGAATAATCTTCCTGCATCTAGCCTGTCCAACCCCTTAAGAATTTTGTAAGTTCTTGTAAGTGCTTAACAATTAAGCAAAGATGGACATGGAAATGTTGAGATGCATGGTAAAGTTGTTTTAATGTCATCCAGATTTAGCTTCATCATAGTACTGAAAATGCATATTGTGGTTGTTTTGGATTTCATCCCAGTAACTTCAATAGGTTAATTTCAAAGGCTGTTCATAACATTGAAGGGACTACAAGCATGATTAGTGGCATCAACCATGGGATTAAATTGAGGCTATATTAGATCTGCAACACAGAATATCACAAGTACATTACTCACATACTAGAGCGCATAGCTTTAAGGTGAGAGGGGCAAAGTTTAAAAGAGATGTGCAGGGCAATATGTGATGCAGGGCAACTTTTTTACACAGAGGGTAGTGAATGCCCGGATCATGCTGCCGGTGAGGCAGATACGATAAGAGGCTTTTGGATAGGCATATGGATATGCAGGGTATGGAGCGATATGGATTATGTGCAGGCAGATAAGAGATGGTCTTAGCATCATGATCAGCACAAACATTAAAATATAATTTTATTCGCAGATGTAACCATCCTGTCCAGTCACAATATGTAGTGACTGAACCCGTTGCGCTGAGACCAGCGCCATAACGATAACTACCGTATGAGAGCCGAGCCAAAGCTAAGGATGTAGCTGGAGCCCCCTGGTGAAATAGAAACATAGAAAATAGGTGCAGGAGTAGGCCATTCGGCCCGTCGAGCCTGCACCGCCATTCAATATGATCATGGCTGATCATCCAACTCAGTATCCTGTACCTGCCTTCTCTCCATACCCCCTGATCCCTTTAGCCACAAGGGCCACATGTAACTCCCTCTTAAATATAGCCAAATGAACTGGCCTCAACTACCTTCTGTGGCAGAGAGTTCCAGAGATTCACCACTCTCTGTGTGAAAAATGTTTTTCTCATCTCGGTCCTAAAGGATTTCCCCTTAATCCTTAAACTGTGACCCCTTGTCCTGGACTTCCCCAACATCGGGAACAATCTTCCTGCATCTAACCTGTCCAACCCCTTAAGAATTTTGTAAGTTTCTATAAGATCCCCCCTCAATCTTCTAAATTCTAGCGAGTACAAGCCGAGTCTATCCAGTCTTTCTTCATATGAAAGTCCTGACATCCCAGGAATCAATCTGGTGAACCTTCTCTGTACTCCCTCTATGGCAAGAATGTCCTCAGATTTGGAGACCAAAACTGTACGCAATACTCCAGGTGTGGTCTTACCAAGACCCTGTACAACTGCAGTAGAACCTCCCTGCTCCTATACTCAAATCCTTTTGCTATGAATGCTAACATACCATTCGCTTTCTTCACTGCCTGCTGCACCTGCATGCCTACTTTCAATGACTGGTGTACCATGACACCCAGGTCTCGTTGCATCTCCCCTTTTCCTCGGTAAATAGTGTTAATACCATGTCAATATCCCCTGTGCTTGTCCTGGGAGAACTTGTGTGAAAAAATCCTTTATAAACTCTGGATCAGTGGGTGAAACCCGACAGAGTGAGTCCCGTTTGCTGCAGCAAATATGATGGGAAGACACGTTGGGCACAGTTAATGATCTTATAACTTAATTTATTGTCAAAGACCCATTTGAAACGAACTCCAAGATGTCAGTTATCTGTACCGTATTAGATGTAACATTAGCATTCAAATAAAACACTTCCCATCTCCTGAAGAGGAAATGTAATGCTTATCTTTTTTGGTGCTATCCCTGTAATCTGCAGTGAGCACAAATATGGATCGGTCTGACAATCCGAGCCACAAGAGCAGTCTACTCAGAATCTATAAGTCAATAAATTGCTTTTATCATGCAGAGGCTGGTTTCCCGAGCCACAGGCTGAACCAGCAAAGTTTTACGTTTAGAATAACCGTAAAAGGTTGTATTATTATTGCCGACAAAAGCAGGAAGCATGGCTGCATAGACCAGTCAGACAGAACGACAAACTAAAGCGGGATCTTGCTGACTTTATTGTAAGACCCGACTGATGAGGCAAAATGGAGGGAGACAAAAATAACTTCCTTCTCCTTGAAGCGAGAATGTATCTTTCGCCACTGTTATGCCACATATTTCTGTAACCGATAAATGAGCCTGGAAACAAACTTATGGATATTCAGTGTTCCATTGATCCATAATTTCATTAAATACTTTATGATCCAATACCCATTTTGTGTTGTCATTGATTATACATGATGATATTCTAACGCAAAATGAGATTAGGTAATTATTACAGGATATTCTGACTTGATTGCACCCATGTGACTAACATATGCCACCACCATAGTGTATCACTCAATGTTGAGCATGCAGATTATGCATATTTGCTCAATAACCATATAACCATATAACCATTACAGCACGGAAACAGGCCATCTCGGCCCTTCAAGTCCGTCCCGAACATTTTTTTTTTATTTTTATTTTTTATTTTATTTTAACCCTTTAACAATAACCCTTTAACTTATAGAATGCACCTAGTGTCTATAGGTAGTTGATACCAATAACTGAATAATTGTTAACTCATGCAAATCTCCTCCGTCTCTGAACTATCAGTTTATAACTGAAATTTCCGAGCCCCATCAGTTTATAACTGAAATTTCCGAGCCCCATCAGTTTATAACTGAAATTTCACTGACCAGACTACTGGGGCAATGCTGAATACTGTTTGTCCACCATTATGACTTTGGTAGCTTCAGCTGGCAATAACATAATGTCTGTCTCAAAGCCCTACATGGCATTTTAGAGATTACTACTTTGCACGATGTAAACTCCCCACTTGCACAGCTGAATCACAGCTACTATATTGCCAATTACACTTGATGAGTAGAAAGCTGCTTTATCACTACAAGATTGTTACAGGCTCCTATTAATTCCAATCTCTTACCCCAGGGCGGAGGTTAATTAATAGTTAAAGGTAAATCCCAAATGATCAACAAGTCTAGTTGGTATCACCTTAATTTTCTTAAACATAGTTTGAGGCTGAAACAGTTGATTTTTAGCAACATACAGCGTTAGAACAAGACATAACAAATGTTTTTGAGCTCTGAGCAGTCCAAGCATCGGTTTTAGTAATCTGGTAAATAACCTGGGAACTGTAGTTAACTCATTTTGCAATGTTTTTTTATCATTGCCCTTATCCAGATAATTTCAAATGTCTCTGGTGATCTCTGTATATGGGAGTATCCTATGGAAATCAGATGCAAAGTTTCCTATTGGGAAATTTATACTGCACATGCGAGTGAAACGACATTCTGCATCTTTCACAAAGAACAGGCTACGCCTCCAATTCCGTACCTGCTCTAGCAACAACTCTGGCCCGAATTCCAAGCATGTCTTGAAAACCAATCCTGGTCATAATACTGAGCCTGCCTCGAAAGACAACTCTGGCCATAACTCTGAGCCTGCGTCGAAAGACAATTCTGGCCCCAATTCCGTACTTGGAACCCTAGTATTGTGCAGTTTTACATGGTTAGATGCCTTAACCATTTGTGTGTTGTAAGGCCACTAGGGCCCCTTCCATCCTTATCAAGGGAATTCTACTTTCATACAACACATAAACTAAACACATGTTATCATTATCATTTATACAACAAACAAGTGTAAATAGTACCAACTTGTAGATGGTCCCATATTTTCCCTGAGACCGACTTGGGCCTTGCTTTGAAGACCTCTGCCCAGCTTTCATGCTGCCACCAACTTCAGTGAACTGCTTACTGTAGATTGATTTGTAGATTGATGATGCATGTGAATCAATCACACTTAGCTGGCATCACTAACTCCACCTCATTATAACATTTATACTAACGCCCCTTCCCAGCACCGTTAGTTGAAGCAGCCAGGATGAACTGACAACATCTAGCTCTGTAATGCTGCCAAGTTAAAGTGCTGAATAAAGATGTGTGTAAATCTTATATGCTTTGAAGTGATTTACATGGTGTCAGAAGTGGGATCCTCTTGCGAGTCAAATGAAATACATTCGGGGGCGGCTTCGAGCTGGAAATGGGGAGTCAGTGTGTTACTGTCTCGTTGCAAAAAATTGAGATTAGACTTGGGACTGGGCGCATTCCTTCCTCGGGCCCTATAGCAGCCCGACAGGCTGAGGCAAAGTGATTTAGCTTTTTGCAGTAATTACAAGCCTTCCCGAGGGCGGGGCAGGTCGATTGCCTGCTGTGTAGATAGCCGCAGTTAGGACATTTCTGTGAAGGAACGCTGAGAGCTGCCTGGCTAGCTTGGATCTTAGATCGGCTGTTATCTGTGTATGTCCGCTGCCTAGTGAGGCCCGTCAGATTGATGGTATTGCTTTCATGCGGAATGTCTATAGGATCAACAAGTTCAGCCGTTCTACACGCATGCCACCCCATGAAGACAGTAGAGGATGTTGCAGCAAAGATCGGAACGGCCACCCTATTTTCCGTCCTAGATGCAAAGAACTCATTCTGGCAGATACCGCTGGACAAGAGGTCATCAAACCTCACCACATTTGCCACCCCATTCGGCAGATATAAGTTTTTGAGAATGCCATTCGGGATCAACTCTGCCAGCGAAGTCTTCCAAAGAACTATGGAACAATTGTTCGAGGGTCTGCCTTGTGCCATTATTGTCGATGATATTCTTGTCTATGGCAAAGACGCGGCGGAACATGACCACAATCTCAGGCGCATTTTGGAGCGTGCTGTCAAGATCAACCTCAAACTCAATCCTGACAAGTGCAAGTTCAGGGTTCCAGAGGTCTCCTATGTCGGCCACATCTTCACCCCTGACGGCCTCAAACCGGATCCGAAGAAGACTTCTGCCATCACAGAAATGCCTGCACCCACTGACGTGAAAGGCCTGCAACGTTTCCTGGGCATGGTAAACTATCTCGGAAAGTTCATACCTAACCTCAGCGAATTAAGCTCCGCATTGCGGCAGCTGACAAAAAAGGATACTGCATGGTCATGGTTCCAGCAACATCAGGATGCCTTCGATGTTCTGAAATCAAAACTGACCAGTGCACCGACCCTGACATTTTTCGACCTGAAACGTCCGGTGGTGATCACCTGCGATGCCTCGAAATTCGGGCTCGGCGCAGCCTGCCTGCAACCGTCTGATGATGGTACCCTACTACCCGTCGCGTATGCCTCTCGCACCATGACCGACACGGAGCAGCACTACGCGCAAATCGAAAAGGAACTGCTGGCGGACGTCTTTGCCTGCTCCAAATTCCACGACTTCGTCTTTGGCAACACGTTCATGGTTGAGACGGACCACCAGCCACTGGTGACAACCTTGAACAAGCCTATCCACGCCGCCCCAGCTCGTTTGCAGCGCATGATGATGCAGCTGCAGCGGTACGACTTCTCTATTACCTACAAAAAGGGCAAGGACATGCATGTTGCTGACACACTCTCTCGTGCCCCTCGAACATCTTGCGAACAACACCCACACGAACAGGAGAATTTCACTGTTCTCGGTGTCGGTCTAGTCTCCAGCAAGCAACTGCGCACCCTGACCGCGCACACTGCCAAGGATGATACGCTTCAAGCCCTCTCGTCCATCATCAAGACAGGCTGGCCAGGCAAACAATCCAACACGCCCACTGAGGTGCAGCCGTACTTTCTGGTCCGCGATGAACTGGTGGTTCAGGATGGTGTGGTCATCAAGGGCCACAAGGTAGTTGTACCTGCATCGCTACAAGACGAATACTCCAAAGAGGTACACGGCGGTCACCCAGGAGCCGACTCCACACTGGCACGCGCCCGGGATCTGTTCTACTGGCCTGGAATGGCCACGTACATCCGGGACCGCGTAGCCTCCTGCCCCACTTGCAACAATCTTGCACCTCATCAGCAGCGGCAACCCCTTCTGCAACAACCTCCACCAGCCCTGTCATGGTTGTCGATGGCTGCGGACATTTTCGAATGGTGCGGTAAGCACTACCTCGTTCTGGTCGACTCGTACTCCATCTGGTTTGAACTTGACCAACTTACCTCCCTCACGTCGGTGATGGTCATCAGGAAGCTGAAAAGACATTTCGCAGACCATGGCATTCCTGTTATTCTGAGAACCGACAATGGTCCACAGTTCACCAGCCACTTGTTCAAGCTTTTCGCTGACCGATGGAACTTCCAGCACGTCACAAGCAGTCCCGAGTATCCACAGAGTAATGGACTCGCTGAACGCGCTGTCAGGAGCGCCAAGCACTTGCTGGAGGGAGCGCGCATTTCAAAGTCTGACGTCTATCTCGATCTGCTGAATCTCAGGAACATTGCGAGAGACGGAATCTTGGGGTCACCAGCACAGCGGCTGCTGTCGAGGGTGACGAGGTCTCCGGTCCCCATCGCACAACAGCAGCTGGTTCCTCGGGTGTTGAAGCCCGCCACTATCCAGCAACGTCTCCAAGAGAAGCACGATACCCAGAAACGGTCATACGACAGCTCCAGCAGACAACTCCAGCCTCTACTGCCGGGCCAGGTCGTCCGTCTGCGAACTCCAACTGGTCATTCTCGTCTGGGCGTTGTTGTGCGCCCGACTGATGAGCCACGATCGTACCTTGTGGACTGTGAGGGAGCGGTTTACCGGAGAAGTCGTCAACACCTGCTTACTGTGAAGGAGCCCCGACCACCACCTGCCGATCCATATGCTCCGCCGCTCCAGTTCCAGCCGCCTTCCGCAATGTCTCCCGTCCGTCCCTGCATGCCTGGCACTCCCCCACGTCTAGCGGTCTCCACTAACCACGGGGTTTCACCCACCGCATGTTTCCCCCCTCGGTCACCACAATCCTCTCCCGTGCGGTTTTCACCTTCAGCCTCTCCGCCTCATCCTTCAGTTGAGGGAGGGGATGATTGGGTCCGCACGCGTTCGGGCCGTGTTAGTAGACCACCAGACAGGTATGGCGAGTATGTTTAATATGCTTTTAATCTTTAGGGGAAAGGATGTAGATTGATGATGCATGTGAATCAATCACACTTAGCTGGCATCACTAACTCCACCCCATTATAACATTTATACTAACGCCCATTCCCAGCACCGTTAGTTGAAGCAGCCAGGATGAACTGACAACACCTAGCTCTGTAATGCTGCCAAGTTAAAGTGCTGAATAAAGATGTGTGTAAATCTTATATGCTTTGAAGTGATTTACACTTTTAATTCCCATTCTTTCCCATTGGTTATATGTTTTATCAATAAGAGATGGTTTAAATGAAGGATTATTCACTATTGGCGTTAACAATGATAGGTTTCTTAATTTTAAAGTTAATTTTATTTGTTTCCAAATTCTTATTGTATTATGGATAATTGGTTATTCTTATATATTATGTTGTTCAGTTTTATCGGGGAGAAGAGGATCGCTCCTATATTACAAGGAGAACAATCCTCTTTCTCCATTCTTATCCATTCTGTCTGTTGGGTAGGACTGTCCAACCAATAAATTATATTCTTAATATGCACTGCCCAATAATAATACAAAAAGTTCGGAAGTGAAAGTCCCCCAGCGTCTTTGGGTTTACACAGGTGTTTTCTTTGAATTCTATGTGATCTATAGTCCCAAATAAAGTTGGTGATATTAGAGTCTAGTTTTTTGAAGAAGTTTTTTGGTATATATAATGGTATAGATTGAAATAGGTATAATATTTGTGGTAAAAAGATCATTTTTATAGTGTTTATTCTGCCTATTAATGACAACGGGAGTGTTTTCCAGAATTTAATCAACGCGTTCAGTTTATTTAATAAAGGCATAAAATTAGCATTAAATAATGATTTGTATTTTCTAGTAATTTGGATACCCAAATACTTAAATTTTTCTGTTGCAATTTTAAAGGGGAATTTTAATAGGTGTGTCAATTCTTGAGGTTTTAACGTCATGATTTCACTTTTATTCCAATTTATTCTGTATCCTTTAATTCCTCTATTAAATTTAATAAGTTTGGACTTCCGGTGGCGCTATGGAGTAGGAGAGACTCGCGCCGACTAGCCCCGGGAAAAACCCGCTGAAAACGGGGGAAAAAGACGGGACCTACCTGCAGAAAACGGCACCGACTGTTTGCAGCAAGTTCGTGACATCATCAGGCGCGCGACACCGGCTGCATGTCGACTCAACATACTCCCCCTCCCAAGTCGAGAAAATCCGGCAAGGCTAAAGAGGTAGGCCCAACTGAAGCCTCGGCCTCAGTTTTAAAAGCATCCCAAGAAGATATCTCAAAGAAGAAAAAGACAGATGTGGAAGAATTAAGAATCTTCCTTACACAGGAAATGTCTAATATAATGAAAGAATTTAAAAATCTTAAACAGGAGCTGATTTCTTTTAAAGAGGAAATTAAAGAACAAATTAAAGAAGAGGTTACAGCTTCTCTACATGAAGTTCTGGAAGATTGGAAGTTATAGACATGGAAGAAAATTTGAAACAAAGTATTGAAGAAATAAATGATAAACTGAATTCGATGGAATTTAGATTTGATTCTAAGTTGGGGCCTATCCTCCAGACATTAAATCAACACCACAAGGCAGTAAAGGAATTAGAGGAAATTGCTGAGACGAGCTCCGAAACTACAAAAAAACTTATTGCCGAGAACAAACGCCTATCAAAGTTATTACATCAAATAACCGAAAAATGTACTGACTTGGAGGGACGACAGAGATGCCAGAACTTAAGAATCGTGGACGTCCAGGAAGGCAGAGATGGGAATCGTGACGTGACCCCCGTGAATTTGCTGCAGATCTACTGAAAAAAGTATTGAAATTGGATCAAGCACCAATACTTGCCCGAGCGCACAGAGTATCGAGACGTCGCCCAAGGGACGGCGCCCCCCCAAGACAACTGACAGTGAAGGTGCAATATGACCATGTTTTAGATGATATGATGAAGATAATTGTTCAAAGCAGAAACCTCGTATTTGAAGGAGACAAGATCAGTATATTTAGAGATTATCCTGTGGAAGTCGCCAAGAAGAGAGCGCTGTTTACAGAAACAAGAAGAATACTTAAGAATATAAACAATTTGAGATATGGACTGTTATATCCCGCAACATTAAGAGTAACCTACGAGCGGAAGGAACATTTCTTCATCAAGCACACAGAGGCACTTGAATTCGCCCAGAGCATCGTGAATAAGACCGAAGATTGAATAATATACTACACCCAACATTCACCTGAAGATAGTGGATTTTATTACCCTGCAGAGAAGAAATGGAACTTTAAACTATTATACTTAAGAACTGTCCAAAATCTGCAATAAGAATTGGGCAATTATCTTGCTACTGATATATAATATTTACATTTTAGTACTAATTTCTAACAACTATTACTAATTATGAATACTAATCAATACTCATTATTGTTAACGGGATCAACTCAGAATTAAATAAAAGTATGAAATATAAGTAAAGTGTGATTCAGATAATTTATTAATAAAAATTTAGGAAGTTTTTTCTTTGATATTTTTGACTTTGATTACTCTTTAACAATGCTTTTAAAAAAAAAAATTTTGCTATACGAGACTAACATTTCAATTGGAGACTAATAATTTATTTCAATTATGGAATATAACTATTGTTTCCCTCCCCCCCCATAAATTGTTTTCATTGTAATTGAAACTTTTCTTTTAAGGAAAGTACGGAGCTAGTAATATATTTTTTTTACCAAAAGCTACGGAAGTCCTTAGATGCTTAGCCACACTAGGGTGGCTATCACTAACTGCACTAACCATAGTTGTAGTTTTCTTCTTTTCCTACTCTTTACACGTTACTAATGCAACATTTTTTTACCTTTTCTATCTTATGTTATGTTATATTTTGTATTTGGAATGGAATTATATATTTTATTTAGGGAGATATGTCCGGATGGAAAACCGACGAGACCTAAAATTCATCTACCTGATGTTCGGGTATAAGGTGGGGTTTAATGTGCAGAGCCATCTGCTCTAACATAGACCACTTTAATCACAAGATGCAAGACGTGAATAGGAAAATTGGGGGTGAAGGAATTATATTCTGTAGCTGGAATGTTAAGGGAATTAATAAACCAATCAAGAGAGGTAAAGTATTAGCTCATTTAAAATCACTTAAAGCAGATATAATATTTCTCCAGGAAACACATCTTAAAAAGGAAGCACAACATAGATTGAAAGCAAAATGGATTGCTAAAGCGTATCACTCTTCATTCTCACATAAATCTAGAGGGGTTGCAATATTAATTCGTAAAGGTATACCCTTTAAACATATATCAACGATAGAAGATATTGAAGGCAGATATATTGTATTAGTAGGGGAGTTATACTCAAAAAAAGTGACTCTCCTTAATGTGTATGGACAAAATTTTGATAGCCCCCTGCTTTTTAAGAGAATACTTAACATTATTCCAGAATGTACACAACATAACTTAATTATCAGTGAAGACTTAAATTGTACACTGGATGCTTACTTGGATAGATCATCAACTCAAAGAAAATTAAAATCTCAGTCAAGTGAATTTCTAAATTCATATATTAATACTACCAACATTAAGGATGTTTGGAGAATTGAAAACCCATCTGGTCGAGAATACTCATTTTACTCACCAGTGCATAAAACTTATTCAAGGATAGACTATTTCTTAGTAGACTCTAAACTTATCCCATTTACTTATTATTCGCAATATCATAATATTATAATATCGGACCATGCTCCACTAACATTTATGATTCAACTAAACGGAATGACCGAGACACAGTCACAATGGAGACTTAACCCCCAAATCTTAAAAGAAAAGCTGTGTAATGAATACCTCGTAAAACAGATTAATATGTTTTTTGAGGCTAATGATAGCCCTGGAATCTCTGCCTCCCTTCTTTGGGAAACATTTAAAGCATTTGTGCGAGGAGCATTAATCTCTTCCCAATCATTTCTTAACAAAGAGAATAGGGCCAAACAACAGACTTTGGAAATGGAAATAAGGCAATTAGACATATAAAATGCAATAGCACCATCTATGGCAAAACACAATAAAATTGCAGTACTGAAATATAAGTTAAACAAGATATACTCAGACCAAGTTATAAAACTATATCAACATACAAAACAATTAAACTTTGAATTTGGTGGTAAACCACAAAAACAAATAGCGCATCAATTTCGTAAACTGGACGGGGAAAAAACAATTTACAAAATTAGATCAGACAAGGGAGAAACATTAACACTGCCTAAAGATATTAATGATAGATTTTTACAATACTATCAAAAAGTGTACTCATCTAAAACGATGGAACAATCAGCTGGAATGGAAACATTTCTACAGAAATGTAACCTTACAGGTTTAGATCAGAAAGAGAATCACTAGATGCAGAAATTACGGTAAAAGACATCGAAGAGTCAATTAGATCTTTAAAAAACGGAAAGGCCGCAGGTCCTGATGGTCTAAGCTCTGAATTTTATTAAAGAAATTACGATCTGATTTCTCCACGCCTACAGACACTATACAAATACGCTTACACTCAACAGAAACTCCCAGAAACTCTAAATGAATCTACAATCATACTTATACCAAAAACGGATAAGGATCCTGAAGACCCAGATTCATATAGAGCAATAGCTCTCTTAAATACTGATCAGAAAATATTAACCAAAATCCTATCTCATAGATTGAGCTTAGTGATTAACAAATTAATACACCCCGACCAAACAGGTTTTATTCCAAAACGTTACTCATTTTATAATTTGAGAAGACTATTCAATATTATATATACAAATAGAATTCCTAATGCAGATCTAGCAATTATTTTGTTAGATGCTGAAAAAGCATTTGACCAGGTAGAATGGTCATATTTATTTTCGGTAATGGAAACATTTCAACTGGGAGAGAAGTACTGTACATGGGTTAAATTGTTATACTCTAATCCAACAGCTAGAATATTAACAAACCAAATGTTATCAGCTAAATTTAATCTTTCTAGAGGTTGTAGACAAGGATGCTCACTATCCCCACTATTATTTGCTCTTGCAATTGAACCATTAGCAGAAAGCGTTAGAACCCATCCAGGAATACACGGGTACAACACTAGAGATACAAGGAATAACATTTCCTTATATGCAGATGACATACTAATATATATTACAAAGTTAGAAACTAGTATTCCAAATCTATTAAATCTAATGACTCAATTTGGTCAGTTCTCAGGATATAGAATTAACTGGAATAAAAGTGAAATCATGCCAATAACAAAATTCAATTTAAATACATTACAACAATCCCCTTTTAAAATAGTTAAAGATAAACTTAAATATTTAGGAATCTACGTAACTAAGACATATACCTCTTTATTTAAACTAAATTTTCCATCCTTACTTAATAAATTACACAAGAATATTCAGTACTGGAAAACACTTCCCATTTCAAAGCTTGGTAGAATTAATGCTATAAAAATGATCTTCTTACCGCAACTGTTGTACCTATTTCAATTAATTCCGATATATATCCCAAAAAACTTTTTCAAAAAAGTCGATTCCATTGTTACAAGCTTTATTTGGGATTATAAGAATCATAGAATAAGTAAAAAACATTTATGTAAGTCAAAGAGCAACGGAGGTTTGGCTTTGCCAAATTTCTTATTTTATTTTTGAGTAGTCCATATTAAAAACATGAATTTCTGGCTGGAAGAAATGGATCAACATCCAGATTGGTTAGGGATGGAAAAGGAAGACTGTTTACCTTTTGAAATTGGTTCGATTATATTTGCTCCCACAAAACTGCATAAAAAACCTATAAGGAAAACCCTATAATACATAGTGGAATACAATTTGGAAACAATTTTTAAAAAGCTTTAAAACTGAATAATATACCGCTATGTCTTCCCATTGTAAATAATCCTTTATTCAAGCCATCCATACTGGATAAAGATTTCATACAATGGAAAAATTATGGAATTAAAAAGATTGGACATCTTTATAGGAAAGGCATCTTTCTGTCATTTCAAGAGTTACAACAGAATCATGGACTACACTCAAATAATTTTTTCAGATATCTACAAGTTAGAGATTATGTTAAATCTAATACACAAGTTTATAGGACTAGGGAACCAGAAATTCTTGATGTTTGAATAAGCATCCTAACACTGAAAAATTAATAGCTTATATTTATAACACCCTCTTAAACAACAAGGTACCACCGATGGAACTATATAGACACACATGGGAAAATGAGTTAGGTCATCCTATAACGAAAGACATTTGGGACGAAAGTTTGCAACATATACATCAATGCTCGTTAAATGCCAGACATGCTTTAACACAATTTAAAGTCTTACACAGATTACATTACTCCAAAATAAAACTAAATAGAATCTTCCCACATATGTCTCCTATCTGTGATAAATGCCTGCATCTAGAGGCCAATTTAACACATACTTTTGCAAATTGTATAAAAATAAAAAAATTCTGGACTGATATTTTTGAAATAATTTCTGAAGTTGTTAATACTAAATTGGATCCAGACTCAAAATTAATAATATCAGAACAAAGTTTAACACTCACAACAAGCCAAAGAAACTTCCTCGACTACAGTATAATAACTGGGAAAAAATTAATATCAAAATTTTGGAAAGGCCCTATAACCCCCACAATTAAAATGTGGATTGTGGAAATGTCGGAGACCCTACATCTAGAAAGAATTAGACTTGTCTTAATGGACAAACAAGAACTTTTTGTTAAAATATGGGCTCCATTCATTAACTATTTGAAGGGATAGATTGGCCCAGCACGAAAACCCAACTGAAGCTTGAACTCAGGATTAGATGTAAAATTATATTTCATAACCTACGAACTGGAGTATCATGGATTTCACCATTAACTATTAAGTATCTCCCTTCTATATCTGTTATGATATTCTTTGCTTTAAATGGTATACCTTTTCTTATAATGATTGACGTGCCTCTAGATTTCGAAGTGAATGAAGAATGGTATGTTTGACCTATCCATTTCGCCCTCAACCTAACTTGATCCTGAGATTTTAAGTGTGTTTCTTGTAAGAAGAAACACACTGTAATGTCAGCGTTGTACAGTTTCAGCTGAGCTAGTATCTTACCCCTTTTAATAGGTTCGTTAATACCTCTTATATTCCAACTACAAAATGAGATTCCTCCTAGGTTCTTTTGTTTGGTGTCATGCATTTTGAATAATTATAGTACCTTTAAATCTTGTGGTGCATCCATATCCCAGGTCTTTGGGTATTGGGGGAACTTTTGAATTTTTAAGTTTTGTTGGTATATCCATTTTACGCTTATCACTAAACACAAAACACAAACATGTGATTTTATGTGGTAATAAAAAAAAAACTAAAAAAGTGAAAATACAGTGTCTGATATAGTCGGCACTGTAGCGAGTGTCCCACCTGTAGGTGGGAAAAAAACTTGTTTTGACTTCCATTGTGTTGTTAAACAAATAGCTCCGCTCTCTTGGTTAATCATAACATATTAAAATATTAAAACGGGGCCTCACATTCAGATATATAATACAATTTTACCCTATATATTTCATTATAACATATCATATATATATCGCAATTTTAGCTACTAATTATTAAACCGATACTTTTGACTTCAATAAGAATCAACTGTTGGTTGAAGGGGTTAACGAGACGTGCCCCTGGGCCTAAGCCAGGTGCTCGTTTCTCATCCCCTCCTCCCACTTATAGATAAGGTTTCAATTTATTAAAAATTCATATTAGTATGTTAGTTCGTTATTTTTTATTTTTGTTTTTGTTAGTATCCTAATCTAACATGCATAACTTATTAAGTTGTTAATAGGATAAGTTCTTACAATTGGTTTTAATATTATAATCTAATAAACAAGTAAATGCTTCTGGTATATACCATTCCCGTCTGTTCAGCTGTTTACTCGTTTTGAACAGAAAGTGTCCTTGATTCAACATTCCAAAGATAACAGTCTAGCTATCCCCAGACAAAGCATTGCTTAGAATGGTTCAGATCTACCAAACCCCCATTTGATTTCTATTTTTCAACGATAGTTTGGGCATATTTAAACGCGTCTTCAGGCTTAACAAATGACTTTTCAGAACCCTTGAAGGAAATACGCATTTTCGCTGGATAAAACCCCCCATATCTGATCCCTTCTCTCCCTCTTAAAAGATCCTTAACCTTCTCGAATTTGTTTCTTTTTTGCACAATTTCATACGGGTAGTCCCTGAATATCTTGATAGTGTCATTGTCCAGCCGCAGTTGCACACCGTGTTTGATTTTGCTCATAACATCTTCCAGTTCTAAAATATCCCGAAATTTCACAATAATATGTCGTGGATAAGTTTTTCCCGCACCAGATCTTTGTTTAAATCTTGGGACACGATGAGCCACTTCGATTTTCGGTTCTTTGGAAAGATTAAGCAGTTGTTTAAGCAAGCCCATGGCAAACTCACGCACATCCTCCCCCTCGGCTCCCTCTGAGACTCCAAGAATTCTCAAATTCTGACGTCTAGAGCGAGCTTCCAGGTAAATATATATGCCCCTAACTTTGACAACCCCCACTTTTTCAATAAAATTTTCAACATAATTGCAGAGTTTAACTATCAAAATGTTATAATAGGAGGAGACTTTAACTGTGTTTTAGATCCGTACTTAGATAAATCAAGCCAAAAACAGAGAGGGAATATGAAATCGAAAACCGGGGAACTTCTCAATACTTATATAAACAATACTAATATAGCAGATGTTTGGAGAATTGTTAATCCAACTGGCAGGGAATACTCGTTTTATTCAATGGTACATAAGACATACTCACGTATAGACTACTTCCTGCTGGATACAAAATTAATCCCTCAAACATTTAACCCAACATACCACACAAATTCGATTTCAGACCATTCTCCACTAACTTTCTTTTTAAAACTGGAAGGAATGTTTAAGAATAAATCGTTTTGGAGATTTAATTCTCAAATTCTAAAAGATCCACAAGCGAGTATATATTTAAAAGAACAAATGGAGGCCTTTTTTCAAATAAATGATACTCCAGATATATCGTCTACTGTATTATGGGAATCTTTTAAAGCATACATTAGGGGTATTATAATTTCATATCAAGCTTTTCAAAATAAAAAGAATAAGAATGAACAAAGACAGTTAGAAGAACTTATTAGACAAATGGATATAGATAATGCTAAAGATCCATCAATAGATAAACATAATAAAATAATAATTTTGAAATTTAAATTAAATAAATTATTATCTGCCAAACTTATAAGACTTTTTCAAATTACAAAACAAGAGCACTTTGAATTTGGGGATAAACCGCATAAACTTTTGGCTCGCCAGCTAAAAAAACGAGAAAAGGAACATACTATACCAAAGATTAAATCAGATAAAGGGGAATTATTAACAACACCGAAGGATATTAATAAAAGATTTGCGCAATTTTATGAGAATTTGTATACATCTAAAACGACAATTGATTCCAATAATATCACAAAGTTTTTGGATAATTGTAATCTTCCAAAGTTAGAGCTGAAGGAACAAGAGGAATTGGGTGCACAAATTTCAATTAAGGAATTAGAAGATACAATAAACTCACTAAAGAATGGAAAAACACCAGGCCCTGATGGATTTACTAATGAATTTTATAAAAGCTTTTATGATAAAATAATACCAAGATTACAAAAAAGTACCAATATGCTTTTAAAAAACAAATACTACCTGATACATTAGCGGAATCAACGATTACACTAATACCTAAGAAAGACAAAGATTTAGAAGAACCGGGTTCATATAGAGCTATAGCATTGTTAAACACAGATCAAAAAATATTAGCGAAAACATTAGCTAGAAGATTAAGTAAATACATTAGTAAATTAATAAACCCAGATCAGACGGGGTTTATCCCTAAGAGATACTCATCTAACAAAATGAGACGTTTACTCAACATAATGCACTCACACAAATCTGAAGATCAAGAATTAACAATTATTTCGCTGGATGCTGAAAAAGCATTTGACCAAGTAGAATGGAATTATATGGATAAAGTATTACAAAAATTCCAACTGGGAGAGAATTTTATTCTATGGATCAAGTTACTATATAATAAACCTACAGCTAGAATACTAACTAATAACATATTATCCTCGAAATTCCAACTATCAAGGGGAAATAGACAAGGATGCTCATTATCACCACAGCTGTTTGCTCTCATTATTGAACCGCTAGCAGAAAAAATTAGAATACACCCTGATATCCATGGATAAAATACTAAAGACTCATATAATAAAATATCTTTATACGCGGATGATATATTACTGTACATTACAAAACCTCAAATCACTATACCAAATATATTAAATTTAATTGAAGACTTTGGATCTTTTTCTGGATATAGAATAAATTGGAATAAAAGTGAAATTATGTCAATAAAACCGAAAGATTCAACACATCTTTTAAAATTCCCTTTTAAAATAGCTACAGAAAAATTTAAATACTTGGGAATCGAAATTACTAGAACATATCAAGGTATGTTTAAGGCAAATTTTGATCCCCTACTTAATAAATTAAACACACTAATTAAATTCTGGAAAACGCTCCCGATGTCTTTAATAGGCCGAATAAATGCAATACAAATGATCTTTCTACCACAAATTTTATACCTATTTCAATCGATTCCTATATACTTACCAAAGAAGTTTTTTAAAAAACTCGACTCAGATATCACTAATTTTATATGGGACTATAAATCACATAGAATACAAAAAACTCATCTGAATAAACCTAAAGTATTAGGGGGTTTAGCACTACCTAATTTTATGTATTATTATTGGTCAGTAAATATTAAAAAATATGATTCAACTGATGGATAACTCCACCCAGCAAGTGGACTGGATTGTAATGGAGAAAGAGGATTGCTCCTCTGGAAACATTGGAGCGATCCTCCTCTCTCAAATGAAACTGAATTATATAAATTATAATAAGAACCCAATTATTGACAGTACAATCCGAATTTGGAAACAAATAAAACAAAATTTAAAATTAAGAAATTTATCACTTTTATTACCCATAGTTAATAACCCTTCGTTTAATCCCTCTATTATAGATAAAGCTTTTACACATTGGGATAGACTAGGAATTAAAACGCTCGGTGACTTGTATGAAACTGGAAAATTACTTTCATTTCAACATTTACAAATAAAATATAAACTCGGAAATAATCAATATTTTAAATATTTTCAAATATGCGACTATTTGAAAAAATATACAAAAGATCATTATAATAACCCAGCAGATGTATTGGATGAGGCAATGCAGATAAAAGCTGAATCAGCAAACTTAATATCATATTTGTATAATATTATCTTAAATGTACAAATACCATCTACGGAGGGTATCAGAAGAGACTGGGAACAAGAGTTAGCTATTAAAATTTCAAAGGAAAGTTGGAATGAACACTTATTAAACGTGCATAAATGTTCGATTAATGTAAGACACACTTTAATACAATTTAAAATTTTACATAGATTATATTATTCGAAAACTAAAATTCATAACATTTTCCCAAATGTATCATCTATTTGTGATAAATGTCAATCCCAAGAAGCTACTATAGCACACTCATTCGTTTTCGGTACAAAAATTCAAAAATTTTGGAATGAAATTTTCGAAATCTTTACAAAATTATTTAAAATAAGACTGATACCCAAAGCAGAATGGATTATCTTCGGAATAACGGAAGATGGTCCAGAACTAAATGTGTTTCAAAAGAAACTAATAGACTATGGGTTAATAACTGGAAAAAAGCTAATTCTAAAATTTTGGAAGAAGGCTCCAATACCAACTATAAACATGTGGATTTCAAATATGTTCGAAACATTACACCTAGAAGAGATAAGACTCCTCCTAGCAGGTAAACCAGATCACTTCCACCTGACGTGGTCTGCATTTATAGAATTATTACAAATATAGGGTGCAAAGGTACCGTAAAAAAAAAATTTGAGGTCAGGTAAGGGGGGATGATAGTTGAAGAGTTGGTATGTCCCATTTGCGTAATGCTCATAAAAATATTTGTTTCTCTCTTTTTCCTCTTTCTCTTTCTCTTTCTTTTCTAGGGTCTATTTCTTAACTCTTTTTCTTTTGTTTTTAATTTTGTTCTTATAGGGTCTTCGTCCTTTTTTGTTGTCACATTTTCTACACTCTCACTTTTTCCTTCACTTTCTTCTTTCTTTCAATCTTTTCCTTTTACTAGTGTAAAAAACAAATGGAGTACATTAATTGTAAGAAGACATAAGTGACGAGTACTAATGTATGTGGTTGTAATGTAATGTACTTCTAATAAATACATTTTTTTTTTTTTAATTAAAAAAAATAACCTACGAACTTATCTCCAATGACGTATTATAAGTAATTCATTCCACCTCTTTTTTTTTTTGATATTTGTAATTCTTTTTTCTTTCTATCTCTCTTTTTCTATCTAATAAAATAAAATAAAAAAATTCATAAGTTTGGTATGCTCGTTTGTGAATTTGTAATGTGTAGAAGTATATCGTCTGCGTATAATGAAATTTTATTATTTGAGTCCTTAGTATTATATCCCCGAATATTCGGATGAATTGTTATACTTTCAGCCAGGGGCTCTATCATAAGGGCAAATAGCAGGGGTGATAATGCACATCCCTGCCTATTGCCCCTCGATAATTGAAATTTTGGAGATAACATATTATTAGTTAATATTCTTGCAGTCGGTTTGTCATATAATAATTTTACCCATACAATAAAATTCTCTCCCATATTAAATTTTTGCAGTACTTTATATAAATACTGCCACTCTACCTGATCAAATGCTTTCTCTGCGTCCAGAGAAACAATTGATATATCTGCTTCTTCCGTTTTATGTGAGTACATTATATTAAACAGGCGTCTCAAATTATTAAATGAATGTCTTTTGGGTATAAACCCCATTTGATCTGGATTTATCAATTTACTAATGTATTTACTCAATCTTCTTGCTAAGGTCTTTGCTAAAATTTTCTGATCTGTATTTAAAAGTGATATAGCTCTATATGAGCCCGGTTCTTCTAAATCTTTATCTTTTTTTGGTATGCGTAATAGTTGATTCAGCTAATGTTTCTGGTAGTTTATTTTCTTTAAAGGCGTGAGTATATAATTTAAGTAAACGGGAGCCGTTATCTCGTGAAATGTTTTGTAAAATTCATTGCTAAAACCATCTGGTCCAGGCGTCTTACCATTTTTCAACAATTTTATTGTTTCTCCTATTTCTTCAAGTGTAATCTGAGCTCCTAATTCCTCTTGTTCCGAGAGGTCAAGTTTTGGAAGATTACAGTTATCTAAAAAATTTATAATTTTACTATCTTCTATTTTAGTTTTAGATGTATATAGATTTTGATAAAATTGAGCAAATCTTTTATTAATATCCTTAGGTAATGTTAGTAATTCACCTTTCTCTGATTTAATTTTAGTGATAGTATTTTCCTTTTCTTGTTTTTTCAATTGACGAGCTAAGAATTTATGTGGCTTATCACCAAATTCAAAATGTTCCTGTTTTGTAATTTGGAATAATCTTACTACTCTTGCCGATAAAATTCGATTAAGTTTAAATTTCAATAGTATTATCTTATTATGTTTATCTGTAGTTGGATCTGGCATTATCTAACTCTAATTGTCTAATTTCTTGTTCTAACATCAGTTGTTCTGTCTTATTCTTTTTATTTTGGAAAATTTGATATGAGATTATAACTCCTCTGATAAATGGCTTGAAAGTTTCCCATAATAAAGAAGGTGAAATACCTGGTGTCTCATTTGTCTCAAAAAATAATTTCATTTGTTGTTTTAGATATTTATAACCTTGTGGGTTGTTTAAGATTTGTGCGTTAAACCTCCAGAAAGATCTTTTACCCGGCATTCCCTCAAATTTTAATAGAAAAGTCAACGGGGAATGATCGGAAATAATACTATTGTGGTATTTCGGATTGATTGTATATGGAATTAATTTTGTATCCACTAAAAAATAATCAATTCATGAATAAGTTTTATGTACCGATGAGTAAAACGAATATTCCCTTCCTGTTGGGTTAGCAGTTCTCCGTACATCTGTTATATTAGTATTTTTTATATATGTATTTAGAAGTTCACTAGTCTTAGATTTTAAGTTACCCCTCCTTTGTTTTACCGATTTGTCTAAATATGGGTCTAAAATGCAATTGAAGTCCCCCCCTATTATTACATTTTGGTAATTAAACTCTGATATTATATCCAGAATTTTATTAAAAAATTGGGGGTTATCAAAATTCGGAGCATAAATATTTATCATAGTCAATGGGGTGGAGTAAATTTCTCCCGAAACTATAATATACCTTCCCTCTTTATCTGATATAGTATTCTTTAATTTAAATGGTATACCTTTTCGAATGATAATAGCCGTACCTCTAGCTTTAGAAATGAAGAAAAATATGTTTGACCTATCCAATTTGCCTTCAATCTCATCTGTGTTTGTTGTTTCATATGTGTTTCATGCAAAAATGTTATGTCAGAATTTAATGATTTTAATTGGGCAAAAATCTTGCCCCTCTTAATTGGTTCATTGGCACCCCTTATATTCCAGCTGCAGAACGTAATTCCTCCGTTCTTTATTTGTCTATCGTCTTGCATTATAGATCAGTTTGGTATTTTTGATTCATATGGTGCCACCAAATACCTCAGAACTCTGGGTGTTGGGTTGTCGTCCCGAACTTTTAGATTTATTTTGCATCTCCTTCCTCTATTATACCTTGATAAGAAAAAAGAGAAAGAATGTGTTGTGATATTAATTCAAAAAAATAACAAATAAGAGTCGTGGTAGTGATTTAAAAAAAAAGGTGATGTTAAGGTATCTAAGAGAAGATACCTTAAAAACAAAAAGCCACCTAAGGTGGGGAAAATTTGTAGTCTTCCGTTGTTGTTATTGTACATTGAGCTCCGACCCCTTAACAGAGTATCGTGAAAGGCTGTGGGCCGTTACATATTTTTTTAAATTTATCCAACCAGAGCAGATAAAAACAGAAAAGACTTCAGAAAGAGAGGGAAAAAAAACACACAAAAAAACAAAAACATATGTTCAATTCTATATGTATATATGCATTTCCAATTTATCTAGCATTAATCTGTTCTAAACTTCACCATATGTAAGTTATACATTATACACCCGAAGTTATTACAATATATCCCAGTCTTTATCTTGTACAAGCAGGTTCCAAGGGGTTAAACAGAGCCAAGCATCTGGATCTTTTCCAAGTGTATGATGCTCCTCCCTCCTTCACACACAGTTATATTATGTTAGTATTATTATGAACATTTTAGTTAATTACTGTATATTAGTATATATCATCAATTTTAGTTCATTTCCTTTAAACTAGGTTAAAATTATTTAATAAATTTTGTATAAGCTTAATGGTATATTTTCCGAGTTGACAGCAGGGTGACCAAAACTGAACACAGTACTCAAAATGCAGACTCAGCAACATCTTGCACAACTGTGACAAAATGTTCCAACTTAGAGTCATAGTGATACAGTGTGGAAACAGGCCCTTCAGTCCAACTTGCCCACACCGGCCAACAACTTCTATAATCAATAGAACACAAAGTGCTGGAGTAACTCAACAGGTCAGGCACCATCTCTGGAGGACATGGACAGTGAACGTTTGAGTTTGGAGCCACTCTTCAGACTGTTTGCAGTGGGATGAAGCTGACAAAGAGGTGAGGAGCAGAACAAAGCCAGGCAAGTGATAGGTGGATACAGGTGAGGGGGCTTTGTCTGTCAGTTGGCTGGGAAAAGGCCAGAGCTGAAGAAGAGATGAAAGGGTGACAAAAGGAGACAAAAAGGAGTAATGAAGGTGTCAAATAAGTAGAGAAGACAAGTACAATTGTAGAGGAGGATGGGGTTCTAAGAGTTAATGTGTACATGACAGATTGCATGTTGCGTGTGGTGAGCCTGCTTTACTTTACTTAGAATTGCTAGCTAATGAATAACAGGTGGTTTTGCAGACCTACAAAGGGTGTTGTGACTAAAAAGGGAAGAGGTCCGATACCAAGTAGTACTGCAGAGAGAAATAAGTCTGTTCTAGACAAAAAGAACCGGTGCAGAAATGTGCTGATTGTGTGATTAGCTGGACCCGTGACTACTCATGTATAAATATACTGCCTGTGCACAGAATAATTCAGTGGGACCGCGAGGAGCTGGCAAGTATGTGACCATACTTGCAGCGACTCTCCCACTCCCGCTAACGTAATAAAGTTGTGTCTTTACAATGAGCATCAGTGTCTGACGGTGTTGTTATTCCTGAATGCGGGCGAGCTTTAACACAATGCAAAGTCAAAGGGAGGGATATAGGCAGAAGGGTACAGGTGGATGGAAGGGGGGAAGGGGGGCAGGGTGGTGGGAGAAAGGGTGGTGAATCTGTGGAACTCTTTGCCACAGAAGGCTGTGGAGGCCAAGTCAATGGATATTTTTAAAGTGGAGATAAATTCTTGATTATTACAGGTGTCTGAGGTTATGGGGAGAATGGGGTTAGGAGGAATGGATCGACTGGGCTTTCAGTATATTCACTGGAATTTAGAAGGATGAGAGGGAATCTTATAGAAACATATAAAATTCTTAAAGGATTGGTCAGGCTAGATGCAGGAAAAATGTTCCCGATGTTGGGGGAGTCCAGAACCAGGGGTCCCAGTTTAAGAATAAGGGGTAGGCCATTTGAGACATTTTCACCCAGAGAGTTGTGAATCTGTGGAATTCTCTGCCACAGAAGGCAGTGGAGGCCTATTCACTGGATGTATTCAAGAGAAATAGATACAGCTCTTAGGGCTAACGGAATCAAAGGATATGGGGAGAAAGCAGGAACAGGGAGGGTCCTGATTTTGGATGATCAGCCATGATCATATTGAATGGCGGTGCTGGCTCGTGTATATGTGTAAGGGCCAAATGGCCTACTCCTGCACCTATTTTCTATGTTTCTATGATTCTATGTTTGCATTGCAGTTAAATAGCATGTGTATTTCTCTGTGTAATTCTTATGGGATATACCATTGTGTTTAAGGTGGTTTGTTGAAATTTTTTAACATGGAACACTTGTATCTTAACAGATTTTGTTGTCAAATTTAAAAATACCAAGGTACAGTGTTAGGATAACATCATAATTTTGTAATGTAGAAAACCTTTTAAAATTTATATATATCTTCAAACCTCAAACTCTTGTACTCTCTCAGTCTCATTTCATTTTTTCATTTTTTTGAGCATCACTGGAAAGGGAGGAAAGCTCCACTACAGACGTGGAGCTTGCCAGGAAAGTAGAGGAAAAATACATAGTTTGTGTAGTTCAATTTAGTTTAGAGAGTGTGGAAACAGGCCCTGCAGCCCACCGACTCCACGTTGATCAGCGATCCCCACACACTAACTCTATCCTACATACACTCGAGGGACAATTTATAAATTTTACCAAAGCCAATTAACCTAAAAACATATATGTCTTTGGGTTGTGGGAAGAAACTGGAGCACCCGGAGGAAACCCATGCAGGTCATGGGGAGAATGTACAAACTCCGTACAAACAGCACTCGTAGTCAGGATCGAACCCAGCACAGTTGTTTATAATATTGTGTAATCTGAAATAATAACCTAAAGGATTACTTTTATCTTTTTATATTTAATGCTCAACCATGCACAATTCATCCACAATGAAATGAAAAACTTTGTGAATGTAAAGCATTGCAATACAGTAAATTCTTCCAGGTATGGCCAATCATGTCTCCAGTACCAGATAGAAATTCTTGCACATGGGTTCTTGCATCTCCAGGATATGTGTAAGTGAACCATTGGAGAGGGTATTCTCAACAGGAATTGCCAACAATGGAGTATTTGTTTCACTTGGGGAACTTTAATTTAACATTAAATCACTCTCTCTGCTGCTCCATCAATACTATGGTGTTCATTTCTCCATTTCTCCACAGTTCACTGAGATTTCACTCAGATGTTTTTTTAAAAGAGCCCCTTCGGCCATCAGGATAGACTTTCCTCCTTCATTGCTGTGATCTGCATAAAAAGATGAAAAATGTCTAAAATTGATTCTCCACCCTCTCTCCCTTCTTTCTCACAAAGTCTCTCACCTGTTTTGTGCATAATTTCTGGCAGTTACTGAGCTGCCAGCCCACCAGGCCTGAGTGACTGAGCTGCTGCCCACCAGGCCTGAGTGACTGAGCTGCCAACCCACCAGGCCTGAGTGACTGAGCTGCCAGCCCACCAGGCCTGAGTGACTGAGTTGCCAGCCCAATAATCCATTTGGCCCACAATGTCCATACCAGCCCTCTGGAAACCAGTCCCTTCGGTCCACAACACCCATACTAGCGCTCCAGAAAGCCCCTCCCCCCACTGGGCAGCAATATTGTAATTGGTGGAGAGGTGGAATATTGCGTTGGGGGACCAGCCCTCCCGTGTGAACATGGGACCCAACGGTAATCAAAGTAATCAAAATGTGTGCTTAAAAAGTGCCTGCGAGTTAATGGACCAAACAGATTTAAGCTACATTTTAATTTAAAATTGCATATATGTAAGCCTACAAGTAACAAACAAAATGTGTAGATCACCTCTGAAAAGTACATAGTTACAATACCACTTGTTTTAGTGACTGTGAAAAGAAAAAAAAAATTTAATTAACTAGATCCTGGAAAACCAATAACTATTGGCGAAAAACCAGTCCAGGCATTACATTTTGGGCTTCAGCCCCATCCTACCCTTTGGGCTTCTACCCCATCCTAACTTTGGTGTGTGTGTGTAGGTGTGTGTGTAGGTGTGTGTGTGTAGGTGTGTGTGTGTGTAGGTGTGTGTGTGTAGGTGTGTGTGTGTGTAGGTGTGTGCGTGTAGGTGTGTGTGTGTAGGGGTGTGTGTAGGTGTGTGTGTGTAGGTGTGTGTAGGTGTGTGTGTGTGTGTGTGTGTGTGTGTGTGTGTGTGTGTGTGTGTGTGTGTGTGTGTGTGTGTGTGTGTGTGTGTGTGTGTGTGTGTGTGTGTGTGTCTTAGTTGTGTGTATGTTAGTTGTCTGTGTGTGATGTGTGTGTGTTAGTCTGTGCATTATGTGTGTGTGGGAAGGAGAGAAGGGAGGGAGGGAGGGAGCGAGGGAGGGAGGGAGGGAGGGAGGGAGGGAGAGAGAGAGAGAGAGAGAAAGGAGAGAAGGGAGTGAGGGAAGTAGAGAAAGAAGGGAGGGAGGGAAACAGAGAAAGAATGGATGGAGGGAAGGAGAGAAGGGAAAAGAGAGAGAGGAAGGAGAGAAAGAAGGGAGGGAAGGAAAGAATGGAAAAAGAGAGAGAGGAAGGAGGGAGGGAAGGAGGGAAGGGGGAAGAAGGGAGGGAGGGAGGGAGGCAGGGAAGGGAAGGAGAGAAGGGAGGGTGAGGGCAGGCAGCAGGAGCGGATGCCGGGGTCCGGGCGGACAGGTGTGAGCTGAGGCCGAGGTTTGTAAACTTTACTCCAACCCCCGGCCCGGCCCTCCCTGTATTGTTCACCGCGTCTCCCCGGGAAGAGAGAGGGTGGAGCCGGGGCTGTGTGCGTGAAGCACGGTGACTGGAGGGGCGGGAGCGCTGCCCCGGGACCGGGAGGGAACGACCCACCTCCCCCTCTCCCCCTCTCCCCCTTCTCCATTCCCCCTCACACCCCCCTCCCCGTCTAATCCTTTCTTCCCCCTCCACCCCTCTACTCTCTCTCCACCCCTCTCTCCCCCCTCCACCTCTACCTGAGCCGAGAGTAGATTACTCTGGCGCTGGGCCCCCTTAGGCGCGGGACCCAATTGGGAGCAATCGGTCCAATCGGCTTAAGGCCGGCCCTGCTCTTTAGGGATATCTTGATGTTGAGAATCTGCATTCATTGTGATAGTTTTTTTTAATGTTTTCTGGAATATACAAAAGCACCCGATTTGTTTTCCATTTGGAATAAGTAGGGATAAGAATAGTCAGAGCGTGGTAAATCTGTGGAATTCATTGCTACAGAAGGCTGTGGAAGCCAAGTCAAAGGATATTTTCAAGGCAGAGATAGATAGATTTTAGATTAATATGGGAGTCAGGGGTTATTAGGAAAAGGCAGGAGAATGGGGTTGAGATGGAGAGATTGATCAGCCATGATTGAATGGCAGAGTGGATTGAAGGGCGGCAAGGTGGTGCGGCTGTAGAGTTGCTGCCTTACAGATTCGATCCTGATTATGGATGCTGTCAGTACGAAGTTTGTACGTTCTCCCCGTGACCGCCTGGGTTTTCTCCGACATCTTCGGTCTCCTCCCATACTGCAAAGGCATACAGGTTTGTAGCTTAATCGGCTTGGTATAAAGGTAAATAGCCTCTAGTGCTTGTAGAGATCGCTTGTCAGTGCGAACTCGGTGGGCCGAAGGGCCTGTTTCCACACTGTATCTCTAAACTAACTTTTAAAAAGTAGACTTGACGGGCCAAAAGGCCTAATTCTGCTTCTATCACATATGAAGAAAGACTGGATAGACTCGGCTTGTACTCGCTAGAATTTAGAAGATTGAGGGGGGTTCTTATAGAAACTTACAAAATTCTTAAGGGGTTGGACAAGCTAGATGCAGGAAGATTGTTCCCGATGTTGGGGAAGTCCAGAACAAGGGGTCACAGTTTAAGGATAATGGGGAAATCCTTTAGGACCGAGATGAGAAAAACATTTTTCACACAGAGAGTGGTGAATCTGTGGAATTCTCTGCCACAGAAGGTAGTTGAGGCCAGTTCATTGGCTATATTTAAGAGGGAGTTAGATGTGGCCCTTGTGGCTAAAGGGATCAGGGGGTATGGAGAGAAGGCAGGTACAGGATACTGAGTTGGATGATCAGCCATGATCATATTGAATGGCGGTGAATGCTCGAAGGGCCGAATGGCCTACTCCTGCACCTATTTTCTATGTTTCTATGTTTCTATGAACCTATGAAAGCGTCGGCAGAAGTGGGGTGAAGAATGCCAGCTGTTACCCACAGATGCAAACACCAGGAGATCATTGGAGCATCTATCTGAATCTCCTTTTCTTTTTGCACAGACGTTAAGTGACCTGCTGATAGACACAAAATGCTGGGGCATCTCTGGATAGAAGGAATGTGTGACGTTTAGGGTCGAGACCCTTCTTCGGACTGACAACCCTTCTTCAGACTGACTGCTGAGCTTTTCCTACATTTTCTGCTTTAATTTCTAATTTCCAGCATCCTCAGGTTTTTGTAGAACCAAAAACGGCAGATGCTGGTTCACAAATTCCCATCAGCAGTTATCGCTTGCCCTGTGTTTCACCACTCTCAGGTCTCCACTAGAGGGCAGCGTAAACCGCAACGTGAGAGCCCACTGTAAATAGCTGTGCTGGAAAACTTTGCAAGTACTTTTCGTTTATTCCTCTGGGAAATTAATTTAACCCTCGGGATGAAACATGAAAAGGTTATATTATAAATTGAAGCAACATATGCATTCTGATTAAAGAAAGAACAGATGCGAAAGGAATCTTATATATTATGGAGCCAAGAAACTGCAGATGCGGGCTTGCAAAGAAAAAGAGACAAAGTGCTGGAGTAACCCAGCAGGTCAGGCGGCATTTTTGGAGAACAGGGATAGGTGACGTTTCCGGTCGGAATCCTTCTTCAGACTGAACCTGCGAAGTTCTCCAGAGATGCTGCCTGACCCGTTGAGTTACTCCAGCACATTGTGTCTTTTTCTATTACAGAGTCCACATTGGCTCGCTAAGTAGCACAGAGTCCCAGCAATAACAATGAGCCATATTTTGAAACGAAACGGAAACTAACTCCTGATGCCACTGATTAGGTTGCAGAGTTGGACGCGTTTATAATCGGATTGCACTTCCTGCAGGAGTGACCGAACGCTGCAGTTGCCTCTGGCCTCAGACACTGCGAATCTCAGCAGGGGAAGGAGTGAGTGTGTGAGTTTAACTCCCAACACCTGGAGCGTGGCTAAAACCACTGCCCGTTCACTCGCTTTGTTTAATTTCAGACTGACAACAAGTGTCGGACTAAGAAGGGGAAAAAACCGTAAAAGGAAAGAAATGAGGGAAAGCGGAATGCGAAAGAAGGCAAATCCCACAGGTAAGCGACGGGACTGCAACGCTATGGTGTACTATCAAGTACTTAAGTGTTAATCGAGGGGCAAAGATGGTTCTGCTATTGATCTACCCCCATCTGCACCTGCACGAAATGGCAAATAATACAAACGGGCCGGAGTTAATGAAAAGCCTCTTCTACCATAAAGCCCACCTACCTGCACCATGAATGCACTAATTTCCTGGAGAAATTCAGTTTAGAGATACCGGGTGGAAAATAATAATTCTCACAACTCTTCTCATAATCCTCCATTCCATTTACAACAAACATCTTCACCGTGTGTTTAGTTGTGGTTTGGAAACAGGCTCTTTGTCCCACCGAGTCCACGCCGACCATTAATCACCTGTGCACACTAGTTCTATGTTGTCCCGCGTTCTCATCCATTCCCTACACATTAGGACCAACTTCCAGAGGCGCATTAACCTGCAAACCCGGGCGTCTTTGGGGTGTGGGAAGAAACCGGAGCACCATATTATTTCTAGCGTCCACCCCCGACACGCACTGCTTATTGTTTCTGCTGCATCCAAGATACCTCATATAATCGGTGTTAACAACGCTCTTATTGTTGATCAGGATTTGTCGGGATATATAACCAGGGGGCCACATGTTACCTGAACACGTTGCTTCAGACTTTCTACATGTCTCCTGAAGTGAAGGATACTATCATCAGGTTTGTACACTCAGTATTAAATAAGAATAAATATGCCAGCCACATTTAATTCAATTACTTTGATGTCTCATGTGCGTGAGTGTTAGCTGGTTATGTACAAAATGCAGATGCTATATAATGTCAAATCCACACTAAAGGCTGCAGGGGGTGTAGTGGAAATTGACCATTTTATGTCCCTTCCCTTAGATCAAATGAACAACGATTTAAAAAGATCATTAAGGATGCCAGCATCACTTATCAACTTAAAGAACTGTTTGCAAAGCTAGATGCAAGAGAAACACCAAGGACAGATTTGATTACAAGAAATCTAGGCATGAGCAGAGATGATGGTAAGTAAGAATGCGAGAATAAAAGGTCTGTCACACTGTGCGAGTTGACCCACGAGTGACCCCGAGTGAAAGACTGGTGGTTGCGTACGATACTACAAGTTTATGATCCCGAGTTTAACCGAGTTCCCACGGGTATGTCTAACTTTGCCGTTTACTTCTCATTTCTGCGATGTTCCAAGTTCGTCTCCCGAGTGTACCAAGTTCCTCTCCCGTTAATCTTGAGGCAACAATGTATATCGACGTGTTGCAAAATCATCACATGTTAAAAAAATGATGTCATGCTTTTTTTTTACATACTATAAAAAGCCTGCCTTGTTTAAATTGGCTCATTTGGAGAAAATGTCTGCAAGAAGGCTATTAGAGTCCAGAATGGTGATGTTTTTTGTTCAAGTGCTGTATGCTGCAGCCCTTAATGTGATGCAAGGACGCTTGTGTAATGAAGGCAGAAGAGAGAGAGTAAAGAGGAAAATTAAGAAGAGGTCTCAGTGGGTGAAGCCCCTGTTTCAAAGGAGATCTCTCTTTGGACAGTATGAAAAGCTGCTTAATGTGCTGTGCGAAGAGGATAAATCTGCATTTAAAAATTTCATCAGAATTTCACCTGAGCTCTTTAATGAGCTGAAGAATAACTTGGGACCTCTGCTGATGAAACATGACACGGTATTGAGAAAGGCTCTGGAACCAGGGCTGCGCCTAGCAATCACCCTCCGCTACTTGGCTTCAGGTGATTCTTACAAAAGTCTCTCGTACAACTTTCTGGTTGCCCACAACACCATCAGCGGGATTGTCCGCGAGACTTGTGAGGCCATTGTCGATTTTTATGCAGCTGATGTGATGGACTGCCCCAGTACACCAGATGCGTGGAAGAGAGTGGCGCTGGGGTTTAAAAGCAGATGGAACTTTACACACACATGTGGGGCTGTGGATGGCAAGCATGTGGCCATTCGTTGTCCACCTAAAGGTGGCTCAAATTATTTTAATTACAAAAAATTCCATTCTGTTGTATTGTTAGCTGTGGTGGATTATAACTACAACTTCCAGTATGTGGATGTGGGCACACCTGGAAGTGTCGCTGATGGCAGGATTTGGAGAGAGACGTGGCTTGGGCAGAAAATGGAAAATGGAACAGCAGGCATGCCTGATCCCGAACCTCTGCCAGGAGAAGACAGCCCGGACATTGCCTGTCTTCACGCATTTTTAATTTTATGGGCTATTGGAGACAGGATTCAAACTTCAAACACACAACCTGTGAAATGTGTCTGCAACGTATAACTTTACAGCTGCAGGGCACAGAACTACTAGAGAAGTTGAATTTGATGTCAAATAAAGAACTTTTACAGCAATAACACTGAACATTTTTCAATATTGGATAAAATAAAATGGTTTACCTGCTGATACCCTAATATATCATAATGTACTCACATGTGCACCCAGGATACTCCGCTGCCTTTTCCTCATACAGAGCACGCTTCTTGTCCCTATTGCGATAATCTTCTTTAGATTTGTCATAGAGGATTTCATTAGCCTGAAACCACTCTACAAGGTCTCCCTCTTGCTGCCTGTCGAAGTTAAATGGTTTAACTTTATTCCATCTTCCCTTGAATGGGGCATCCACTCCTGAGGCTGTTTCACACACAGCTACCTGGGAGCCCACAGGCAGTGTTGACTTCTCCTGTGGCATCTCCTGTTGAATCTCCTGTTGACTCTCCTGTTGAATCTCCTGTTGAATCTCCTGTTGAATCTCCTGTTGAATCTCCTGTTGAATCTCCTGTTGCCTCTCCTCCTCCTCCTCCTCCTGTATGACTATAGCCTCCATGGCAGGTTTTTTGTAAGGCTCTGCTCTTCCCTTTCGTCGAACTTTTCTGGGAGCCATGTCTAGCAAGCTTCTTATCAAAAAGATTCACCAGCAATGAGGTGAAACGCCCAAGATTGACCCAGGTCACGTGCTGATGTTGAAGTCACATTTTTTTTACTCACCTTTTTTTCCCTCTGTCCAGCTGACGAGTTCAGAGTGCACATGAGAGTCACCGGAGTCATGTCTGATTGCCTGGGCAGCCTACCAGCTTCCACAGTCTACATCGTACAAAGCATCATATTGTGATGCATCAATGCCTGTTTTGGGAGCAGCTTTGCCCAAGAGCGCAGTATATATTACAGAGACTTGCAAATGTAGTGCAGTCTATTACACAGGCCAGCTTTCCCCCTATCAACTCAATCTACACTTCGACCTGCTTCGGGAAGCAGCCAACGTACCATTCCTTCCTCTCCTTTCACCCCGTGAGCAGATAATACAAACGCTCACATACATGTACTACCTGATTCAGGGACAGCTCCTTCCTCACTGTCATTAGATTGCTGAAACGGATCCTCAGATTAGGCTGCCATGAAGTGTCATAAAATGTTCTCACGCTGTTCCTCAATACTGGTTTGTCTTAAGGTTGTGAGCTCAGTCCCAAATACACAAAATCTATATATAAACTTCAAGCATTTTTTTCTTTTCAACCCACTCTGTCACCTTATCAATAACGTTTACTTTGTTAAGCAGAATTTGTCTTTAAAAAGTATAAGTAGCTGATATTTCTGTCCCTGATTATTGTTTCCAAAAAGAGTTCCCACGGTAGACTCACGAGTCACAAAGTTAAACGCACGGGCCACTACGTTCTTACAACGAGTTTAAAATGTTTCAAATTTTAACCTCAAGAGTACATTTTACTCGTGGGAAAGTACAAACATGTTTGAACTTTTGCAAGAGTTAACAAGTTTCACGTGTACCTCCCGTTAGCGCCAAGAGTCGCTAAGTTGCGTCCACGAGTTTCAACGTTCCCGCTACGTTAATTGTACGTGATTACCACGAGTTAAATTTGTTTTAAACTCGGGGTCACTCGTGGGTCAACTCGCACAGTGAGACAGCCCTTTAATTCTGGAAATTTTCTGACTGGAATACAGTGTGTAAATTATATGACAATGACATGTCCAGCATCAACATTGGTCATAAACAAGAATGGGTATTCAGCCCCTCGTGCCTTCTCTGGCATTCAGTAGTATTATGCCCTCAATTATACCTCACACTGCCTCGGCAAGGCCAGCAGCATCATCAAGGACGAGTCGCACCCTGGCCACTCCCTCTTCTCCCCTCTCCCATTGGGCAAAAGGTATAGAAGTGTGAAAACGCACACCTCTAGATTCAGGGACATTTTCTTCCCAGCTGTTATCAGGCAACTGAACCAGAGAGCAGTCCTGAACTACTATCTGTCTCATTGGGAACCCTCGGACTATCCTTGATCAGATTTTATGGCTTTACCTTGCACTAAACGTTATTCTATTATCATGTATCTATACACTGCGAATGGCCCAATTGGAATCATGTATTGTTTTTCCACTGGCTGGTTAGCACGCAACAAAAGCTTTTCACTGTACCTCGGTACATGTGACAATAAACTAAACTGACTGAACTGACCGCACAACCAATCTTTCTGTACCAACTCCATTTCTTTGATTCTTTTACAATATAAAAATCCATTAATCTGTCTTGAATAAACCTAGGAACTCTGCTTCAGGAGTCCTCTTTGGAACGGTGGCACAGTGGTAGACTTGCTGCCTTACAGTGCTAGAGACAGGGGTTTACGGGTGTTCAGGCCATTGCAGTGAACATTTTTATGCCAATGTTAGATAAGATAAATTGAAGGCCATAGAAGGTTAATTGAAAGTCTGCTAATCATAACTGAGATTCTGCAGCTCATTATTCAGAGAAAAACATTTAAAACATTAATCAAAACATTTAAGCATTGTGAGCAGAATGCAAGATGCACCATACATGCAAGATTGAGAACTTACTGCTAGAAATTCTTCAATAGTCCATTGGTGCTTTATTGTCACACGTGCGAAACTCAGTGAGTTATTTTTTGAGTCGCCGGATTTGACGCCATTTCTAGTGTCCGGACCGAGCACTAGATCTTATGGAGCGGCGCCCGATCCAGGCGCGCCCCAGGCTGCTGCTGGGCCTCCAGCCTTCACCTGGATCGTTCAGCGAACCGACATCCCTCTCCTCTTCAGAGTTGATAGTAGAATTTTCTTTTCTGTTTTACAAACATGGTTTTCGTTATTTCTTTTCCCTGTCCCCTTGAGTGTTCCTTCGCTGAACTCTGACAGGCTCTCGGGCTGGTGTTTAGCATTCCAACGGCATTCCCAATGCTCCAACCACTGTTTCCAACATTATTGTCACTTCCTATAGTTTTTAACAATGAATAACTTTTTATTATTCAGAATTAAGCAACAAAAGATAATTTTGGTTTATCTTTAAGTTTACAAACAACAAGACATAGAAGAATATTTCAGACGGTTAGTGAATAAGGTTGGCAAAGAAACTGAAGGGGAGACCTGTAACATATTGCAGGTAAGATGTAATAGATTTCAACCACTCATTCTGGCATGCAATAAAATCAATCTGTGTGGGATCTGATACTGATTTATATCTTTGGTTCATATGCAAATAGTTTGTGATGCTTGACCAAATTTAAGGAAGGGTGGCATAGAGTTTGGAATATGAATGTACCTTTTACCGTATCAGGTTTTACATGTTACAATAAAGTAGAGCTTGAAAATTGTTGTCATTGATCTTATCTGAGGCAAAAGATGTGGCATTAGTCAATAAGTTAATAAATTCCATTTACCCCTTCCCTACCATCCAGTCCCTTCATATTGTGAAGGTGACAACATTTACACAGTGATTCTGTATTGAAGGGAATAACTTGTAACAGGGCTGCAAATTATAATTGCTGGTAGATAAGAAAACAATATATCATAAAACAAATTCAATAATCCCACACTGGCTGGGGAGAGCCTGCATTTAAAGGGACAATTGCCTGGAAACCTCGTATCCCACTTGACACAGTGAGATTCCATTTGTAACATCCCTGTAAGAGAACTTGAGAAATGTCTCCCCTAATATAAATGGGGTGAGCAATAGGAAAATAAAATCAATTGAAGGATCCCAGTTTTGTTGATTGATAAAGCATCGGTGTGAATTTTATGTGTAGGAAAGAACTGCAGATGCCGGTTTAAATCGAAGATAGACACAACATGCTGGAGTAACTCAGCGGGACAGGCAGCATCTCTGGCGAGAAGGAATGGGTGACGTTTCGGGTCCAAGCCCTTCTGAAGGATCTCGACCCAAAACGTCACCCATTCCTTCTCTCCAGAGATGCTGCCTGTCCCGCTGAGTTACTCCAGCATTAGTGTGAATTTTATGGTGAGAAAACAACAGGTAGGGTTTTGCTAACTCTTTGTTCCTTCTTACTAATGAATACGTTTATTGGCCAAGTATGTATACATACAAGGAATTTCCTTGGTGCTCTGCTCGCAAGTAACAACACAACATACAATAACAATTAAGAATGACACACAAAACATTAAACATTAATAAGATTTATACCTAAGAGACACTCATTTAATAATTTGAGACGTTTGCTTAACATAATGCATTCACATAAATCTTATGACCAAGAGTTAGCTATCATCTCACTGGACGCAGAAAAAGCGTTTGATCAAGTAGAATGGGACTATATGATCAAAGTATTGCAAAAATTCCAATTGGGAGAAAACTTTATTGCATGGATAAAACTACTATATAACAAACCTACGGCTAGAATACTAACTAATAATATATTATCTTCAAAATTCGAATTATCTAGGGGCAACAGACAAGGATGTTCACTATCACCGCTGTTATTTGTTTTGGTAATTGAACCCCTTGCTGAAAAAATAAGAACACACTCGAATATTCACGGTTATAACACAAAATATTCAAACAACAAACTATCCCTATATGCTGATGATGTACTACTGTACATCACAAAACCACAAATTAGTATACCAAATATATTAAACTTAATTGAGGACTTTGGATCCTTTTCAGGATATAGAATAAATTGGAACAAAAGTGAAATTATGTCGATTAAACCAAAAGACTCAACACATCTCAGGAAATTCCCTTTTAAAATAGCTATGGAAAAATTCAAATATTTAGGAATTGAGATTACTAGAAATTACCATGATATGTTTAAAGCTAATTATAATCCCCTACTTAAAAAATTAAATAATTTGATTAAATTTTGGAAAACACTTCCGATGTCCTTAATAGGTAGGATAAATGCTATAAAAATGATTTTCTTACCACAAATCCTTTACCTATTTCAATCAATACCTATATATCTCCCAAAAAAGTTTTTCAAAAAACTGGACTCAGACATTACAAATTTTATATGGGATTACAAATCCCACAGAATACAAAGAACACACCTTAACAAACGAAAAGAGTTGGGGGGTCTAGCGCTCCCTAACTTTATGTAATATAACTGGGCAGTAAATATTAAAAATATGATTCACCTGCTGGACAATTCTGCCCAGCAGGTGGACTGGATTATAATGGAAAAAGGGGATTGCTGCCCGAATAATATAGGAGCGATTATTCTCTCTCCAATAAATTTGAATAATAAAAATTATAATAAAAATCCAATTATATATAGCACTATTAGAACATGGAAGCAAATAAAACAGAATCTAAAATTAAGAAACCTATCTCTCTTAATACCAATAGTCAATAACCCATCGTTTAAACCTTCAATCATAGATAAATCATTTATACAATGGGAAAGAATGGGAATCAAAACGCTCGAAGATCTGTATGAATTAGAAAAATTACTATCATTTCAACAACTACAACTGAAATATAATTTGAAAAATAATCAATATTTTAAATATCTACAAATCTGTGACTATTTGAAAACACACACAAAAGATTATTATAATATGCCTTCCGACTTACTAGATGAAGCAATGAAGACAAAGGCGGAATCAGTTAATTTAATATCATACTTATATAATATCATCTTAAACATAGAAATACCCACAACAGATGGAATTAGAAGAGATTGGGAACAAGATCTAGGTATAAAAATTTCAAAAGAGAGTTGGGATAATCATTTATTACAGGTGCATAAATGCTCGATCAACGTACGACACACGCTTATCCAATTTAAAACATTACATAGATTATATTATTCAAAAACCAAACTAAATAAAATCTTTCCTAACGTCTCACCAATCTGTGATAAATGTATATGTCAAGAAGCTACCATAGCACATTCTTTTGTTTTTTGTACAAAAATCCAAAAATTCTGGTTTGAAATATTTGATATTTTTTCAAAATTAATCAAAATAAAACTGGTACCAAAACCAGAATGGATTATTTTTGGAATATCGGAAGGTATTCCTGAATTAAACGTGTATCAGAAGAATTTACTCATTTATGGGCTAATAATGGGAAAAAAGCTTATACTTAAATTCTGGAAAAATGCGCCCACACCAACAATAAAAATGTGGACATCAAATATGTTGGAAACATTACACCTGGAAGAGATGAGATTCCTCCTAGTAGGCAAAGTAGACCAATTTCAAAAGACGTGGTCTACGTTTTTGGACCTATTACAAGCATGAGGTGCAATAGTAATTTAGAAAAACAAATAAATAAATAAAAGGTATCTGGACCTGGTAATGGGAGGTAAAACAAAAACAGACTTGGTTGGTAGTTCCTTCTCTATGAAGTATGTTATAAGAGTTATAATAGAGCGATTGTTCCTTCTTTCTTTCTCTTTCTTTTCTAGGGTCTATTTTCTAACTTTACTTCCTTCTCTAACTTCTTTTCTAAGGGGCTTTCTTTTCCCAACACTCTTTTGCACTTCACAACCTTTGCGCACTTTCTTCACTTTTCTTACTTCTTTCTTTTTCTTTCTTAAAGTTTAAAAAAGTGAAGCGGTACAAAAAATGTATTAATATATACGTGTTGTACATTACTGTAATCTACCGTACTTCTATTAAAAAAATTATTTTAAAAAAAAATAAAAAAAAACATTAATAATAAAACATTATAGTTTAAACATGAGAATGAAATAAAATACTAGAGCAAAATGAGGCTGCAGACTTTTGGCTGTTGTGTAGAGCTACTGCTCATGGAAAAAAAGCTGTTTTTATGTCTGGTTGTGGCATCTTTGACAGTCTGGAGTCACCTTCCAGGGGGAAGTGCTTCACAGAGTTTGTGGCCAGGGTGAGAGGGGCCAGAGATGAACTTACCCACTCGCTTCCTGGCCCTTGGAGTGTACAGTTCATCAGTGGGGGGGAAGGTTGCAGCCAACAAACTTCTCAGCTGATCGGACGATTTGCTGCAGCCACTGGACGTCGTGCTTGGTGGCTGAACCAAACCAGACCATGATGGAGAAGGTGAGGACAGACTCTACGATGGCAGTATAGTATTGGACCATCACTGCCTGTGGCAGATTGTGTTTCCTCAGCTGCTGCAGGAAGTACATCCTCTGTTGGGCCTTTTTGACTGTGGAGTCGATGGTGGCCCCCCTTTTCAGGTCCTTGGAGATGATGATTCCAAGGATCTTAAAAGATTCCACAGATGTGACTCTGGTGTTGTTGATGGTGAGTAGGGGGGGGGGGAGCTCTCCTAAAGTCTACAATCAATTCCACTGTCCTAAGAGCATTGAGCTCTAGGTTGTTGCGATGGCACCAGGACGCCAGCTGTGACACTTCCTGTCTGTAAGAATCTGTGTTCACACTACCACAAGACTATTGTTTGCATGAAAAAAATGACTTGTGGCATATAAAAGAGGGAGAAAATGTTCATAAACTAAGAATCTTTTTACTTGTAGATATGTAGGGCTAAAGACGTGAGAAGGTTAGTGGGATTTGTGATGGGACAATGATTGTGAAGCAATAAATCATATAAAAAAGAAAATTATAACATTTTCCTCCCAGATCTACCAAAGTAAAGTGATTAATTGCCAGAGGTGTTTGGAATGCAATGTTGAAGCCACAACAGAATGTGATTTTTTGGATATTCCTTTGCCAGTTCACTCAAATGATAGAGGTATCCACATCCAAAACATGGTAAGTAGCACATAAATATTTTTACATGGTTCTGACAAAGCATGCTTAAGAATAGGATTGCAAGAAAGGTCAAAGCAGAGCCTAGAAATAAAAAAACACAATACCCTGTCACAGAAAACCATGGTCCTTTTTTGTTGGCAGATAAGGATTTCATGCAATGGTCTTCAATAAGGATTCTTTCCAGTGGTATCGAATGGAAAGAACCACTGTTCCTAGTTGTGAAGGGCTCATTTGTTTTGGAAGATGACCATCAGATGGTTTACCTTGTCCATAATTAACCAGATACCATGCGACATCTTAAGCTGCAGGGAATATACTGAAGGAGTGAGAGACTGTTCCATTTCAACTGTTCTGCTGGACTGTCACTTCCATTGGGTTGATCTGCCAATGAGACAGGATGTACTTGGTGACTTTCAACAAGAGGTTAAAGGCGGGAGGTGTATGGAAAACTACATCCCATGGTTTGCCCTCCTATTTCCTTGGTGTAGCACGGTGGTGCAGCGGTAGAGTCGCTGCCTTACAGCACGAGAGACCCGGGCTCGATCCTGACTACAGGCGCCTTCTGTACGAAGTTTAGACATTCTCCCTGCGACTGCATGGGTTTTCTTTGGGTGTTCCGTTGTCCTTTCACATTCCAAAGACATTCTGCTTTGTAGGTTAATTGGCTTCAGTAAAAATTGTGTGTGTGTAGGATAGTGCTAGTGTACTGGGACCGCACATTGGCGCAGACCCAGTGGGCCAAAGGGCCAGTTTCCGCACTGTATCGCTAAACTGAACTAAACTAAATTTGAACATTATTTCCAGCTTAGAAATATATCCCTAGTCCTTGGTTTCTGAGTCTAATCCTCAATCCAGAACTCCCATCCCAGCAGCACCATGCGAGCACCTTCACCCAAAAGACTGCAGCGATTCACGGTGGCAGCTTACCAGGGCCATCTGAAGGGCAATAAGAAATGGGCAATAAACAATGACTTTGCCAGCACTTGCAAATACCAAGATTTTTTTTTAAAATATGGTAACGAGAGAACTTGCGTTGTTACAGAACAAGTTCTGCAGGTATGACTAGTGGTAGGTTATCTTCTTCTTGCGAATGAAACATAAACCAAAGGAATAGTTAGATCTCAAGCCAGGTGTTGAGCAGCCAGATTGTTGTCTCTGTGTCAATGTCTGCCAGGCCCTGAGCTCCATTTGGTGGGTGGTAGAGCGGGCACCCAGAGATGACATGGTTGGTTATTAATCAGTGAAACAGTTTACCCGGTTTTAGCGCAAGGAATCACGTCTTACTGAGAGGTTTGTGGGGCAAACTGAGCTCACTGTGCCTTCGATGCCCCGGTGGATACCAAGTGATTCATTCATTGTTATTATTGCAAGTCATATTGACTAATGCTACAGAGGACTTTCAACAATGGGGACCCAGCGTGGAGGGACCGCCAAGAACAAAAGGGGACACTGTGTGTCGGGAGCTGCCAAGAGAACAAATGGGGACCCGGTGTATGTGGGGGTACGGGACCGCCATGAATGAAGAGGAACCTTTGGAGACTGTAATGAATACACTTTGCATGCCTTGCGTATGGTCTGCAAAACAAAGAATTTCACTGGGATGTGTCACATGTGATAATAACGTACCTATCAATAAACCAATCATTGCATTACTATGAATTTGAAACCTTAACCAAATTTGAGTTTATCTTTTTTGACAATCCACCAGTTACTTGGTCACCTTTGATTTCTGATTTCTTTGGCCAATCAAATTTAAATTCCCCAGCTCTTTTTGGGAATTGAACTCATGATTCCAGCACTACTCGACTGATAATGTAACCAGCCATCCCAGGTTCCCTCTATCTGCAGTCTTCAGTTAAATTATCTGGTCAACTGAAATAATTGTTGTTACTCAAGTAGAAATGTTAATAATATTACATTGCTGCAACTTGCTGATGAACTGTTTTGTAGTCATAGCAACCAGTTTTTCATTATGAATTTATTGAATTAAATCAAATTTATAATGCAACTTTTAATCTTTCTTTACAGAATGCCACCTTTCAAGACTTCTTGAAAACTTCCATTTTGGATGGAGATAACTTGTGCTATTGTGAAAGGTGTGATAAGAAAACAGAGTTGGAGATTGTGAGTTAATTCTTTGTTCCTTTGATTCAGCCATCCAATTCCTGCTCTTGGTGATAGACACAAAATGCTGGAGTAACTCAGTGCGGCTGGTAGCATCTCTGGATAGAAGGAATGGGTGATGTTATGGGTCGAGATCCTTCTTCAGTATGAAGAAGGGTCTCAACCCGAAACATCACCCATTCCTTCTATCCAGAGATACTGGCTGTCCTGCTGAGTTACTCCAGCATTTTGTGTCTATCTTCAGTGTAAGCCAGCATCTGCAGTTCCTTCCTACACATTTGTCCTGCTCTTGGTGGACAGTTTTTTATGTTGATCAGAAGATAAAGGCCAGAATCATTGCCTACACCCAATGGCCTTTTTTTATTTTCATGTCTTTTCTCCTCTCTCTGCTTCGGGCACCCCCAACCCCTTCTCTTGCTTCCTCTCCGTTACTCCTAATGTAGCTAATTTGTCAGTAATTCCAAATACAGCCTTTATTATTGCCGTTGCTTGAGATGGGCAGTGTTGTCAAATGTAATTCAATGTGTGTTTAAAGTCACATGAGCAAAATTCTACTGGGCATCTTCCTCGAGGTACAGTGAAAAGCTTTTGTTTCCTCTGACTGGTTAGCACACAACAAAAGCTTTCAACTGTACCTCGGTACACGTGACAATAAACTAAACTCTGCATCAGTCCCATGGGAGTGAGGATGACTTGCTCCCCTCTGGTTTTATGGCTTCTGAGATGACTAATGAGGCTAATGTGGGAACTGCATATTGTTCTAGATGGAGTCAAGTTTAGTGGTATTTTTCCAGTGCCTCAAGTTACCTGCTGTTCTAAGGAGGATGTACGAGGGCAGATGTTACTGCTGCTGGGCATGTAGTTTTGCAAGAACACTGAAGCTGGACTTTGGGCCTGCTTCAGCATTGGTTAAGAGGTCCACCTTATCTAAGATGTTGTTGAGGATTCTGAGGCAACTTCCAATCAGTCACCTATGTAACATCTGTTCATTGCTGCTTGCTCCCAATTCCACCTCACTGCCATCTTGGAAACCCCTCCCCCACTATTGTTCTCACTATCTGCCGAATCACAAATATAACCATTTGTCTGACTCTCATCTCTACTTCTCCATACCTTGATATTTTCCTAAAGTAGTGCCAATAACAGTTTGGCTCTTGAGGTCAATCAAGAATTGCTGATTAGTTTAGAGATTTAGTTTAGAGGTACAGTGCGGAAACAGGCCCTTCGACCCACCGGGTCCGTGCTGACCAGTGATCCATGCACATTAACATTATCCTACACCCACTAGGGACATTTTATTTTACATATACCAAGCCAATTAACATACAAACCTGTACATCTTTGGAGTGTGGGAGGAAACCGAAGATCTCGGAGAAAACCCACGCAGATCATGGGGAGAACGTACATACTCCGTACAAACAGCACCCATAGTCGGGTTCGAACCCGAGTCTCCGGAGCTGCATTCGCTGTAAGGCAGCAGCTCTACCGCTGTGCCACCATGACCGCCCTGGCCATCTGGTGTGTTTTCTGCCATGCAGTATCAACCAACACATAATTCTGTGACAACAATGCATCAGAAAAGTCATCAGTGTAATGGTGGGCCAGAACTTTGCACCTACTAATACCTCTGGCCCTTATTAAATACCAGATCATCCATGCCCTCTTGTGTCTACTGATGCAAAAGACCCGTTGCTGAAGTATTGAGAACTTGCCTTATTAGTTTCTTCAACCACTCTTTCATTAACATCAGAGAAGCTTAAAAATGTGATATTTGTCTAGATGGACAAAGAAATGAATGCAGATAACATTGTTATCTGAGTGTTAGAACAAGACCTACTTCTTTTAGATATGTAGTTTCTCTGTCCAAATGATATATATGAAGGCAGTAGAGATCAGACCAAACTTTAGAGTCACTGCAGACACATATTGGTCCTTGTTGGAACTAAATTTTGTGTTGACATTTACAGTATATTAATGATAGCTTGCATTTCTTTTATTTTCAGAGATACTATTTTGAAAAGCTGCCACAGATATTGGTTCTGCAGTTGAAAAGATTTGAAGTTGATCATTTCACAAGGTCTGTGAAAAAGATGCACGACAAAGTAGAGATTCCACTGAAGATAAAATTTCAGAAGAAGCGGGTATATATTTACAGTACATTACATTTTAAGCTATTTTCAGATGTTGTCTTTCCATGGATTTTTTATTTGAGTGGAATCAGAATGGATTTTCTCCTGTAATAATCCCCCAAATAAAGATTTGCTTCCTGCAGTATAGAAAGGAAACCCACAAATGGGCCATTCTTTGGAAAGTGAACCAAAATGTCAGACATGTTACCAAATGGCATCACATAAAGTAATACATCAAAAAATTATTGTAAGAGATTAATCTTATTCATTGCTATTTTCCTACCTACATGTCTGCTAAAGATATGAACATTCTAGCTTTTTAAAATTCACAAGAATTTGTAAGATAAAACCGAGTTATGAAGAAAATGCGTCCGTGTGAGATCACACACGTGACCAGTTTGACCTCTGACCTAAACAAACATTGTCAGCATAACATAAATATTTCACTTGATAGACTTCGAAAAAAAAATATGAATCATACATAGAGTACAAAACAATATACCTGTAATGCTTTCAGAATTCAGAATTCCACAATTTTTCATATTTTGGTCACACACGTGACTAAGAATGGGCCAAATGTGCCATATCTTACTGTTTGCTAAAATTGCCCTCTCTGAGAGGAATATGTTAGTAACACCCTGTCTAAATCATGGACCCCTGTGGCTAGAAAGAAAAATTATACATCTGAACCTTTTAGTTTTTATGGGTTTTGGGAGAAAGCGCAGAAACAGGTCCTACGGCTGAGTCAACGCCTTCCAGCGATCCATGCACTCTAACACTATCCTACATACTAGGGACAAATTACAATATTACCAAGCCAGTTAGCCAACAAACCTGTACGTCTTTGGAGTGTGGGAGGAAACCGGAGCACCCGGAGTAAACCCATGCGAGTCAAGGGGAGAACGTACAAACTCCATGCAGACAGCTCCCGTAGTCAGGATGGAACCTGGGTCTCTGGAGCTGTATCTCTAAACTAGTACTCTACCCCTGCGCCACTGTGCAGCCCTTTACAAGTGATGTGTAGTTTGCCAAATATTTCAGGTTAGGAAATATTTCTTCATGCAGAGAGTGGTGAACCTTTAAAATTCTCTAAGACCAGAGGGACTTGTGGGTCAGTCATTTGATTCACTCTTAAGAGTGTTGCATAGAAATTTGAATATTCAGGGAATCAAATTATATGGGAGTAAATACAGGAAAACGATATTGAGGTTGGAAATCAACCTTGACTTGGCCCTGAAGAATGTCAGAAAAGGTTTGTAGGCCAAATGGCTTCTACTTATTCCTATTTATATTATGTTTTCATACAACATAACAATGATGCATACTTGTTCAGTTGTGAATAGATAAATCAATGGTTACAATCGACGGACCAATGTGTCTGTCCACTCTTGGCAACAGTGTCGTTCAGTGAAGAATGGCTCCTCTTTGCACTTCTGCTGTCCTTTTGATCAACAGTATCACAGGGCTTGCATCACTATTCTCCTTGGTTAGAATTTCAGCACAAAGCCAAAAGAACCAGTGCCAGTCAGCCAGGATGTTCAGGTAGAAATAAATCATGAGATACAAGTCTCTGAATCTTGCTACTCAATTCAAAACCCCACTGGCTTCTGATTAGAAAACATAACAGCAAAGGAACAGGCAGTTCCGTCAACAATGTCTGTGCCGAACATTGTGTTAAGACCGACCCTTGTCTCTCTGCACATAATCCATATCCCTCCATTCCCTGCATGTCCATGTGCCTATGCAAAATTCTCTAAGGCCACTATAGGGTCAGCCTCCAGCTTGTTTCGGGCATCCATGATTCTCCGTGTAAAAAAATCTGCCCCGTAATTCTCAATTTAAAAGCTTTATCCCTCTCACCCCATGGCCATGCCCTCTAGTATTTGATATTTCCATCCTGGGAAAAATGTTCTGATAGGTGCAGAATATGGCACAGATCCCATAAATTTATAAATTTCTATCAGGTCTCCCCTTGCCCTCCTCTGTATTCCAGATAAACCAATCCATGTCTGTCCAACCTCTTTCCAATGGCTAATACCATCTAATCCAGGCCTTATTCTGGTAAACCTCCTCTGCGCCCTATTCAAAGCCTCCACATACTTCCTGTAATAGCGTGACCAGAACTATAGACAATATTCCAAATGTGGCCTAACCCAAGTCTTATGAAACTACATAATGACTTCCTGACTCTTGCGCTCAATGCCCCGACCAATGAAAGAATAAATCTCCTCTTGGATAAATCTCTTCTCTTTAGCCTGCAAGGTTTATTAGGAGCTTGATGCTTTGGACTTTAAATTATCCATTAAACTGGTTGAGAAAATTTGCAATCGGCAAGGAAAGTGTAAAAATTATCTTAACCAAGGTATAATTGTTAATTGAACGCCAAATAATCTCTAGGGTACTCATGCTCTGAAACGCCATTCTTCCAGGCAGTGAATTTTTGTATAATATTTTTTAAACGGCCCTTTATTTATTTTCATGTCTTTTCTCCCCTTTCTCTACCCTCCCCCTCTCGGGCTCCTCCACCCGCCTTCTCATGCCTCTTCTCCCTGTTACTCCTCTTATAGCTAATTTGATTCACATGCTATCTTTTGTTATTGCCGTTTCTTCCTTTGCCCTTTTGTGCCTTTAAATGTGTTCTTGCTGGTCACTGTCATCTTAAGGGCCTATCCCACTTGGGCGTCATTTGCGCGTCACGCAGATTTTTGTACATCCCAAAATCCTGGCGCGACCATGCGTCACTGCCTACGTCACCACGCACCATGCACGCGTAATGTGCACCATGTGCGTGGCACGATTTGTGCGTCGTGACGCGTAAATGATGTTGCGTAAATTACGCACAAATGACGCCCAAGTGGGACAGGCCCTTTAGACATCCTGTTACCATGTTCGACCAGTTGAACAAGTTACAACGTAAAATATGTTCATAAGCTGAAGGAAGTGGAAAAATCTTGCCCGTGGCATTGTCTGGCTTCCATAAGTTTGTGCCAATTATGTATCAAATGATACATGAGGCACATAAATAAATATATATATATATATAAATATATATTTATAAAGATATAAATAAATAGTACACTGTAAAACATGTGATTGTATTGAAATTCTAAGAGGAAAAACAAGTTGTATAAGATTCAAGCTTTGTATTTTAATTTGCAGAACAAAAACAACGACAAAACAGAGTGGTGCCTGAGTTCCTCGGTAAGATATTTTATTATTTTCCAATTGTTTTTGTGAATATGAGACAATATTTCTGTTGCTTTGATATTAGGAGAATAATAAGGATAGTTTTAAAATAAGTGTGTAATGGTATTGTACACCATAGAACAAGAATAAATGTTGTTAGGCTGTGAAAGAATGAAACTCTCATCCTTCTATGCTATTGAGTCCTTGATCTCACAAGCTGACTGACTATTTATGTACATTTCCATTTATTTAGCATTTACTTACTTTTACATTTGTAACATTTATTTACATTATATATAAGCACATGCCCGTATCATTTGGAGTTAATAATGAATGTGAACAATGGAATGAATTGTAACTATATCTAAGTTTAAGCATTTCAAGCAAACTGATGTCTTGCACAATCTGATGGCTTTTCACTGATTCTTTCAGGGCCTTGATTTATATCCTTTGAAGTGTCGATAACGAATTTAGCAATGATATCACAAAAATGATGAAGCATGAGAATCAACCACTGTGCTAATATAATGACATTTTAATTTGATGTCATTGACTTGTCTTTGAAGGAACTGCAGATACTGGTTTATACCGAAGATAAACACAAAATGCTGTGATGACTCAGCGGGGCCAGCAGCATCTCTGGAGAAAAACAATAGATGGCTTTTCGGGTCGAGACCTTTCTTCAGACGTGTCTTGAGTCTGAAGAAGAGTCTCGACCGAAATATCACCTATTCCTTTTCTCCAGAGATGCTGCCTGGCCTACTGAGCTACTCCAGCATTTTGAGTTCTTCTTCCCGAAGTATTGAAGTAAATTGTGAATAGATTACCTCAATTTATGATTAGAGGTTTTTTTCTAAAAAATGAAAGGCCAGAGAGTCTAATTCTGCTGTCTGCTACTTTTAAGTACACACCAGACTGCAAATTTAGACAAATGTAAATACATAATAAAGCACAAATCTGTTGCTGTCCAGGATTTGCTGCTTCTTGTGGGCAATATGAAAACCACATCTCATTGTTTGGCTCCCCATTCAAATGCATTGAACAGTGTAAAGCTCATGTACTGAGTTTGCAGCTGGAGGCTAAAACTCAGCACAAAGTGTGGGGTTGATCCATCTTAGTCTGCATGGTTTGCTATGTTTTATTATTGCCAAATAACTTATTTGACACTGAAATGTAACTTATGCATGGGTATAATTTTATTCTTTTAACTTTCAGTTCTTTTCTGCGATTTAATTTTTTTTCACAGCAATTTTTAACATTTTGTCTTTATCCATTTTTAATTTTCTTAATTGTTACTGAGTGGTTGCATTTACTATTTTATTTCTAATTCTACAATGTTTGAAGAAGGATTATTGTAGATATGTTTCTGGATTAGTAATGTCAAGGCCTGTACTATTGATCTCTATATGATGGATTCAGAAGTTGAATTTAGCTAATTAATCTAACTTGGAATAAATAACGGTAGACAAAAATGCTGGAGAAACTCAGCGGGTGAGGCAGCATCTATGGAGCAAAGGAAATAGGCGACGTTTCGCATTGAGACCCTTCTTCAGACTGATGTGGGGGTGAGGCCGGGGGGGAATAAATAATGTGTATCTTTGACTGCTGACTATGACACAAATAAGTTAAAACAGATCCATCTGGTTCACTATTATGTTTTGAGGAATAAAATCTGTTAACATTACCTCGTCAGTCGAGTGTATGACTCTAGACTCCAGACCCATGTTAATGTATCAGCAAATATCTACCATGTGAAGTGGTCAAGAATATGACTCAACAGCAGTTTTTTGAGTGCTATTGAGATGGGCAATAAATGATCACATTGTTTGATCAGTTTACATTACCCATGTCTGAAGCACAGCTGGGGGAGACAGAAAAGATTATTCCCAGTGGTGTCCCTGCTGCAGTCCTTCAAGGCTCCTGGGTCACTTCCTTCCCGCCCATTGACCTTCCGCTAATTCTAGCCCATGAATTATTCCCCTGCTTCTTTCCCCAGAACCTCTTCCCAGTGCCAGTTTTTGGCTCTGATGAAATGTTGTCAACATGTTATGTTAGCATTCTCTCTTCCTCCACAGGTGCTGCCCTAAGGTGCTTTAGATTTTCCCCTTTAACCCACCCAGTCCTGTCCCAGCTCTCCCATTATTCTCACCAGGGTTCACCTCAACTCTCTTTGTAGGCGGATGGTGTCTATCAATCAGTTTGTTTCAAAGCACTTATTCCTCACCTGTTGGATTGTAGCTGTTAGATCACCAGCTTGGTTTCACCCCAATCTTCAACGAGCTCTCTGCAACGGACTCACTGCTCTGTATGAAAAATATTTCTAGCTTCCTAAGAATGAAAGAGCAGGCCTACTAAATAATATTGTAGAGTTTGGGGCAGCATGGTGGCACAGCCGTAGAGTTGCTGCCTCACAGCGCCAGAGACCCGGGTTCAATCCTGACCACAGGTGCTGTCTGTATAGAGTTTGCATGTTCTCCCGTGACCTGCATGGGTTTTCTCCAGGATCTGCGGTTTCCTCCCACACTTCAAAGACATATAGGTTTATAGGTTAATTGGCTTTGGTAAAGGTTGTAAATTGTCCCTAGTGTGTAGGATAGTGCTAGGGTACGGGGATCGCTGGTCGGCGCAAACTTAGTGGGCCAAAGGGCCTGTTTCCGGGCTATATCTCTAAATTAAATCAAACTACGTTCACCACGTTCACTGGGTGGTTCTCAACCCAAACCAGGAGCCCACAATTTGCTGAGTGAAACATCAAGTCGAGTCAAAGTCAAAGTAAACTTTATTGTCAATTCAAATAATGCAACAAGTAGTTACACAGAGGATTGAAATTGCGTTTCCCCATACTCCAATGTGCAAGTAATATTTATAACACAGACAGACAATATACCAATAAAGATAGACAATGGACATATACATTATATAAAATATTCACAGTGTGCCAGAGTGTAGTAAAATGTTGAGGTATGTTATTAAGGTGCAATAATAAAAGGTGCAATATAGAAAAGTGCAAATAGCATACTGCAGACATTGAGTTAAAGTTAATTTGACAGTCAGTTGGTCATTGTTTGTGTAATGTTCATGGAATTTTCTTGAGTGTGTTGAGTAGTCTGATGGCCTGAGGGAAAAAGCTGTTTTTGAATCTGGTGGTTTTGCTCCGCATGCTGGATGGTAGGAAACATCTCACCACTTGCTCTCCAGACTTTTTCCAACAACCTTTGGACCAAAGCTGATTTGCCAGACAAGTTGACGAGTTAGCAATATGCTTATTATTTTTTTTTAAATTTCAAGTGATTTTCTGAATATTTGTGCCATGGCCGAACAAAGATTAAATGATAAATAATTTGATGAATATTATTCCAGCAAGTGGACAATGTAAAATGCTGTTATAATCCTCAACACCCTTTGGATATTTTTAAAATAGGAATCCAACGAAGCAGCGGAGAAGCGACGATCTAGTTCACCACGATCAGGGCTGTCTGGAAGATCTAGAAGTCATGAATCTGAAGAAAGCCTGAAATCACAGAGGAATAAGAATTTTCAGGTAGGGTTGCTGAGCTTGGCTCATAAAATGGGGCTTGCGGAGTCTTTGCCCATGAGGAAATCTATAAAGTCGCCTCTTGATGTTCTCTTCGGCAGTCCATTAGGATTGAGGATCACTTCTTCTGCTCCAGTTCTGTAGATAATGAAATTGCCTGCTGAAGTCAATGTGAGGTATTTAAAATGATTCCCATTGGGGCAGACAGCGATTGATGGGAGGTAGATTTTGAAGGCAGTGTTGTCCTTTCAACATTTCCATTCGGTTTCATGAGTTGGACCTAGAAGGTCAAGGAACATACAGGATAGGATAAGACAAATAATGTAAGCCAGCCACCAATACTTTGAGCTGAATGTAATGTGAAGCCTAGAGAGGAGGACTGAAAATGCAGCGCAATGAAAACAGAAAGTAAGAAAATAAAGAGTTGGAAGAAAAAGTATATTTTCTCGAGCGGTCAGTTTGACATTTTGTAATGTTGCACAATATTCAGAGATATTTCATCCTAACCAGCACTGCCCTGAGCTGGTTCATCTCCTACCTCAAAGGTAGGAGTTTCTCGACTAACATAGGCAACTCTTTCTCCTCCCCAGCTGATCTCTGCTGTGGGGTTCCACAAGGTTCCATCCTTGGCCCCATTCTCTTTTCCCTGTATATGCTCCCCTTAGGCCAAGTCATTGAAAGGCACGGCATTTCCTTCCATTGCAACGCAGACGATACACAACTCTATCTCCCCCTGAAGCCCAAAAACCCATCAAATCTGCTTAACCTTACCCGCTGCCTCGAAGATATAAAGTGTTGGATGGCCCAGAACTTCCTCCAACTAAACGAGAGTAAGTCTGAGGTGATCCTTCTCGGCCCCTCGGACTCAATCAAAATGATAGCAGGCAGCCTTGGAAGCCTTACCCCACTACTCAAACCTCACGTCAAAAACCTTGGCGTGATATTTGACTCAGCACTGAAATTTGACAAACAAGTCAATGTCGTGGTAAAAGCTAGCTTCTTTCAGCTTCGGACGATAGCTAAAATAAAACAATTCCTCCACTTTGATGACCTCGAAAAGATCATCCACACATTTATCTCCCGCCTAGATTACTGCAACTCCCTTTACACTGGCATCAGCCAATCTTCCCTGTCCCGCCTGCAACTGGTCAAAAATGCCGCAGCGAGACTCCTGATGGGCACCCGAAAAAGGGACCACATCACCCCGATCCTGACCTCTCTCCACTGGCTCCCTGTGCGGTTCCGTATACATTTCAAGATCCTCCTCTATGTCTACAAAGCCCTCAATGGGCTTGCCCCCACCTACATTAAAAGTCTTCTCACCCACCACTCCATCTCCAGGTCCCTCAGATCGGCCGACTTGGGGTTGCTGAATATCCCGCGGTCTAGGCATAAGCTCAGGGGCGACCACGCCTTTGCAGTTGCAGCTCCTAGACTGTGGAACAGCATCCCCCTTCCCATCAGAACTGCCCCCTCCATCGACTCCTTTAAGTCAAGACTAAAAACTTATCTATACTCCCAAGCCTTTCTTGATGTCCTCTGAGCGAGGGCTATATGTATACATGTATGTAGTTTGTTTGTTTATATTATTCTTATAACAAATGTAAAGCACTTTGGCCAACGAGAGTTGTTTTTAAATGTGCTATATAAATAAATGTGACTTGACTTGACTTGACTTGACTAACAAATAGAATGTAAAATGCTATTACTATTTAATGAACTGATCTGTATAAAATTTTCTTTATAGGAATCCAAAGAGGCAAATTTCTCAAGGCAACAGCCTGCTTTGGTAGGATCGAAACGACGCAGAAACTCAGAACCTATAGTAAACCCTGAGGTAAGGTGGTCGAAACACGATGAATCGAGAACGTCCTAAGATGAGTTAAGATATTTAAAAGGAACGAGTATTCAAATGGAAAAAGAATGATCGGTAAGAGGCCCATAAGGTAACCTGGCTGCAGAGCTAGAGTCTTGCATATGATTCTAAATGAGAACCATGTGGCTGCCTCCAAAAGAGATGGATGACATTGCATCAACATTATGGAGAAAGAGAGTGAGGTGGTGGATATGATAAACATAAAGAGAAACAATATTAACAGGTCTATCATTTTAAAAATGGATATGCCAAGAATACAAAGAAAGAGTGCATGGACAGAATGTGCTGGAGAAACTCAACGGGTGAGGCAGCATCTCTGGAGAACATGGATAGGTGACATTTTGGGTCGGGGGGAGAATTTTGGGAGGAAGGAGAGGCAGGTAATAGGGGAGTTTAGGCAAGGTTTTTTTTTTGTAACAGGCAGATGGTTGGAACAAAGGCCAGAGATTAACACAGAAGATGTGAGACAAAAGGGTTGTAGGGGGAGGAAAGAAGTAAGACAAGGTGGGGCAGTAAAGAGTGTATGATGTCTAACCATTACTTTCTGATCATCTTTGGTTACATATCTGTAATTGGAGAACTAGAAGAGTGCCAACATGGTATTGTTCTTTAAAAAGAGGGATGTAGCCCAAATAATTACAGGGTGGTCAGGTGGGCAAATTATTACAAAAAAAATTGATAAAGTTTCGGGTCGAGACCCTTCTTCAGACTGATGTCAGAGGAGGGGGTAGGACAAAGAAAGAATGTAGGCTGAGACAGTGGGACTAGTGGGAGGACTGGGAAAGGGGGGGGGGGTGGGAGGGGGGAAATGAAGTAAGAGAGCAATGGCTACCTGAAGTTAGAGAAGTCAATGTTGATACCGCTGGGGTGTAAACTACCCAAGTGAAATATGAGGTGCTGTTCCTCCAATTTGCGCTGGGCCTCACTCTGACAATGGAGGAGGCCCAGGACAGAAAGGTCAGATTGGGAATGGGATGGGGAGTTGAAGTGCTGTGCCACCGGGAGATCAGCTTGGTCAAGGCGGACTGAGCGGAGGTGTTCAGCGAAACGATCATCGAGCCTGCGCTCGGTCTCGCCGATGTAGAGAAATTGGCACCTCGAACAGCGGATGCAGCAGATGAGGTTAGAGGAGGTGCAAGTGAACCTCTGCCTCATCTGGAAAGACTTTCAGTCCTTGGATGGAGTCGAGGGGGGAGGTAAAGGGACAGGTGTTGCATCTCCTGCAGTTGCAGAGGAAAGTACCTGGGAGGGGGTGGTTTGGGTGGGAAGGGACAAGTTGACCAGGGAGTTTTGGAGGGAGCGGTCTCTGTGGAAAGCAGAAAGGGGTGGAGGTGGGAAGATATGGCCAGTAGTGGGATATTTTTCAGAAAGAGGTGGATTTGAGACCTAAGTGACTGTAGAAGCTGGGGTATGGAGCAAAAACAAACAACTGGAAGAACTGGGGACAGGCAGCATCTCTGGTGAGAAGGAATGGATGACATTTTGGGTTGAGACCCTTCTTCAGACTCCAGACAAAACAGATCCAGTTTCTCCGTGTAACTAAAATGCTCCATCCCAGGCAACATTCTGATGAATCACCTGTGCACCCTCTCCAGTCTATCCTGTATTGTGGTGACCTGAGCTGCACAGTGTAGACCAGCTGAGGTTAGACCGATGGTTTATAGAATTGGAGCATAACCTCCCTGTTCTTGTATTCAATGCCCCAATGAAGTGCTGCTATCCCATAGGTCTTCTCACTACATTTCCTACCTTTGCTGGTACAGTCAAGGATCTTTGGACCTACCTGCCATACCTCTGTCCCTCAATACTCTCTAGGTCCCCACCATTTAAGACCTCATTAATGCTCCCATCACTCATCACCGCATTTATCAAGATTAAACTTCAGCTGCCTTTTCCCGGCACCTTTCACCAACACATTATTATGGTAAGTGTTTGGCTCCAGATTTACCACTGTGGTGAACACTTAACCTCCCTCTGACCGGGCCAAGCTGGCCAATCAATGATGACCTATAAATGCCATTCTGGGTAAGGCTGCCTGTATCTCTGGGACAAATATTGATCAATGGCTCCTCTACAAACATTGAACTGTTGTTCCTACGAAAATTGCGCACCAGGTTTTTAAGGGCAAAATTGGTCATTTAACTTTCCCCAATTTTCTGCTTTTATGTTTCCAAGATTTCATAGAACATGGACCTTAATTATTGGTGCATAGAAGGCCAGAGGCCCTTCAGTCCATCAACTTCATCCAAGCAATCCCTTCATCCCTATTTCCCTTCTTGTTTCTCCATACCCCTGCAACTAATTCAATGGTTCAATGGTCAACGGTTTATTTGTTGTCACGTGCACAGAGATACAGTGAAATGTTAGTTCTGCATGCCATCAAATCATACTATACATTAATACAATAGATCCCCTTCTGGACTGAATGAAGAGAGTCACCATGTTCCTAGTTTAGCTTAGAGATAAGCGCAGAACTTAGCACGGAAAGAGGCCCTTCGGCCCACCAAGTCTATTCTGACCAGCGATAACTTAAAATAAGTGTATGAAGTAACCTACCAGCAATGTTTAGGTATTTGGGAGAAAACCAGACTACCGAGGGAAACTTACAAGGTCACATGCAAACTCCACACTGACAGCACCTAAAGCTGGGATAGAACCCAGGATCCCACATTTATGATGCTGCAGCAATAACCCCTGCACCAACAAGCTGTTCTCTCCAGTACAAGGGAGGAGCTAAGTGCTTTATTAATTTTACAAAGTACTCATAGCAAACAATTTTAAAAGGACGTTAGTTTCAGACTGAAACTAATTGCACAGAAATACATTGGTGAAAAAACCTTCACATTTTGAAGTGTGACATATTTTGCTTTCTTAAATTGTTGCCATTCTCCCTTCAGAATGACACAACGTACAACCTGTTTGCAATCTGCAATCACGCTGGAGAATTTGGTGGTGGCCATTATGTTGCTCACATTAGACCAGAATCCTCCAGTAAATGGTACTGCTTTGATGATTCATATGTCACTGAGGTAAGTCTTATTTTGCCTTCGTTGAGAAAAGTGTAGTGATGTTTAGAACAAATTATCAGTCCATTTAGGTATTCCAAAATGCATCAAAAAATTAATAGTTGACAATCATTTCGGCAAAATGAGACACAAAGTGCTGGAGTAACTCAGCGGGTCAGGCAACAACTCGAGAGAGAAGGTTAGGTGATGGTTTGGGTCGGGACCCTTCTTCAGACTTCTTCAGTCTGAGGAAGGGTCCTGACACAAAACACCATCTTTTCCTTTTCCCCTTTTGTATAAGCCAGCATTTACAGCTATTTATTTCTACATTATTTTGGACATATTGCATAGGATGAAGTTACAGAATTCATTTTGATTATATTGCACCAATCCTAAGAAACATCATGAGAAGGTTAAAAGTTAACTTCAGTTGTCATTCTGCAATATCTATATACTACTTGGCACCTATTTGACGCCAAATGAATATAGTGGGCTGCAGATGCAGTGTAGATGCTTCCGCACTGCAGATGCAGTGGAATCTTGGAGTGCCATTGTTCCACTGTAAGAGGCAGTGAGTTGGGCCACAGATATCAAGCATTGTATTTATCTGAACAATTCTCTGTGTAGTTCATGTTATAGGAACAAAATTAAGGCTATTGGCCCATTAAGTCAACTCCACAATTCAATCATGTCTGATTTATCTTTCCCTCTCAACCCCATTCTCCTATCTTTGCTCCATGCCCCTGACACCCTTACTATTCGAGAACCTGTCAATCTCCGCCTTAAAACCATCCATTGACTTGGCCTCCACAGCCGTCTGTGACAATTCCACAGATTCACCATCCTCTGACAAAAGAAACTTTTCCTCATTTCCTTTCTAAAAGTACATCCTTTTATTCTGAGGCTATGGCCTCTGGTCCTGGACTCTCCCATTAGCAGAAACATCCTCTCCACATCCACTCTATCCAGGCCATTCACTATTGTTTTTGTAAATGTGAAATTGTGGGTCCGTTTTCCAACAACATCTAATCACCCTGGCATTAAATACCATGAGGGTTTTTAACATTGCAGTCTCCACTTATAATGCCTCTACCAGCTCTCTGAATTGGACACAATGAACTGCAGATGTGGCAATCTTGCATTGTATACAAAGTGCTGGGGTAAATCAACAAATTTCCACGTATCTCTCCCTCTGGCTTTATATTTCTCTCCTTTTCTATGCTTATCTGACACCACTTTGTCTCCTTTTCATTTCTAGCCTTTTGTTCACCTATCTGCCAATCAAGCTTCCTTCACCTATCAATTGTGTAGGAAGGAACTGCAGATGCTAGTTTAAACCGAAGATAGACACAAAAAACTGGAGTAACTCAGTGGGACAGGCAGCATCTCTGGAGAGAAGGAATGGGTAATGTTTTGGTTTGAGACCCTTCTTCAGACTCCTATCAATTGCCAGGCTTTGTCCTGCCCCCACCTTCCAGCTTCTTCCTCCTTCAATTAGTTTGAAGAAGGTTCCAGACCCTTCCACAGATGTTGCGAGACCCATTGAGTTCCTTCAGCATTTAGTGTTTTGGTCCAGATCTATGTCACTGATTCAGTCACATTGTGTGTGAGTTTCCTGTGGTCCTTACTTTTTCTCAGTCTACACCAAAGATTTCTGGTACTTTTGTGCAGTTTAACATTTTTTGAATTTTTCAACAATGTTCTGTCTTTGGATTGTTTAAACTAAAATACTTTATCTGACATTAACTGTGAAATTAATGGACTAATACTTTTACAGGTGGAAGACTTTGTTTCTGAAGCATGCCGTGGCAATGCGGTGCCCTGCATAAGGTAGAGATGCAGTTTTGTTTTTGTTTAATTTAGAGTTACAGGGATAGGCCATTTGGCCCACACAGTCCTCGCCGACCATCAGTCACCCGTTCACGCTAGTTCCATGTTATCCCACTTTTGCTTTCACTCACTACGCACGGAAGACAATTAACAGACGTCAATTAACATACAAAACGGCATGGCTTTGTGATGTGGGAGGAAACTGGAACACCTGAAGGAAACCCACAGGATCATGGGGAGAATGTGCAAACATGACACAGACAGCACCCAAAGTCAGGATCAAACCCGGGCCTTTAGTGCTGTGAGGCAGCAGCTCTTCCACTGTGCACTCAGTTGCTGAGTTTCTTATAATGTATGCCTGATCTCTGCAGAATAGAATATACAAAGATCTAACGAACCATTTATGTATTTTAACTACAGATCATCTACAGCATATTTGTTAATGTACAGAAAGGAGAAAGCCAACATCATGGAAGGTAAGTGTTTTTTCACTCTGATATGCCATTGAGAGGTTTTTATTCAGCAATAATGAAGCTGTTCACATTCAAATGCAGCAACACCTAGACAATATCTAGGCAAGTAACATTACCGCAAAACGAGTGGCGGGCAATGATGATATTCAACAAGAGAAAGTTCAGCTATCACCCCTGACATTCAGAGTCATTACCATCACCAAATCCCTTGCTATCAATATGCTGGAGAGTACCATTGACCAGGCAACTGAGCTGGAGTAGTTTTACGAAATACACTATGTCGAGGAATCCTGTGGTGAATAATCCACCTCCGAACTCACCAAAACCTGTTCACCATCGACAAGGCTCAAGTCAGAAATGTGATGGAATACTCTCCATTTGCCTGGAAGAGTGCAGCTTCATCAACACTCAAGAAGCTAGAGGTTTGCGTTTTCACTCCTCTTCCTCTTGCCTGATGGAAGGGAGAAGAGGGAGTGACCAGGGTGAGACTAGTCCATGATAATGCTGGTAGCCTTGCCGAGGAAGCGTGAGGTGTAAATGGAGTCGGAAGGGAGGTTGCTTTGTGTGATGGTCTGGGCTGCGTCCACAATTCTCTGCAATTTCCTGCGAACTTGGATGGAGCTGTTCCCAAACCATGCTGTGACCAAACCAATGTTTCACCTTATTGGGCTTTTGTCAGAACTCGCCCATTCTCTCACATACTCTAGTTATCTGAAGAAGGGTCTCGACCCTGAATGACACCTATCCATGTTCAACAGGGATGCTGCCTGATCTGCTGAGTTGCTCCATTTAGTGTATTAACCAGCACCTGCAGTTCTTTGTTTCAGCATATCTAAACTGTTGTATCAGTGTTAAATCCCGGGTGTTAAATCCTGAGTGCCGCATCGGAAGATGAGAGACTGTTCTCTGACTTTATGTTGTGTGGTATTGAAAGTGTGTTATTGAAGTCAGAAACTGAATGAAATGGAGCATTGCAGTGACAGACAATGGGAAACTCAGTGCCACTGTCGCGGGCTGCACTGTTCAACACCTGGTGGTTTCACCTATGGTTTCTCAAACATAGAAGAGATCATATCATGAGAAGTGACTGCAATTCAACGGAGTGGAAACGATACAAGTGAATTGCTGGTTCAGCAGCGTGGAAGGTTTGAATCTCGGGATGGTTGGAAGGGATGGCGTAAAAGGACAGGTGTTGCATCTCCTTGAGATTGCATTGGAAGATTTCAAAAAGAGAGTGCATGTTGGTGTAAACAGAAAATTAATCCAGGAGAGTAGACTGCTGGAAGAAGGCACGGTTTGTTTGTAGTTGACGTCATGTCCAATGTTGGGAAGGGTGATTCCTTGAACGAAAGGTAAGTGGGGCAGCATTTGAGGACCACAGCAATTCTACCCTGGCTGGAGGAGATGGAATAGGAGTTAGGAATGCAATAGGGGACCCATTGAAACTTGGAGAAAATGCAGAATCCATTCATTCTTGGACTTCCTCTACGTGTGTTCATCATTATAGGAGCAGAATTAGGCCATTCGGCCCATCAAGTCTACTCTGCCATTCAATCATGGCTGATCTATCTTTCCCTTTTAACCCCATTCTCCTGCCTTCTGTGCATAACCCCTGACACCCATGCAGCTGCTCAGTTGTTCCATCCATAACACAAAGAGATTATGCTAGATGCTACTGAAGGAAGTTCAACACAAAGTAGTTTAAATTTGTATGTCTTGTTCTTCTCAGCCCAAAGCTTTTTCTTTACTTGCATTAAGGATGCCTCTTTGCCCTTCCTCGCAGATACAAGTATGCAAATTTTTTTAAACTGCTGGTACAGGAAATCTGAAAATAAAAACAGAGCCCGTTGGAATGTTCAGCAGATTAGGCGGCATCTGTGCAAGGTGAACCATTCAATATTTCAGGTCTGGGACCCTTCATTTAGTTGTGCCAGCATAAGATTCCAAGTGCTAGGAGTAGAATTAGGCCATTTGGCCCATCAGGTCTACTCTGCCATTCAACTATGGCTGATCTATCTTTCTCTCTGCTTCCTGTTCCACTTAACCCTTGACACCCTGCGTTAATAATATCTATTGACTTGGCCTCCACAGCCGTCTGTGGCAATGAATTCCACAGATCCACCACAGATTCATTTGGTTTTGATATAAAAGCTAGATGGGATAGCAGTTCTTCACTCAAGTTAAATGCGGTCACATCCCCATTGAGTTAATTTGAGTTCACATTCGCACAGTTTTATGAAATCTTCCCTTCTCTCCAAAGATGTTGCCTGTCCCACTGAGTAACTCCAGGCAGTTTGTGTCTATCTCAGGTTTGTAGGCTAATTGACTTGGTATAAATGTAAAATGTCACTAGTGTGTGTAGGATAGTGTTATTGTGCAGGGATCACTGGGCGGCACGGACTCGGTGGGCCGAAGGGCCTGTTACCACACTGTAGAGCTAAACTAAAGTGTGTGAGGTAAAATTAAAATTTATCTCCTATTAATCTCTTCCACCTTGCAAGGTAAGATAATTTACATTTTTTTTAAAAGACACACAGTGGTGGCGTAACTCAATAGGTCAGGTAGCATCACTGGGGAATATGGATAGGTGATGTTTCAGGTTGGGAATCTTATTCAGACTATTTGTAATAGTGGGGGAGTAAGCTGGAGGAGAGGTGGGGGCAGGACAAAGTCTGGCAAGTGACTGGTGGATGCAGATGAGGTGGGGGTTTTGATAGGGAGACGGTCAGACAAAGACCAGAGATGAAAAGACAAAAAGCGTGAGATAAAGAGATAAGTATAGAAAGCTAGAAAAGTAAATCTAGTAGAAGAAATGTATAAAACGATAGACACAAAAAGCTGGAGTAACTCAGCGGGACAGACAACATCTCTGGAGAGAAGGAATGGGTGACGTTTCAGTTCGAGACTCAAAATATAGATGGAAGGGGATGGGGAGAAGGGGAAAGGAAGAAATGGGTGTGCATCCAGGTGGGGAACAGGGAAGAGAGGGATGAATAGTGGGGCAGGGGTGTAGTGTCTAGTTTAGAATTACCAGCCTTTGCCCATCTTGAGAAGTTGAGTATTCATGTTAAGTAGTTTAATTACTGTTTAGCCATGTAATTATTATGTAAAGGCTTATTTATGCCATTCACTGTTATATTTCTAGAATCTGTTGGGGACACTGATACAGATGCGAAAGCTCAAAGGATCAAGACGCAAGGAATATGTGATGGAGGAAACAGAGGTCAACAGAGCAATGAAACTTTCTACCCGAATTTACAAGGTCCTCCAGGCAAGAATCATACACGGGTAAAAAACAGAGATGAAATGATAAGAACAAGAGATGGCAGAAACCAGACTGAAACTGTTGTAGATAATAGAGACAAACCAACTGTAGGTGACATGTCAGATGAAAAAAATATTAAAAGCAGCAAAGAAACAACAGCAGAAAAAACAATAAGTCAGTGTAGCAACGAAAACAGTCAAGTTGAAGTGAAATTAGAACAAGCAGAACTGACCGATGTAGTAAGTGAAAGTAATGATAATGAAAATATTCGATTGATAACAAATACAGCAATGGAAACATGCACTGAGGCAGAATCTGAGAAATCGGTAGAAGGATTGTCAGTTACCAACAGCACAGAAGCAGACGACTACACGTGTGACTGTGGATGTTTCCCGTTTAACTTTCAAACTTTCTCAAATGTTCTGGGAAGGGTAACAATCAATTAAGCAAAATAAAACCCTTTCATTCAGTTTTCTAAAATTAGTTTGGTTATAAATTCGTTTTTGTGAATTCAGAAGCACATTATTTGCAAATCTGCAATGTGGATTGTCAAGTCACATCTGTGCATTTTATTAGGGTTTATTCATAGTTTTAGTTTTTAGTTTTTGAGATAGTGTGGAAACATGCCCTTTGGCCCACTAAGTCCGCGCCGACCAGCATTCCCTGCACACACACGCACACACACACACACACACACACACACACATGACAATTTTACATTTACACCAAGCCAATTAACCTACAAACATGTACATCTTTGAAATGTGGGAGGAAACCTAAGATATTGGATAAACCCCATGCAGGTCACGGGGAGAACGTGCAAACTCCATACAGACCAGCACCCATAGTCAGGATCAAACCCAGGTCGCTGACACTATAAGGAAGCATCTCTACCGCTACGTCACCGTGCCACCATAATTAATTTATGCCACTCCTTATCTTTCACATACAATTTACTGGTTTGGCAGAATATCATTTTCATGGGCTATGTTTAAGGTGCAGCCTCTATTATCAATGACAAAGCTGCTGATCTTTTGACCAGATATCTCCTTCTATGGTTCAGTGTGAATATATTGTTTGAGGATATCCTGTGAAATGTTATCATGTTTTGCACATTATGGAATTAGTGGTGTATTTATTGGTTGCATGGAATTGACTCATACCCCTCCCGCCCCCCTCCTTTTTGAAAATATAATTGTAAAATATGCTTGAATAAGTCGTGTTATTTAACAATGTGTTTCTTCCATATTCTCTTGCATAATGCACAAAACCAAAAGTTTTCAAGGTTAGAGGGGAAAGATTAAATCGGAACCCGAGGGGTAACCTTTACATACATAGGGTGGTGGGTGTATTAGCTGCCTGAGGAGATAGACACTAGGTGCAGGAGTAGGCAATTCGGCCCTTTGAGTCAGCATTGCCATTCACTGTGATCATGCCTGATCATCCACTGTCAGTACCCAGTTCCTGCCTTCTCCCCATATCCCTTGACTCCGCTATCTTTAAGAGCTCTATATAACTTTCACTTGAAAGCATCCAGAGAATTGGCCTCCACTGCCTTCTAAGGCAGAGAATTCCACAGATTTACAACTCTCTGGGTGAATAAGTTTTTCCTCATCTCAGTTCTAAATGACCTACCCCTTATTCTTTAACTGTGGCTCCTGGTTCTGCACTCCCCAACATCGGGAACATGTTTCCTGCGTGTCCAATCCCTTAATAATCTTATATGTTTCAATAAGATCCCCTCTCATCAATCTAAAATTCCAGTGTATACAAGCCCAGTCGCTCCATTCTTTCAACATGTGACAGTCCAGCCATCCCGGGAATTAACCTCATGAACCAAAGCTGCACTCCCTCAGTAGCAAGAATGTCTTTCCTCAAATTTGGAGACCAAAACTGCACACAATACTCCAGGTGTGGTCTCACCAGGGCCCTGTACAACTGCAGAAGGACCTCTTTGCTCCTATACTCAACTCCTCTTGTTATGAAGGCCAACATGCCATTATCTTTCTTCACGGCCTGCTGTACCTGCATGCTTCCTTTCAGTTACTGATGTACAAGGGCACCCAGATCTCATTGTACTTCCACTTTTCCGAACTTGACACCATTCAGATAATAATCTGCCTTCATGTTCTTGCTACCAAAGTGGATAACCTCACATTTATCCACCTTAAACTGGTTTTGCCATTCATCTGCCCGCTCATCCAACCTATCCAAGTCACCCTGCATCCTCATAGCATCCTCCTCACAGTTCACACTGCCACCCAGCTTTGTGTCATCTACAAATTTGCTAATGTTACTCTTAATCCCTTCATCTAAATCATGAATGTGTATTGTAAATAGTTGCGGTCCCAGCACCGAGCCTTGTGGTACCCCACTAGTCACAGCCTGCCATTCTGAAAGGGACCGTTAATCCCTACTCTTTGTTTCCTGTCTCCCAACCAATTTTTTATCCATGTCAGTACCCTACCCCAATACCATGTTCTCTAATTTTGCACACTAATCTCCCATGTGGGACTTTGTCAAAGGCATTCTGAAAGTCCAGGTACACTACATGGCTCTCCCTTGTCCATTTTCCTAGTTACATCCTTAAAAAATTCCAGAAGATTCGTCAAGCATGATTTTCCCTTCGTAAATCCTTGCTGAATCAGACCGATCCTGTTACAGCTATCCAAATGTACCGCTATTTCATTTTTTATAATTGACTCCAGCATCTTCTCCATGTCAGGCTAACTGACCTATAATTCCCTGTTTTCCCTCTCCCTCCTGTCTTAAAAAGTGGGATAACATTAGCTACCCTCCAACCCACAGGAACTGATCCTGAATCTATAAGACATTGGAAAATGAGTATGTTGTACGTTGAGTGTGTAGTCAGGGGGCCTAATCTTTTTATGTGGGGGGGGGTGGTGGGGGGGAAGGGGGAAACTGTTTTTTGAGTCCCTACCTGGTCGGAGGGGTTGCCTTCCTCCGAGCAACGCCTTCGACCTGTCCTTGTGGCCTACCAGCGGGTCCTGGAGCGACGTTTCCCTGAGGGGACCTGGCCAAAACATCGGCTTTGGCGGCGGTGCAGCGCTGGAGCGCTGTCGTGGAGCGGGCGATGCCTTTCCTGGGTCGCTGCGCTGGAACTCCAGTATACTGGGACCGCCGATGAGAACATCGTGGAGCAGCGGTTCTGTGGAGCGGCCAGCTGCGACGCTGAACGGTACATCCTGAAGCCTGGGATCTCTTGCTGAGATTGCCAGTGTGTGGAGCTCCGTCCGGCGCGGTCTGTTGGCTTGGAAGCCGCGGTCTTCGGTGGGAAGGTGGTCGTTCCTGGTACCCCAAGCCGCTGGGGGTTCTCCCGATGCCAGAGTACCATCACCCGGCGAGAACATCGGGCGCCGTGGCGGCGACTGTGGAGGCCTCAGTGGGCCCGACTCTGGGTGGACAAGAGGATGGGGACTGGACTTTGTGCCTTCCCCCACAGTGGTTCGTGGGGGGGGATGTTGTGGTGTTGAACTTCTTTTTAATACTATGTTGTATTTTATTAGTGTGCTGCAAGGACATCTGAATTTCCCCTGAATAAGGGGATTAATAAAGTCTAATTAATAAAGTCTAATTCAATTCAATGCATCCACGATTTATAACCACCTCCTTAAACACCCTGGAATGCAGACCATCAGGTCCTGTGGATTTATCAACCTTCAGTCCCATCAGTCTACCCAGCACCATTTCCTGCCTAATGTGAATTTCCTTCAGTTCTACCGTCACCCCAGGTCTTCTGGCCACTAGTACATCTGGGAGATTGTTTGTGTCTTCCTCAGTGAATACAGATCGAAAGTACCTGTTCAACTCGTCTGCCATTTCCTTGTTCCCTATAGTTGGGGAACAAGGAAATAGTTGGCTGGTACTACAACAATTTTTAAAAGCCATTTGGATGGGTACCTGATGAGGAAAGGTCTAGAGTGATATGGGTCAAACATGTGCAGGTGGGACTAGGGCAGATGGGGCATCTTGGTCAGCATAGGCAAGTCAGGCCGAAGGGCCTGTCTCATTGTTGTATGAATCTGTGACTCTAAAATCATATTCTGACACTACATCATCCTGTGAATCAAGAACAGAGATGTTAAAATAGCTGCTCAAATAACTTTTGCTATCTCATGAAGGAGATCATGTCGATCTGTGTCCTTTTTCCTAATACTCCAAACTGCACATTTTTTACCAATTGAACTGTTGAGCTGCATGTAAATATTTTATTTTGTTGATTTAAAATATATTTACAAATAAATGAATGCATGGCCATTTTGTCTTAAGCTTGTATGTGTCATTATCAAGGTAGGCATTGTAGTTTAGTTTAGAGATACAGCATGAAAACAGGCCTTTCAGCCCACCGAGTCCGCACCGACCAGCGATCCCCGCACACTAACACTATCCTACTATCCTACAAACTTGTATGCTTTGGAGTGTGGGAGGAAACCGAAAACCTTGGAGAAAACCCATGCAGGTCACCGGGAGAACGTACAGACAAGCACCCGTAGTCGTGATCGAACCCGGGTCTCTGACGCTGCAAGGCAGCAACTCTACTGCTGCGCTACTGAGCCGCCCTGTGTTGATGATAATTAAAATTAAAAAATGGCATGTTGGCTAATAAAGAGCCAATACTGGAGCTCCTGACTTCCTCATGTCAATACTGGAGCTCCTGACTTCCTCTAAGTCTTCTGGCATCAATGTTCATCCACTTCAGCGCCACAGTGTCTTTTTTGATGCGAGTCCTGTTTGCTGAGAGTCCAGCCCATTGTGGTCCAGTCTAGCACAATGCAGCGTAACCAGCCAGTTCAATAATACAAAGGTGTTCATAACCAACGAGACTCCATCTCCAGGTTCACCAACTGTTAAAGATATCACAGTTCTTGAATTCTTCTGAAGATACAACAGAATACAAAATACTGGAGTAACTCAGTGAGTTAGGCAGCATGTATGGAGGAAAGGAATAGGTGATGTTTCAGTATCTGGACCCAAACTGCCACCTACTCCTCTTCTCTAGAGATACTGCCTGACCTACTGAGTAACTCCACTATTTTGTGTCTATCTTCGGTGTAAACCAACATCTACAGTTGCTTTCTGTACATTGAATGCTTCTGTGACAATAGCCAAAAATCTGAACCATTGAAAGACCAAAAACCATAACACACTCATCACAAAAAAATTAGTCATTTTAAATAATTACAATAACTCAAAGCTTGTTTCACCCTTTCACCTGGCAACAGTTTTCTCCCATTCACTATAATGGGACAGTGGTACATGCCAGATCTAATGTGGTACAGCTTAGTGGGAAGATGTCCTGGCTTGAAAGTGTGCAGAAACTGGCACTGCCCATTAGACTGGACCAGTTGTAAAGTTCCAGGTTCATCTCTCCGCTGACTGGCAGTGCTTCCGCCTTTGCCTGAGAGTAGCCCAGTTCCCGGCAGATCCAGTCAGATTTCTGCAGGAGATCTGCCCCAACCACATTCTTGCCGTTCGGTGCTTTCCCCTTCGATGTTCCTCAGCTGCGAGAGGACGGTAACCAACAGCAGTGTTTGAACTGAGACTTGACGTGGTTTGGGTGTTGATTTGCACAACCAATCTTTCCTGTTTCAGCTCCTGCCTCTGACTGGCTTGCACTGATCATCGACACATTCATTCTATGCAGGGATCTTGATAACGCTGTAGGCAGCAACTCTACTGCTGTGTACAACACAAATACAAATACCAGACTACCAGAGCTCACCCTGTACATTAACACTATCCTACACACTAGTGACAATTGACAATTTTACCAAATCCAATTAACCTACAAACCTATATATCTTAGGAGCATGGGAGGAACTGGAGCACCTGGAAAATATCCACGCAGTCACGGGTAGTACGTATAAACCTCATTGAGATAGCACCCGTAGTCAGGATCAAACCCGGTCTCTGGCATTGTAATTGCCATCAGGCTATTAAACACTACAACCTCATATAAGCTCTGAACTGCAATAGACTATTATTATTATTATGATTGCACTAATATCGTGTTTTTTTTTAGTATGTATGTATGTGTATATATATAGAAAATATATATGTTTGTGTACTTGTATGTGTATATAAATACACTGAACTTTTTTTTTTCTCACATTTATCATATTTACAGTGTACTATGTTTACATATTCTGTTGCACTGCAGCAAGGACGAATTTCATTGTTCTATCTGGGACATATGACAATAAAACACTCTTGACGACTGCTGCACCACTGTGCCATCATTAATCTCTTTGAACATGCACCTCTCCTGATCTTAGCCATGAAGTCAGGGACACAGTTGTGGAGCAATTGAAGTCACTGGTGAAGTCATTGAAGTATTTAAACTCGTGACTTCCTTTGCACATTCTCTTCATGTCTTTACCTCTTCCAAAGGGTCACTTTAAATTTATGGCTTTTGGAGCAGCATTAACTTCATGGGGCTCACATGTCCTTGTTTGTGTCTCTGAGCTCACTTGCTACATTATTTTATTATGTGGTTAGCGGAAGGGCAACTTGCTTCATGATTCCTTGGTCCACATCCCTCTCATCATACCCTGACACTTTTACTTGCAACTGTAGGTGGCATAACACCTGTCTCTTTGCCTCCTTCCTCATCACCACCATTCAGCCCTACCAGACGAAGCAGCGGTTCATCTGCACCTGTTCCAACCTAGTCCACTGTATTCAGTGCTCACAATGGGGTGGGAGATTGCAACCTTCACGTGGTCTGCCATTTCGACAAATGCAATCAACCCGGCGTGCACAATCAAATAAGATCAAATAGAACAAGTTGTCCGACAACTTTAGGCTGTGCACGTCATACGCTAGAAGAAGAAGTAGAAGTGCTCACAAATGGCTTGCTCTAGTGAGGAATCCAACCATAGACTAGGCGACCATTTTGTGAGGCACCTGATGTCAATTACAACCGTCTCAAGCATCCAGCTGCATTCATTTTTAACTGCTATTTTAATTCCTCCCCGCTCCCATTTCTGACTATCCTCGGCCTTCTTTATTGTTACAAAGAGAGCAAATGCAAACTGGAAGAATACCATTTCATATTCCACCTGGATAACTTAGAACACAATGATACAAACACAGAAATTGTCTAATTTCTAATAACTCACACCCCAGATTCTACTCCCGCACATACTCAGCTGCCCATCCAGCTTTCTTTTCCCTTTGTTCATTTCTCCCATTTCCTCCCTCCTCCCACTCCCTCACCTGGTTCCATCTACTCATCATCCACTCCCCATGTAGTTCCACTTATCACCTACCAGCCTCTGTCCACCTTTCCCTCACACTGCTCTAGCCTGGCCACCCTTCCCATTCCCTGTCAGTCCTGATAAGGCAGAGTCTCGTCCAGAAGTGTCAACATGTCTTTTGCCTCCACAGCTGCCACTTGAGCTGCAGATTTTTTTTAAATTCCAGATACCAGCATCTGCAGTCTCTTGTCCCCACTATCTTAAAGATGGTCATAACGTAGGCCTGGTTCTCATTTTAAGGTCAACAGAGACCACAGTGATGTGGATTATCTGGTTCATTTTCAGATTGTTTCTAGGGAGAGAAATGGTTGGAAAACAGTAAGTGAAGCTGAAACTGAGGTCCAGTGGTTTCAATCTTCCTTCCATATACTTGGACAGAATTCCTTATCATTCATTACTGAATGTTGGACAAGCAAATTTAGTAGCGAATTTGGTTAGCCCACAACAAAAGCTTTTCACTGTACCTCACTACACGTGACAATAAACTAAACTTAACCAGTCATTTGAGGATGTCACTAGCTCAGTGGATAATGGGAGCATGAGGATATAGTACATGCATATTTGTGAAAGGCATGTGATGGGGTATCTCAAATTTATGTTACATTTGAGGCTGCAACATAAAGTTGCATAACTTTAAGAGATGAGAGGAAGATTGTCACTTCAAATCAGTTCTGAAGGTTGTCACTTTAAATCAGTTGTGAAAGATGCTTAAAATAACATTAGAACATTTTTTAACTGGGTGTGGATATTTTTAGTTGCACTTTTGCAGATACACATACCAGAACTATTAACAAACTAGTTTATGTGCAGATTGTTATCAGGCAACAGTAAGTCAATAGTATTTCCTTACTTGAAACTCAGTGAATTTTGGCTTGTGGTTTTGCATAATTTGATTGAATTAATGTACAATCTTTATCCGTGGGGACTTGTGCTGGACTAAATTCATGAGTTGGGGAATGGGACGGACCACTATGGAGGTGGAATTGTGGGGTTGCATGCACTAGGGAAGGCTGGGTAAGTAAATGACTTAAAGGCGAGTCCAGAACCAGGGGCCAGTCTTAGAATAAAGAGGTCATTTAAGACTGAGGTGAGAAAAAACTTTTTCACCCAGAGTTGTGAATTTATGGAATTGCCTGCCACAGAGGGCAGTGGAGGCCAAATCACTGGATGGATTTAAGAGAGAGTTAGATAGAGCTCTAGGGGCTAGTGGAGTCAAAGGATATGGGGAAAAGGCAGGCACGGGTTATTGATAGGGGACGATCAGCCATGATCACAATGAATGGCGGTGCTGGCTCGAAGGGCAGAATGGCCTCCTCCACCTATTTTCTATGATTCTATGTTTCTATGAGACCTATCAGAGGTAAGTTCTCAACATACGCTATTTTTCATTAATAGGTATTGTGAATGGATGGTGCAAGGTATTCATGCTCAGATGTACTTAAGGAAGATGTATCCAAGTATAAGCTTCTACTCTCTCTATTCAAATGTCCTCATACATTATGAGATACAATGCATGGAGGATCTAGGAGATCATTTTCACTTTCCCATCCATATCTTGAATCTCACATCGTCCATTATATGTTAGTTTTCATTTGAGTCATAGAGCTATGCAGCAGAGAAACAGCCGCTTCGGTCCATCTCGTTCATACAATCAAGTTGTCAACCTGAGCTAGTCCCATTTGCCTGCATTTGACCCATGTCCCTCTGAACCTTTCCTGTCCATGCAGCTGCCAAATGTCTTTGTAACGTTGTAATTGAACCCAACTCTGCCACTGCCTTTGGCATTGTGTTCCACAAACCTACCAACTTCTGTGAAAAAAATTCCCCATCTGGACCCATTTCAATCTTTCCTTTCCCAATTTTAATCTATGCCTTTAGTTTAAGAGACTGCTACCCTGGGAAAAACAATTCACCCTATCTATGCCCCTCATCATTTTATATATATAGTACCTCGATAAGGTCACTCCTCAGTTCACTTCACTGGAGAGAAAACAGCCAGATCATAAACTGTCTCTCATTATAAATCACGCCCTCCACTCCCAGCAACATCCTTCTGAATCTTTCCTGCACCCTTTCCAACTTAATTAAATTAGATTTGAAAACATTTCTGAGCACAAATATTTTTATTTTTTTTAATACATTTTAGAATAAGCACATAAAAAGCATTGTGAAAGCACCATATAGTAAGTAAGTTTATTGGCCAAGTATTCACATACAAGGAATAGAACATAGATACATTATCCATGATAAGGAACAGGAAATTTAAAACAAATTGTGACTTATATCCACCTTACAAAAGGAGTGCACTTCGTTTGATTTATGTTTCGCTTGAAAATAATTTTTAATCTGCGAGGCCTAATACTCATCTCCCATGGATGTCCTTAAGTAATACTAAACATTTTATAACACAGATAACATTCTTACATTAATATAGCTACATTAACATTATTGCAGGTAGTAGAGCCATACTTCATCTTAAATGTAAAAATAATTTTCAGCCAGTTAATTACAACTATCTATTATTCCTATGAGTTTTAAGATAATATCAAAATAAATTCAGAACATGAACAATTACCCACATTTGTCACACTATTTGTGACATATTCAACAATTCTTTGACTCCTGTATTCTGGTTTTCCGGGTCTGGGTTTTGTGTTTGACACTGCTCGGGTGTTGTGGCATCAGACCCTGGCAGTTAAAATACATTAATATTCATTAAAATAAATTACATAGAACATGGAACTGTACAGAATAGTATCAGGTCGTCAGCCCACAAAGTTCATGCTGAACATGATGCCAAGTTAAACTAAACTCTACGGCCTTCATGTGATCCATGTCTCTCCATTTCCCTGTCTCTTAAATGCCCCTGTTGTCATATGATCACAAGATGTAGGAGGAGAATTAGGCCCATCAATTTTGCTCTGCCATTCGATCATGGCTGATCTATTTTTTCCTCTCAACCGCATTCTCCTGCCTTCTCCCTGTAACCTTTGACGCCAGGGAGGCACAGTGGCGCAGCGGTAGTCGCTGCCTTGCAGTGCCAGGGACTGCGGTTCGATCCTGACTACGATGCTGTGTGTATGGAGTTTGTACGTTCCCCTTGTGACCGCATGGGTTTTCCGATTTGCTCCGATTTTCATCCACACTCCAAAGACATACAGGTTTGTAGCTCAATTGTCTTCTGTAAATTGTCTATAGTGTGTAGGATAGTGCTAGTGTACGGGATGATTGCTGGTCGGCATGGACTCGGTGGGGTAAGTGCCTGTTTCCACGCTAAAGCCCTTACTAATCAAAACCTACCAATCTCCACTTTAAAAATACCCAATGATATCCTCCATACCTGTCTGTGGCAATGAATTCCACAGATTCACCACCCTCTGGCTGAAGAAATTCTTCCTGGTTCCATTTTAATGGTATGTCCTTTTATTCCGAGCTGTACCTTCTGGTCCCGAACTCTAACATGAATGGAAACCGTCTCTTGGTGTAGGCCTTTCATTATTTGGTAGGTTTCAATAAGATCGCCCTTCTAAACTCCAGCGAGCGCAGTCCCGGAGCCATCAAACATTCCTCATACATTAACCCAATCATCCCCAGGATCATTCTCATAAATCTCCTTGGGACCTTCTCTGTCACTAGTGCAGCTCTCCTTTGAAATGGGGCACAAAACTACTCAATATTCCAAATGTGTTCTGACCAATGCCTTAAAAACCTCAGCATTATATCCTTGCTATTATATTCTAGTCCTCTATCATTGCATTTGTTTTCCCGACTACAGACGCAACCTGCAAATTAACCTTCTGGGAATTCTGCACCAGCACTCCCAAGTCCTTTAGCCATTTTAATTTCTGAATCCTCTCCCCATATAGAAAATACTCTACACCTTTATTCCTCCCATTGAAGTGCATGATCATATAATTTGCAACACTGTATTCCCTCTGCCAACCCGTTCAAGTCCTTCTGCAGACTCCCTGCTTTCTTCACACTACCTGCCCCTCCACCTATCTTCGTATCCTCCGCAAACTTGGCCACAAAACCATCAAATTCCATCATTATATTAATATATAATATGAAAAGTAGCAGACCCAACACCGATCCCTGTAAAGCCTCAGCATTACATCCTTAGTTTTAATTTCTAGTCAAAATAAATCCCACCTGCCCGCATTGGGACCATATCCCTCTAAACCTTTCCTATCCGTGTACCTGTCCAAATGCCTTTTAAATGTTGTTATAGTACTAGTACTTACCTCCTGCACTTTCTGTTTTACTTCGGAGTCATGTGAGTGACTACGTGAAGAACCCCGCCAGTGTGCCTGCGCGTCATTACTTCAGACACATTGGCGCAAACGGATGTGAGGAGCAGAGCTCCTCTAGGAATTGTAGTTTTTAACTACAAGGTAAGTATAAAACTTTTTGGAAGTATTTCTGTGTCCGTTTGCTGTGAGTCTGTAGGGTTTTTCCACAGGCATCATGGAAAAAACGGGCAAGTGGAGGAGGCGAGCGGCACAGCCGGTATAAAGTCGCAATATTGCGGTCGGCGACCAGCTGCCTCTGACCAAGGTACAGTCGACAGCATAGCGACTGTGGATATTGTGGCTGAAGGAATAGTCAGCACCAGTGGGGCAAAGCCGATAAAATGCTGCGGGAATGCGGTCGGTAAAGGACTGCCTCATACCCTACAACAGTCGCCGGCTGGGAGCAGGGAGAACTGTGGACTTGTGCATTAAAGAACGGAGCCAGCGTCAGTTGGGTGCTAGGCACCATACAAGTCAGGGTCATGGAGCAAGAGTCAGTTTAGGATTCACCTCCAAGGCTGGATACCACTTTCTGAAGTGGATATTCCAAATGGAGAACCTATACACAGGTTGCTCCAACGAAACATACTCCAGGAAGAGTGATGTCAGAACCAGGCTCCAGAAGCCAGGTCAGCAGCACCTAGTATAGGGCTGCTTGATAGCACCCTCATTGATGAGGCGCGTGCACAGGGTCAGCAGAGTTTCCAAAATAAGCGAAGATGGCAGCTGCCAGATGGGCTATTCCTGGCAGTACGATTTGCTGCTCTGTGAGAGTTCTGACCCTGAGTCTGACGGTGAGGCCGATACAAGCGAAGACGGTAGCTGCCAGATGTTTTATTCCTGGTAGTACGATTCGCTGCCCCGTCAGAGTCAAGAGAGCCACTGGAAAGGACGTGGTCTCTGTGATCAACTATTGTGTCTACCATCAGATCTAGTAGTTTACGATGGATGAAAATGCCGAAAAAGCACGAGATCCCAAGGAACTGCATATTGCTAAAAGTACTAGCAGTGAACCAAGTTAAGGGGTCAGATGGGCGAAGGCATGTAAGCCTAAGGAAAGTAAACTGCAGAGAATATTGAAGCTGCTCGGTTGATGAACAACTGCAATTTGCAAAACAATGGATGGAGGCCATGGATGGAGATGCATCAAGGTTGCTATGTAGCGCCCACTTCAAGATGAATTGTTTCAGGAAGTATGCCATCAACATCAACCCAAAGTTGCAGCAACTCTGTAAAGCCCAGCAATGTGCAGTAATTCAACTTATTCTTCACGAATCGTGGGAAAGAGTTGGATAATTAGGCAAAAACAGCAAAGTTCATCACAACATCAATGGTCGTCAAGCCTGCAAAGAGGACGTATCCTTTCAGACATCATACAAAATCCTGGACCGACATCAGGAGCAAATCGACCATTGAAGCAGGTACTCAGTTGATGTCCTGCAGCAGGAAAATGAAAAAGCGTGGGTTTTGCCTGCCAGGAGCCAGGGACCACAGGTCACTCAGATGACAAAGGAGGTAGGTGGACCTGGTTCTTATGGGAACATATTAATGCAAAAACAGCCAAATATTGGAAGCAAATTACTTCAGTTATTATTATGAGTATTATAGAAAGGTTTCTAATTGATTCGATTCAAATACTGATTTGCCATCCAGCATGTTCCAAGCAGAACACTCCAATTTCACATAAAAATAATTGATGGAGGTTCAAGCTGAATTGAAAACTTGTTTATAAACAAGTAATTGAAAGGTCGGTTTATCAAAACCACCAAATTGTGTTTAAAATTTCTCAACCTAAAAAGGTGAGGGGTATTTTAGATCTGACAAGTCTTTAAAATTTTGTGAAATATAGACACTTCAAAATAGAGAATTTGAGACTACCAAACAATTTATTTTAAAAAAAAGATGTTTTATAGCACATATAGATCTGAAAGAGGTATATTACTTAATGTTTGTTCATTTATAAGATAAAATTATCTAAAGGAACAATTATGGCAATTCAAAGTTCTGTCTAACGGGTTGACTTCAGTCCCTAGAAATTCACTAAATTGGTAAAACCAATTTTGCGGCTAATTAGAGTCCAGGACAGATGTGGATGGCTTAACTGGATGATGTCCTAATTAGGACGAACAAGAGAATTCGTGAGTTATCTCTCTCAAATTATTCAAACCACTTTTGAAAGTTGGGTTTAATTCATCCAGAGAGAAATTAAGTTAACGATACTTACAACAATTGATTATTTGATTCAATTGAAACGGTAGTAATTTACCCAGGGTAAAGGGTAAAGCTAATTGATGATTGTATTAAGCAGTTGTAAAAGCAACAATCTTCAATTAAGATAGGTGGCCAGTTTGTTAGGAGAATTAGTGTTATTTCCAGCAATACAATATGGGCCATTGGACTACCAGCAGCTGCAGACTGCAAAAAGAAAAAAACACTAAGATGCATGATGGCCATTTTTGATAGGCCATGCAATTAAACAATAAATGCTGCTTCTGATTGCAGTAGTGGATTTAACATGTCTTCAGTAGTTCAAGCAAGGTACGGATTGAACAGCCTTCTATGGTCTTAACAGACTGATATCAGTGTACTAGGATTGGTGCCACTGAAAAGGTATCCATCTGTGGACAGATGGAATATGGAAGAAGTATTAATTTACAGACGTGGAGAATCGACGTTTTAAAGTCTATTGGAAGGCTTATGAGCTACAAGCTTGTTGTTAAATACAACTAATCTGCATGTTCAGTTTCAAATTAACAACACTACAGCAATGGCATGTATTAATTGTATGGGTGGAATTTCCATGATAACAAAGAATGGATGTTTAACCTTAAAATTTTTTAATGATATAATAGTCAGATTTGGGAAGCCAGATATGACTTGTTTCCATCCAGACTCAATCACCAGTTACAGAGATATGTGTTATGGGACTACATCGGGAGACAGTAGCGATGGAAGTTTCTCGCTATATTAGGATGGTATGTTGTTATATGCATTTTACTTCATCCTGTCTCATAAATCGGTGTCTGCTTAAAACGAAGCAGTATGCTGCCTCTGGGGTGGTACCAGACGCGTCTACGCAGCTATGGTTCCCTTTGATATTGAAATTTATGACACAGTTTCTGATAAATGTTCCCAAAAGAAGGAAGTTACTGGTGTATTCGATAATTGGAGAGTAACATCCGTCATATGCCTGTATGGATGCAGGGTTTAAAAAAGAGGATTGTCTGGGCATGCTGTGGACATGTTTACAGCAGTCTGGCGGAAGAGTACTCAAAAGCAGTACATTTGTGAATCTGAGTTGTGACTCTGTAAATACTGCTTTCCCAGTAGTAAAGAATGAGGGGAAAAAATGTCTGTGTATAAAATATGGAATGTTGTATGGCACATGTCTCAAATATCTTGTATTGACCTCTATTTAATGGGTTGAGGTATAGTGCGATTTATTCACACAGAAGTATATTATTCCTCGGTTTTATTTGATGAGGTTGGAAAGAAATTCTGTTGAGTCTCGATCTTTTATTTCCAGATTAATGAAAGGAATTTTAATTCCAGACCTTCTAAACCTAGGAGGGAATCTGGAATATAGAATTGTTTTAAGCTACTTCAGCAAAGGAGTCTTGGTACGATTCTGATGTGGCCAAGTTCAGCATGAAGGTACTCATGTTTATGGCACTTGTAACATTGCAAAGTTACAGACTCACAGAAGTACCTCAGGATTATGTTATGTTTTACATTTTATGAACTACTCAAATGAAGTAGGATCAGGTGTGATAGGATTCAAGAGGGTTTTATTAGCATATTCTATGGATCCATGTCTATATGTTAAGACATATTTGTTGCAATACATTGAGGCTACAAAGGTCTTATGAAATATGAAAACAAGATTGTTTATCATTCACGAAAAACCATACAAGATAGTGTCAGTTCAGACTATTTTAAGATGGTTAAAAACAAGTTTTGGTTGCTGCAGGTGTGAACGTTGATGGTTTTACATTCCATTCAGTTTAGCAGCAACATTGACGACCAGGGCGAAGGACATCCCGTCGACCATATTTCACAGCCGCGGGTGATCTAATAAGTTGGTGTTTCAACACTTTTACCATCGGCCTATTGCCAATACGGGGCTGTTTGCAGATACTATATTAAGTTCTGCTTAAATTTCCCTGGGTTAAAGGGGATACTGTTAATTCTTTTATTCAAATAAATGAATTACTGCATTTGTGGTACAAATGTTATTATTAATGCATTATTGATTATTCTCGTTCCGAGTCAATCAATGCAGTGAGAAGCCGGGATTGATCTACGGCATGAAATCACAAAACTTTAAAATCTTCACGTAGTCACTCACGTGACTCCGAAGTAAAATAGTAAGATTAAACGAGAACTTACCTAAGTTTGAAGTTTGATCTTTATTTTATGAGGAGTTACGTTGGTGATTACGTGCCCACCACGACCCAACCCTCTATCATAAAGGTCAGATGGAAGTTCTTGTATTACTCGTTTTATTATGATACTATATTACTTCGCTTGTTGTTTTTTGTGATTTCACACCGCTGCTTCGAAGATTGACGCGCAGGCGCACTGGCGGGGTTCTTCACGTAATCACCAACGTAACTCCTCATAAAATAAAGATCAAACTTCAAACTTAGGTAAGTTCTCCTTTAATCTTACTATTCTTGTGAAGAAGATCCAAAAATGACATGCTTTCAGAAAGGAAGCAGTCCACTTTATTCCCCATCCCTCTCACCTGCTGAAACTTGTGCTGATCTGCATGGATCTACAGTGGCTTGCAAAAGTATTCATACCCCTTGAACTTTTCCACATTTTGTCACGTTACAACCACAAACGTAAATGTATTTTATTGGGATTTTATGTGATAGACCAACACAAAGTGGCGCATAATTGTGAAGTGGAAGGAAAATGATACATGGTTTTCCAATTTTTTTACAAATAAAAAACTGAAAAGTGTCGCGTGCAAAAGTATTCAGCCCCCTTTACTCTGATACCCCTAAATAAAATCCAGTGCAACCAATTGCCTTCAGAAGTCACCTAATTAGTAAATAGAGTCCACTTGTGTGTAATCTAATCTCAGTATAAATACAGCTGTTCTGTGAAGGTCTCAGAGGTTTGTTAGAGAACATTAGTGAACAAACAGCATCATGAAGCCCAAGGAACACACCAGACAGGTCAGGGATAAAGTTGTGGAGAAGTTTAAAGCAGGGTTAGGTTATAAACAAATATCCCAAGTTTTGAACATCTCACGGAGCACTGTTCAATCCATCATCCGAAAATAGAAAGAGTACGGCACCACTGCAAACCTACCAAGACATGGCCGCCCACCTAAACTGACAGGCCGGGCAAGGAGAGCATTGATCAGAGAGCAGCCAAGAGGCCCATGGTAACTCTGGAGGAGCTGCAGAGATCCGCAGCTCAGGTGGGAGAATCTGTCCACAGGACAACTATTAGTCGTGCACTCCACAAATCGGGCCTTTATGGAAGAGTGGCAAGAAGAAAGCCATTGTTGAAAAAAAGCCAAAAGAAGTCCCGTTTGCAGTTTGCCACAAGCCATGTGGGGGACACAGCAAACATGTGGAGGAAGGTGCTCTGGTCAGATGAGACCAAAATTGAAGTTTTTGGCCTAAATGCAAAATGCTATGTGTGGCGAAAACCTAACACTGCACATCACCCGGAACACACCATGTGAAACATGGTGGTGGCAGCATCATGCTGTGGGGATGCTTTTCTTCAGCAGGGAGAGGGAAGCTGGTCAGAGTTGATGGGAAGATGGATGGAGCCAATCTTGGAAGAAAACCTGTTAAGAGTCTGCAAAAGACTTGAGACTGGGGCGGAGGTTCACCTTCCAGCAGGACAACGACCCTGAACATACAGACAGAGCTACAATGGAATGGTTTAGATCAAAGCATATTCATGTGTTAGAATGGCCCAGTCAAAATCCAGACCTAAATCCAATTGAGAATCTCTGGCAAGACTTGAAAATTGCTGTTCACAGACGCTCTCCATCCAATCTGACTGAGCTTGAGCTATTTTGCAATGAAGAATGGGCAAAAATTTCAGTCTCTAGATGTGCAAAGCTGGTAGAGACATACCACAAAAGACTTGCAGCTGTAATTGCAGCGAAAGGTGGTTCTACAAAGTATTGACTCAGGGGGGCTGAATATTTTTGCACGTGACACTTTTCAGTTTTTTATTTGTAAAAAAATTTGAAAACCATGTATCATTTTCCTTCCACTTCACAATTATGCACCACTTTGTGTTGATCTATCACATAAAATCCCAATAAAATACATTTACGTTTGTGGTTGTAACGTGACAAAATATGGAAAAGTTCCAGGGGTATGAATACTTTTGCAAGCCACTGTATCTACTCCTCCTGTTGACTGAAACTATTACTTGAAAAGTCTTTTTCAAGCATCCAGCAATAAGATATTTGTAATTACCATAGCCTAATAAAGCCATTGCATCGTATGTCAATGATTTGCTAGTGTACGGGATGATTTGCTAGTGTACGGTAGTGTATGTCAATGATTTGCTGAAATAAAGGAATTACTGTTAGATTCCACAAATCATCATACCTGCTTCCTTGTTTGTGTCTATCAGTCTGTACATAACCATGTAGGCAGTTGTGGAACTAGAAAATATCAAACAAATAAGTTTTTTAGAAAAGAGCAGAATATATGTCATGCCTTATCCCGATATGTATCAATATGCACATTGTTCCCATCAGGTTCGTTAATCCCCTTTTCCCTGCCCTTCGATTTGGTTTGCAAGTGAATCTAAAGATTTTGCAATTTCTCCAACACTAAGTAACTGATTACATTATTGGAGTAACAACACCTTATATTTTGCTTGGGCAGCTTACAACCCAGCGCTATGAATATTGACTTCTGCAATTTCAACTAACCCTTGCATTCCCTCTCTCTCCATCCCTCCCTAACCCTAGTCACCCTGTTATTCACTGTTTGTATCCCTTCATTATCACCTCTTCCACAACCAACAATGAACCATGGTTGGCTCCACCTATCCTTGGACATCGGTGCTGGCACTTATTTTGTTCTGTACATTTTCATACCTCTAGTTTCCCTCTCCCCTGACTCTCAGTCTGAAGACAGGTCTCAACCCAAAATGTCACCTATTCCTTTTCTCCAGAGATGCTGCCTGATCCGCTGAGTTACTCCAGCACTTTGTGTCGATCTTTGATTACATTATGAATCTATCCAATTGACAAGGCTACAAGTTCATTGGGTGATTTCCTACTAGGTATCTTGCAAAAATAATTTGTACCAATACATGTTAACTCAAACATTTCTTAGAAAAGGGATTATGTGTTAAATTTGCTCTTTACCTTAGATTGATATTTTTTCCGATCTTTATGAAACAGGATGATGAATAAATATTCATTGAAGACGTGAAAAGGAGAACATAAAAATGTCATTATCTGGCAGGAGGATGTTATGTGAAGCAGTTCAGAAACCAAAAACATAATTAATGTAAACAATACTAAAAAATTAATTGTTAACAAATTCAGTGCAGTAGTTAGTGAGCCATCTTAGCTCAGGGTAAGTTTATTTGTATATTCTTTACAAGTGAAAAGTACAGCCAGCACATGGGGATGTCTGCACTTACATCTTGCAGTCCACAATAAGGAGTGCTAAAGACAAGGCTGGAGCACAATCAGACTCGGGAACAGTTTCTCCCCCTCTGTTATCAGACTTCTCAACGGTCCTTCCATGAACTAGAGTGCAAGTTGATTCTCCACTACCTCACTGTTCGTTGTTGGGAAGAAAGCATTCTTTAAGCCAAGTGATCTCCCAACAAGTAGATTGGATCAAAGATTTATGGTTATGAAACATCCAGTGATGAATGCTGGTGGACATTAAAACAGCTAACAAGGAGAAGAGACTCCAAGAACATCAGGGAAAGTGCAACCCAGCATGAGGGATCTCTGGATTCCTCCCACAATCCAAAGACGTACAGGTCAGTTGGTTAATTATCTTGGTAGAATTGTAAAAATTATCCCTAGTTTGTGTTGGATAGTGTTAGTGTGCGGGGATCACTGGTCGATGCAGACTTGGTGGGCTGAGGGGCCTGTTTCTCCAAACTAAACTACACCGGTTTCTGTCATGGTGGAGATTTCAGGAGGCAATCAAAATGGATCTTCTGGCACAGGATTACAAGTGCTTCAACCCTATCTTTAGTACCCCCAGCTGGATTGCGCTACCACTGATGGTCTTGGAGTCTCTTCTACTGGTTAGCTGTTTAAAACCCACCGCCATTCATCACTAGAAGTGTCAGGACCGTAGATCTTTGTTCCAGTCTAATGGTTGGGAGATCACTTAGCTTCAAGAATAGTGAAAAGCCTGGATAGATGTGGAGAGGATGTTTCCACTAGTGGGACAGTCTAGGACCAGTGGCCACAGTGTCAGAATAAAAGGACATAGCTATAGGAAGGAGATGAGGTGGACTTTATTTAGTCAGAAGGTGGTGAATCCGTGGAATTTATTGGCACAGAAGGCTGTGTAGCCAGTCAATGGATATTTTTAAGGCAAAGATTGATAGATTCTTGATTAGCACGGGAGTCGGGTGTTATGGAGAGAAGGTAGGAGAATGGGGTTGAGAGGGAAAGATAGATCAGCTATGATTGAATGGTGGAGTAGACTTGATGGGCCAAATGGCCTTATTCTGCTCCCAACACATATGAATAGCTTATTCCTAACAACCACAGGTTCTTGAAAACTACACCATACTCACCGATGAACTATGGACTGTAATAAAAAGGAACTGAGATGTTGGTTTATTCCAAAGATAGAGACAAAATGTTGGAGTAACTCAGCGGGTCAGGTAGCATCTATGGAGAATGTGAATTGGTGACGTTTCGGGTCAGGACTGAAGAAAGTCTGAAGAAGGTTCTTCATGTGATTGAAGAAGGTCCCGACCTGAAATGTCACCTATCCAATTTCTCCAGAGATGCCGCCTGACCCGCTGAGTTACTGCAGCATTTTGTGTGGAACTAGGAACTGTCTTGGGTTGCTCTAAGCACGGGTTATTAATTGATTGATATTTTTTATTTATTATCTATTATCGATCTGTATTGTGTTACAGGGCTGTTATAGTGCTGAATGTAAGAATTTCATTGTTCCGTGGTTGGTAATATGACTATTAAACACTCTCGCCTCTTGGCTGTGACTTGTACCTGAAAAATGGGTGGGGGAGGGGGGGTCAGCTTTGAAAATGGACCAGTGGTACTTAAAACCGCGACAAATATTCCACCTCAGCTAATCCACTTACTGCACTGAATCACATACATATTCAGCTGTTACTTTGATCCTTTTTCAAGGAACAGTTTTATTGCAGACATAAACTAAGAAAATGGTCTGACTCTTGGATTCTATGCTGTTCTTTCCTGGAATCGACAAACGGACTTTCCATTAGTGCTTTGGAGAATTTATCATTCCATGAATAATTTTTACCTTTTTAACAAATCTATCATCAAAGGAGTACCAGTCACCAGAGACCGATTTTATTTCAGCAATATAATGGCCGCTTCCATAACTTCCACGGTGATGCCATATTGCAAATAGTTCATACATTTTCTCCTAAAGTAGAGACATGAGACCGCATTATTTTTTTCATGCTATATACATTTCTTATCAATAGTTTAGAAGGTTGAGGGGGGAGCTATTGATACTTACAGAATAATGAATGACATAGTTAGAGTGCATGTGGAAAGGATGTGTCCTCTGGTGGGAGAGTCTAGGACCAGAGGTTATAGCCTCAGAATTATAGGGCATTCTTTTAGAAAGGAGGTGAGGAGGAACTTGTTTAGTCAGGGTAGTTAATCTGTGGAACTCATTGTCACAGAGGGCTGTGGGGGGCAAGTTAGTGGATATTTTTAAGGCAGAGATTGACAAATTCTTGATTAGAACAGGTGTCAAGGGTGATGGGGAGAAGGCAAGAAAATGGTAATAGGAGGCAGAGATCAGCCATGATTGAGTAGACACGATGGGCCAAATGGCCTAGTTCTCCTCATATAACTTGTGAATTTATAAGACATCTGTGCCAAACATGATGTCAAGATAAAATAAGCTCATCTGCCTGCACACGATCCATTTTCTGCTATCTAAAAGCCTCTTAAAAGCTTCCATCATATCTGCCTCCACCAGCAACCCCGGTAGCTTGTTCCAGACACTCACCAACTTCTGTGTAAAAAATCTGCCCCGCACATCTCCTTTAAAAGTTCCCCTCTAATCTTTGACATTTCCATCCTGGGTAAAAGTGTGAAACCTACCTAAAAAATCTTATGAAGCTGAGAAGGTAGAAGTGCTGGGAAGTGCGGCACGGTGGCGCAGCGGTAGAGTTGCTGCCCTACAGTGCTTACAGCACCAAGGACCCGGGTTCGATCCTGACTACAGGGGCTGTTTGTACAGAGTTTGTACTTTCTCTCCGTGACCGCGTGGGTCTTCTCCGAGCTCTTCAGTTTCCTTCCACACTCCAAAGACGTACATGTTTGTGAGTGTGAGTGAGAAAGAATAAGATATTGCAGAATGTCAATCTAGTAGTGAAACGTCATTGGCCCACATTCAATATTTCCTTTTATACATTCGTCATATTAACGCTCCCCATTACGTTTGGTAGATTCAACATCTTTGGTCTTCATTCATTTATTGCTCCCTCATCTTTAGTGCTATTGCCCGAGGGGAATCTGAGGACATTGGCGAGAAAGATTCTACTCAGTCGTTATCTGTAAAGTTTTCTTGATAATATCCCTCCAAGCATAAAATTTCACAAGGTTCGTTGACTTAATCCAGTCAGGTTGGATTTTGATGTACAGTTGTGTGGCATAAAGGATAAATTGTAGACTTGTATTGATCCAATTTCAATAACGTTTGCCACCTTACCTCTTTCTTGGTAGTCTTTCGCTCTGAATGATCTATTGGAGAGAATTAAATAAATATCTCAGAAGAATTTTAGGACATTTCACAACTATAATCACATTATGTCATTCATATTTCTTGCAACAGGTACCCTGGTCCACAAACCAGGCCAATGGTTTAAACACACCTTGAGCTGCCTCAAGTTCTCTCCATTTACCTTCCACACAGTCTCCTGCTTGCACATCCTGGGCTTGTGGTGATACTTGTCCCTTTTCCACATCCTGCAAACAGCATACATTCTGGGTATTATTCTCGTGTATTGGAGAAAAAAAAATTTAAACTTTTCCATATGCTGGCCAATTATCTGTATTTACACCTCTGATGAAATAACCATCGTTCTTCACTAATTTCCTGCCCCTTCAGCTTTAGTGCTATTGCCCGAGTGGGTTTCCAACCATATGCCAAAGACATTTGTCTTGGTTGGTTAATTGCCCCTGATAAATAGTCCCGAGTGTGCAAGTGAGTGGTAGAATCTGGTAAGAATTGATGGATATGTAGGAAGAGGAATGTTAGATTAGTGCAAGATAAATATGAATGGCTTCTCAATGGTCAGTACAGACAAAATGCGCCTCATACAATGACTAATTAATTACAAAAGTAAACACCTAAATTATCATAGTTGTTAAATATGTAGAAGCTATAACAACCAAGATACCATAACTCAAAAGAAGTGCAGAAGATGAGAGGTAATCTTATAGTGTATATGATCATGAGGGGAATAGGTAGGGTAGATGCATATAGTCTTTTACCCAGAGTAGGGGAATCAAGAACCAGGGGGACATAGATACAAAGGCCAGTGGAGATATATTTAATAGGATCTTGAGGGGTAACTTTTTCACACCGAGCGTGGTAGGGATATGAAATGACCTGTCAGAGGGGGGTAGTTGAGGCAGGTACTATAACAACATTTAAAAGACATTTCGACTAGTACAAAGGTTTCCATGTTGTATGAATCTATGACTGTGGATTAATAATACTGGAACCAGGCAAGACAGAATTTGGTTGCAGTGATTCAAATACAAGTTGCACAAAGCCATTGTTTGTGAAAGAAAATAAAAGTAAAAAGAAAATAAAAGATCAGCAATTTGCATGAGAATGTGGCGATAGTCATTTTCATCCACTTTAGTGGTATTGACTTTGAGGCAAGCATGGGATGTTGGCAGGGAAGGTTATTTTTATTTTGTATCTGCAATAATTATTTTGATGATATTACTTCTCGGGTGTACTTCCATGAGGCTTATTGAATTAATTCAGTGTAGGTGTATTTTATTGACCTGGTTACTGTGGGAGAACAGACAAATTATATCAAGTATTAGAGGTCATTTTAAAAAGGTTAATGGGCACTGGACCATAAAGTATTTCCTGCTTACTTACCTTCTCCTCCGCAGAATCTTGCTCGGATTGATCTAATAATAAACACATAAGAAGAGTTTTTGAAAGTCTCATAATTGTAATCATATGAGATCAAGCAAAATTCTTGGTCTTGTGCAGATTATTTGTCTTTGATGGTTCCAACAAACCTCGAGCAGCTTGAAGTGTTCTCTCTTCACAATCCTTGTCATTTTCTTTCTGCTTATGTGGGGTTGCAAGGGGAATCTGTCCTTCTTTCGTGCCTTCATAACAGTATTTGTTTGGGGCATAATTCTCCTGAAAGAGAGCAAGATATCAGTTGTTTCACCAAGGCATGGTGCTTCTAGACAGAATCTGTTGTTCGCTTCACTGTTCAAAGCCTGCAAGCCCAGATGAATCCTGGTGAACCCTCCTGAACCACCACTACTGGTCTTGGAGCAAGGGTTGATTATTGCCAATTCAGGAAGCATGCCTGTACCTTGACTACCTTGGACTCAGAGGGACACCAGAGATGGAGATGAGAACCACAGGCAAAGAATCAGTTGCTCAGGCTGGTCTCCCCCACTAGTCAGCTTCACCAGCACTCAGCTGGCAGCCAGGATTTGCCCAACCAACCAACAGCTCTTGGGCCTGGCACCAAGGACTAGTAGTATCAGCTGATACCTGGTCTGGATGCCAACCAGCTGGTTGCCCAGGTAAATATAATCAATTTGCTCCACTTGATGTAGGAACAAAGCTGAGAGATCTTCTTATCTCCCAATTCCATCTTATTCCAAACTTCATCATCTCCTGAAGTCCATCAGTCAAAAAAGTCACATATTTGCAAGCTTTTCTTCTGGGTCTCAGTGGCTTTCTTTATAAATGCGACACCATGCTTTGACTTTTTTCTACATAAACAACTCCAATGCCAAATAGGCTATGTGAAGATGAAAACTCTTAATGGAACTGTGCCAAAAGGCATGTTATGCATTTGACCATCTATTTACTATGATTATTTTAGAGATACAGCGCGGAAACAGGCCCTTCGGCCCACCGAGTCCACACCGACCAGCAGTCCTTAACACATTAACACAATCCTACACACACTAGGGCCAATTTACACTTATTACCAAGCCAATTTACCTACATACCTATACGTCTTTGGAGTGTGGGAGGAAACCGAAGATCTCGGAGAAAGCCACGCAGGACACAAGGAGAACGTACAAACTCCGTACAGACAGCACCTGTTGCCGTGATCGAACCTGGGTCTCCGTTGCTGCACGTGCTGTCAGATAGCAACTCTACCACTGCACCACCATGCCACCAATCGTAAAGCCACAAATTGTAGCTCAAAATAATGGCTACATTTATAGAAACATCCTCGTTATACCTGATCAAGAATCACGGAGATGAATACTTTGCAGCAGAACTGAAGCATCCAAACCAACCCCAGATCGAAGGCCAGCACACTTCAGAGCCACATAGTTTAGACTATAAGTGAACTGCACACTCAGTTTCCCATTTGTGCAGGTAACATAAATAAGCTTCCATCATATCTGTCTCCACCAGCAACCCCGGCAGCTTGTTCCAGGCACTCACCAACTTCTGTGTAAAAAATCTGCCCCGCACATCTCCTTTAAAATTTCCCCTCTTTTTCCATCCTGGGTAAAAGTGTGAAACCTACCTAAAAAATCTTATGAAGCTGGGAAGGTAGAAGTGCTGGGAAGGGCGGCACGGTGGCGCAGCGGTAGAGTTGCTACCCTACAGTGCTTACAGCACCAAGGACCCGGGTTCGATCCTGACTACAGGGGCTGTTTGTACAGAGTTTGTACTTTCTCTCCGTGACCGCGTGGGTCTTCTCCGAGCTCTTCAGTTTCCTTCCACACTCCAAAGACGTACATGTTTGTGAGTGTGAATGAGAAAGAATAAGATATTGCAGAATGTCAATCTAGCAGTGAAACGTCATTGGCCCACATTCAATATTTCCTTTTATACATTCGTCATATTAACGCTCCCCATTACGTTTGGTAGATTCAACATCGTTGGTCTTCATTCATTTATTGCTCCCTCATCTTTAGTGCTATTGCCCGAGGGGGATCTGAGGACATTGGCGAGAAAGATTCTACTCAGTCGTTATCTGTAAAGTTTTCTTGATAATATCCCTCCAAGCATAAAATTTCACGAGGTTCGTTGACTTAATCCAGTCAGGTTGGATTTTGATGTACAGTTGTGTGGCATAAAGGATAAATTGTAGACTTCTATTGATCCAATTTCAATAACGTTTGCCACCTTACCTCTTTCTTGGTAGTCTTTCGCTCTGAATGATCTATTGGAGAGAATTAAATAAATATCTCAGAAGAGTTTTAGGACATTTCACAACTATAATCACATTATGTCATTCACATTTCTTGCAACAGGTACCCTGGTCCACAAACCAGGCCAATGGTTTAAACACACCTTGAGCTGCCTCAAGTTCTCTCCATTTACCTTCCACACAGTCTCCTGCTTGCACATCCTGGGCTTGTGGTGATACTTGTCCCTTTTCCACATCCTGCAAACAGCATACATTCTGGGTATTATTCTCGTGTATTGGAGAATTTTTTTTTAAAACTTTTCCATATGCTGGCCAATTATCTGTATTTACACCTCTGATGAAATAACCATCGTTCTTCACTAATTTCCTGCCCCTTCAGCTTTACTGCTATTGCCCGAGTGGGTTTCCAACCATATGCCAAAGACATTTGTCTTGGTTGGTTAATTGCCCCTTATAAATAGTCCCGAGTGCGTAAGTGAGTGGTAGAATCTGGTAAGAATTGATGGAAATGTAGGAAGAAGAATGTTAGATTAGTGCAAGATAAATATAAATGGCTTCTCAATGGTCAGTACAGACAAAATGCGCCTCATACAATGACTAATTAATTACGAAAGTAAACACCTAAATTATCGTAGTTGTTAAATATGTAGAAGCTATAACAACCAAGATACCATAACTCAAAAGGAGTGCAGAAGATGAGAGGTAATCTTATAGTGTATATGATTATGAGGGGAATAGATAGGGTAAATGCATATAGTCTTTTACCCAGAGTAGGGGAATCAAGAACCAGGGGACATAGATATAAAGGCCAGTGGAGATATATTTAATAGGATCTTGAGGGGTAACTTTTTCACACCGAGGGTGGTAGGGATATGAAATGACCTGTCAGAGGGGGGTAGTTGAGGCAGGTACTATAACAACATTTTTTTTTAAATTTAATTTTTATTTATTAGAAGTACATTACATTACAACCACATACATTAATACTCGTCATTTATATCTTCTTACAATTAATGTACTCCCTTTATTTTTTACACTAAAAAAGGAAAAGATTGAAAGAAAGAAGAAAGTGAAGGAAAAAGTGAAAGTGTAGAAAATGTGACAACAAAAAAGGACGAAGACCCTATAAGAGCAAAATTAAAAACAAAAGAAAAAGAGTTAACATAGAAACATAGAAACATAGAAAGTAGGTGCGAGAGTAGACCACCAGGCCCATCGAGCCCGCACCGCCATTCGCTCATGGCTGAACACTAAACAGACACCCTTACCCACAAACAGTAGACACAAGACACAGAACACAAGACACTACCCTCCCCTTTATATCGCTATCACCCCTCTCCACCCCAAGAACCGCGTGATCTCCTGGGGGAGGCAAAAAACCGGATAAAAACCCAGGTCCAATTCGGGAAAAAAATCCGGGAAATTCCTCTCCGACCCCAATCCAGGCGATCGACACTTGTCCAGGAGATCACTCAGGTCTTACTATACTAACCATACCTAGATCCATATCCCTGCCCTCTCCCCGTAGCCCCTTATCCCCTTGGCAGCTAAAAAACCATCTATTTTAGATTTAAATATATTTAATGTTTCTGCTTCCACTGCTCCCTGGGGCAGTGAATTCCATAAATTAACCACCCTCTGGGTGAAGAAGTTCTTCCTCATCTCAGTTTTAAAAGAGCCCCCTCTTATTCTACAACTATGTCCCCTAGTTCTAGTTTCCCCGATCATTGGGAACATCCTCGGTGCATCCACCCGATCAAGGCCCCTCACGATCTTATATGTTTCAATGAGATCGCCTCTCATTCTTCTAAACTCCAAAGAGTAGAGTTCCAGCCTACTTAACCTTTCCTCATATGTCAATCCCCTCATTGCAGGAATTAATCTTGTAAACCTTCGCTGCACTGCCTCCAGGGCCAGTACATCCTTTCTTAAGTATGGACCCCAGAACTGTACACAGTATTCCAAATGTGGTCTCACTAATACTGTGTACAGCTGCAGCAAGACCTCCGTGTTTTTATACTCAATCCCCCTAGCAATAAAGGCCAAAACTCCATTGGCCTTCCTGATTGCTTGCTGCACCTGCATACTAACTTTTAGTGATTCATGTACTACTACCCCTAGATCCCTTTGCGTTGCATTACAATGCAGCTCCACCTCATTTAGAAAATAACTTGCCCTATCATTTTTTTTCCCAAAGTGAATGACTTCACATTTATTAGTATTAAATTTCATCTGCCAAGTTGTTGCCCACTCACCTAGCTTATCTATATCCTTTTGCAGACTCTTCCTATCCTCCTCATCGCCTACTTTTCCTCCCATTTTTGTATCGTCCGCAAATTTTGATATATTACACTTGGTTCCCTCCTCCAAATCATTTATATAAATTGTAAACAACTGGGGTCCCAGCACCGACCCTTGCGGAACCCCGCTAGTTACCGGTTGCCAGTTAAGAAATAGGCCCTAGGAAAAAAAGAGAAAGAGAAAGAGGAAAAAAAGAGACACAAATATTTTTATGAGCATTACGTAAATGGGACATACCAACTCTTCAACTATCATCTGACCTCAATTTTTTAAATATTTTTTTAAGTACTTTTGCACCCTATGTTTGTAATAATTCTATAAATGCAGACCACATCAGGTGGAAGTGATCTGGTTTACCTGCTAGGAGGAGTCTTATCTCTTCTAGGTGTAATGTTTCAAACATATTTGAAATCCACATATTTATAGTTGGTATTGGAGCCTTCTTCCAAAATTTTAGAATTAGCTTTTTTCCAGTTATTAACCCATAGTCCATTAGTTTCTTTTGAAACACATTTAGTTCTGGATCATCTTCCGTTATTCCGAAGATAATCCATTCTGCTTTGGGTATCAGTCTTGTTTTAAATAACTTTGTAAAGATTTCAAAAATTTCATTCCAAAATTTTTGAATTTTTGTACAGAAAACCAATGAGTGCGCTATAGTAGCTTCTTGGGATTGACATTTATCACAAATAGATGATACATTTGGGAAAATTTTATGAATTTTAGTTTTCGAATAATATAATCTATGTAAAATTTTAAATTGTATTAAAGTGTGTCTTACATTAATCGAGCATTTATGCACGTTTAAAAAGTATTCATTCCAACTTTCCTTTGAAATTTTAATAGCTAACTCTTGTTCCCAGTCTCTTCTGATACCCTCCGTAGCTGGTATTTGTACATTTAAGATAATATTATACAAATATGATATTAAGTTTGCTGATACTATAACAACATTTAAAAGACATTTCGACTTGTACAAAGGTTTCCATGTTGTATGAATCTATGACTGTGGATTAATAATACTGGAACCAGGCAAGACCGAATTTGGTTGCAGTGATTCAAATACAAGTTGCACAAAGCCATTGTTTGGGAAAGAAAATGAAAGTAAAAAGAAAATAAAAGATCAGCAATTTGCATGAGAATGGGGCGATAGTAATTTTCATCCACTTTAGTGGTATTGACTTTGAGGCAAGCATGGGATGTTGGCAGGGAAGGTTATTTTTATTTTGTATCTGCAATAATTGTTTTGATGATATTACTTCTAGGGTGTACTTCCATGAGGCTTATTGAATTAATTCAGTGTAGGTGTATTTTATTGACCTGGTTACTGTGGGAGAACAGACAAATTATATCAAGTATTAGAGGTCATTTTAAAAAGGTTAACGGGCACTGGACCATAAAGTATTTCCTGCTTGCTTACCTTCTCCTCCGCAGAATCTTGCTCGGATTGATCTAATAATAAACACATAAGAAGAGTTTTTGAAAGTCTCATAATTGTAATCACATGAGATCAAGCAAAATTCTTGGTCTTGTGCAGATTATTTGTCTTTGATGGTTCCAACAAACCTCGAGCAGCTTGAAGTGTTCTCTCTTCACAATCCTTGTCATTTTCTTTCTGCTTATGTGGGGTTGCAAGGGGAATCTGTCCTTCTTTCGTGCCTTCATAACAGTATTTGTTTGGGGCATAATTCTCCTGAAAGAGAGCAAGATATCAGTTGTTTCACCAAGGCATGGTGCTTCTAGACAGAATCTGTTGTTCGCTTCACTGTTCAAAGCCTGCAAGCCCAGATGAATCCTGGTGAACCCTCCTGAACCACCATTACTGGTCTTGGAGCAAGGGTTGATTATTGCCAATTCAGGTAGCATGCCTGTACCTTGACTACCTTGGACTCAGAGGGACACCAGAGATGGAGATGAGGACCACAGGCAAAGAATCGGTTGCTCAGGCTGGTCTCCCCCACTAGTCAGCTTCACCAGCACTCAGCTGGCAGCCAGGATTTGCCCAACCAACCAACAGCTCTTGGGCCTGGCACCAAGGACTAGTAGTATCAGCTGATACCTAGTCTGGATGCCAACCAGCTGGTTGCCCAGGTAAATATAATCAATTTGCTCCACTTGATGTAGGAACAAAGCTGAGAGATCTTCTTATCTCCCAATTCCATCTTATTCCCAATTCCATCATCTCCTGAAGTCCATCAGTCAAAAAAGTCACATATTTGCAAGCTTTTCTTCTGGGTCTCAGTGGCTTTCTTTATAAATGCGACACCATGCTTTGACTTTTTTCTACATAAACAACTCCAATGCCAAATAGGCTATGTGAAAATGAAAACTCTTAATGGAACTGTGCCAAAAGGCATTTTATGCATTTGACCATCTATTTACTATGATTATTTTAGAGATACAGCGTGGAAACAGGCTCTTCGGCCCACCGAGTCCACACCGACCAGCAATCCTTAACACATTAACACAATCCTACACACACTAGGGTCAATTTGCACTTATTACCAAGCCAATTTACCTACATACCTATACGTCTTTGGAGTGTGGGAGGAAACCGAAGATCTCGGAGAAAGCCACGCAGGACACAAGGAGAACGTACAAACTCCGTACAGACAGCACCTGTTGCCGTGATCGAACCTGGGACTCCGTTGCTGCACGTGCTGTCAGATAGCAACTCTACCACTGCACCACCATGCCACCAATCGTAAAGCCACAAATTGTAGCTCAAAATAATGGCTACATTTATAGAAACATCCTCGTTATACCTGATCAAGAATCACTGAAATGAATACTTTGCAGCAGAACTGAAGCATCCAAACCAACCCCAGTTCGAAGGCCAGCACACTTCAGAGCCACATAGTTTAGACTATAAGTGAACTGTACACTCAGTTTCCCATTTGTGCAGGTAACATAAATAAGCTTCCATCATATCTGTCTCCACCAGCAACCCCGGCAGCTTGTTCCAGACACTCACCAACTTCTGTGTAAAAAATCTGCCCCGCACATCTCCTTTAAAATTTCCCCTCTTTTTCCATCCTGGGTAAAAGTGTGAAACCTACCTAAAAAATCTTATGAAGCTGGGAAGGTAGAAGTGCTGGGAAGGGCGGCACGGTGGCGCAGCGGTAGAGTTGCTGCCCTACAGTGCTTACAGCACCAAGGACCCGGGTTCGATCCTGACTACAGGGGCTGTTTGTACAGAGTTTGTACTTTCTCTCCGTGACCGCATGGGTCTTCTCCGAGCTCTTCAGTTTCCTTCCACACTCCAAAGACGTACATGTTTGTGAGTGTGAGTGAGAAAGAATAAGATATTGCAGAATGTCAATCTAGCAGTGAAACGTCATTGGCCCACATTCAATATTTCCTTTTATACATTCGTCATATTAACGCTCCCCATTACGTTTGGTAGATTCACCATCGTTGGTCTTCATTCATTTATTGCTCCCTCATCTTTAGTGCTATTGCCCGAGGGGAATCTGAGGACATTGGCGAGAAAGATTCTACTCAGTCGTTATCTGTAAAGTTTTCTTGATAATATCCCTCCAAGCATAAAATTTCACGAGGTTCGTTGACTTAATTCAGTCAGGTTGGATTTTAATGTACAGTTGTGTGGCATAAAGGATAAATTGTAGACTTGTATTGATCCAATTTCAATAATGTTTGCCACCTTACCTCTTTCTTGGTAGACTTTCGCTCTGAATGATCTATTGGAGAGAATTAAATAAATATCTCAGAAGAGTTTTAGGACATTTCACAACTATAATCACATTATGTCATTCACATTTCTTGCAACAGGTACCCTGGTCCACAAACCAGGCCAATGGTTTAAACACACCTTGAGCTGCCTCAAGTTCTCTCCATTTACCTTCCACACAGTCTCCTGCTTGCACATCCTGGGCTTGTGGTGATACTTGTCCCTTTTCCACATCCTGCAAACAGCATACATTCTGGGTATTATTCTCGTGTGTTGGAGCAAAAAAACCCAACAACATTTAAACTTTTCCATATGCTGGCCAATTATCTGTATTTACACCTCTGATGAAATAACCATCGTTCTTCACTAATTTCCTGCCCCTTCAGCTTTAGTGCTGTTGCCCGAGTGGGTTTCCAACCATATGCCAAAGACATTTGTCTTGGTTGGTTAATTGCCCCTTATAAATAGTCCCGAGTGCGCAAGTGAGTGGTAGAATCTGGTAAGAATTGATGGAAATGTAGGAAGAAGAATGTTAGATTAGTGCAAGATAAATATAAATGGCTTCTGAATGGTCAGTACAGACAAAATGCGCCTCATACAATGATTAATTAATTACGAAAGTAAACACCTAAATTATCGTAGTTGTTAAATATGTAGAAGCTATAACAACCAAGATACCATAACTCAAAAGGAGTGCAGAAGATGAGAGGTAATCTTATAGTGTATATGATCATGAGGGGAATAGATAGGGTAAATGCATATAGTCTTTTACCCAGAGTAGGGGAATCAAGAACCAGGGGACATAGATATAAAGGCCAGTGGAGATATATTTAATAGGATCTTGAGGGGTAACTTTTTCACACCGAGGGTGGTAGGGATATGAAATGACCTGTCAGAGGGGGGTAGTTGAGGCAGGTACTAAAACAACATTTAAAAGACATTTCGACTAGTACAAAGGTTTCCATGTTGCATGAATCTATGACTGTGGATTAATAATACTGGAACCAGGCAAGACAGAATTTGGTTGCAGTGATTCAAATACAAGTTGCACAAAGCCATTGTTTGTGAAAGAAAATAAAAGTAAAAAGAAAATAAAAGATCAGCAATTTGCATGAGAATGGGGCGATAGAAATCTTCATCCACTTTAGTGGTATTGACTTTGAGGTAAGCATGGGATGTTGGCAGGGAAGGTTATTTTTATTTTGTATCTGCAATAATTGTTTTGATGATATTACTTCTAGGGTGTACTTCCATGAGGCTTATTGAATTAATTCAGTGTAGGTGTATTTTATTGACCTGGTTACTGTGGGAGAACAGACAAATTATATCAAGAATTAGAGGTCATTTTAAAAAGGTTAACGGGCACTAGACCATAAAGTATTTCCTGCTTGCTTACCTTCTCCTCCGCAGAATCTTGCTCGGATTGATCTAATAATAAACAAATAAGAAGAGTTTTTGAAAGTCTCAAAATTGTAATCACATGAGATCAAGCAAAATTCTTGGTCTTGTGCAGATTATTTGTCTTTGATGGTTCCAACAAACCTCGAGCAGCTTGAAGTGTTCTCTCTTCACAATCCTTGTCATTTTCTTTCTGCTTATGTGGGGTTGCAAGGGGAATCTGTCCTTCTTTCGTGCCTTCATAACAGTATTTGTTTGGGGCATAATTCTCCTGAAAGAGAGCAAGATATCAGATGTTTCACCAAGGCATGGTGCTTCTAGACAGAATCTGTTGTTCACTTCACGGTTCAAACCTGCAAGCCAAGATGAATCCTGGTGAACCCTCCTGAACCACCACTGCTGGTCTTGGAGCAAGGGTTGATTATTGCCAATTCAGGCAGCATGCCTGTACCTTGACTACCTTGGACTCAGAGGGACACCAGAGATGGAGATGAGGACCACAGGCAAAGAATCGGTTGCTCAGGCTGGTCTCCCCCACTAGTCAGCTTCACCAGCACTCAGCTGGCAGCCAGGATTTGCCCAACCAACCAACAGCTCTTGGGCCTGGCACCAAGGACTAGTAGTATCAGCTGATACCTAGTCTGGATGCCAACCAGCTGGTTGCCCAGGTAAATATAATCAATTTGCTCCACTTGATGTAGGAACAAAGCTGAGAGATCTTCTTATCTCCCAATTCCATCTTATTCCCAATTCCATCATCTCCTGAAGTCCATCAGTCAAAAAAGTCACATATTTGCAAGCTTTTCTTCTGGGTCTCAGTGGCTTTCTTTATAAATGCGACACCATGCTTTGACTTTTTCCTACATAAACAACTCCAATGCCAAATAGGCTATGTGAAGATGAAAACTCTTAATGGAACTGTGCCAAAAGGCATGTTATGCATTTGACCATCTATTTACTATGATTATTTTAGAGATACAGCGCGGAAACAGGCCCTTCGGCCCACCGAGTCCACACCGACCAGCAGTCCTTAACACATTAACACAATCCTACACACACTAGGGTCAATTTACACTTATTACCAAGCCAATTTACCTACATACCTATACGTCTTTGGAGTGTGGGAGGAAACCGAAGATCTCGGAGAAAGCCACGCAGGACACAAGGAGAACGTACAAACTCCGTACAGACAGCACCTGTTGACGTGATCGAACCTGGGTCTCCGTTGCTGCACGTGCTGTCAGATAGCAACTCTACCACTGCACCACCATGCCGCCACCAATCGTAAAGCCACAAATTGTAGCTCAAAATAATGGCTACATTTATAGAAACATCCTCGTTATACCTGATCAAGAATCACGGAGATGAATACTTTGCAGCAGAACTGAAGCATCCAAACCAACCCCAGTTCGAAGGCCAGCACACTTCAGAGCCACATAGTTTAGACTATAAGTGAACTGCACACTCAGTTTCCCATTTGTGCAGGTAACATAAATAAGCTTCCATCATATCTGTCTCCACCAGCAACCCCGGCAGCTTGTTCCAGGCACTCACCAACTTCTGTGTAAAAAATCTGCCCCGCACGTCTCCTTTAAAATTTCCCCTCTTTTTCCATCCTGGGTAAAAGTGTGAAACCTACCTAAAAAATCTTATGAAGCTGGGAAGGTAGAAGTGCTGGGAAGGGCGGCACGGTGGCGCAGCGGTAGAGTTGCTGCCCTACAGTGCTTACAGCACCAAGGACCCGGGTTCGATCCTGACTACAGGGGCTGTTTGTACAGAGTTTGTACTTTCTCTCCGTGACCGCATGGGTCTTCTCCGAGCTCTTCAGTTTCCTTCCACACTCCAAAGACGTACATGTTTGTGAGTGTGAGTGAGAAAGAATAAGATATTGCAGAATGTCAATCTAGCAGTGAAACGTCATTGGCCCACATTCAATATTTCCTTTTATACATTCGTCATATTAACGCTCCCCATTACGTTTGGTAGATTCACCATCGTTGGTCTTCATTCATTTATTGCTCCCTCATCTTTAGTGCTATTGCCCGAGGGGAATCTGAGGACATTGGCGAGAAAGATTCTACTCAGTCGTTATCTGTAAAGTTTTCTTGATAATATCCCTCCAAGCATAAAATTTCACGAGGTTCGTTGACTTAATTCAGTCAGGTTGGATTTTAATGTACAGTTGTGTGGCATAAAGGATAAATTGTAGACTTGTATTGATCCAATTTCAATAATGTTTGCCACCTTACCTCTTTCTTGGTAGACTTTCGCTCTGAATGATCTATTGGAGAGAATTAAATAAATATCTCAGAAGAGTTTTAGGACATTTCACAACTATAATCACATTATGTCATTCACATTTCTTGCAACAGGTACCCTGGTCCACAAACCAGGCCAATGGTTTAAACACACCTTGAGCTGCCTCAAGTTTTCTCCATTTACCTTCCACACAGTCTCCTGCTTGCACATCCTGGGCTTGTGGTGATACTTGTCCCTTTTCCACATCCTGCAAACAGCATACATTCTGGGTATTATTCTCGTGTGTTGGAGCAAAAAAACCCAACAACATTTAAACTTTTCCATATGCTGGCCAATTATCTGTATTTACACCTCTGATGAAATAACCATCGTTCTTCACTAATTTCCTGCCCCTTCAGCTTTAGTGCTGTTGCCCGAGTGGGTTTCCAACCATATGCCAAAGACATTTGTCTTGGTTGGTTAATTGCCCCTTATAAATAGTCCCGAGTGCGCAAGTGAGTGGTAGAATCTGGTAAGAATTGATGGAAATGTAGGAAGAAGAATGTTAGATTAGTGCAAGATAAATATAAATGGCTTCTGAATGGTCAGTACAGACAAAATGCGCCTCATACAATGATTAATTAATTACGAAAGTAAACACCTAAATTATCGTAGTTGTTAAATATGTAGAAGCTATAACAACCAAGATACCATAACTCAAAAGGAGTGCAGAAGATGAGAGGTAATCTTATAGTGTATATGATCATGAGGGGAATAGATAGGGTAAATGCATATAGTCTTTTACCCAGAGTAGGGGAATCAAGAACCAGGGGACATAGATATAAAGGCCAGTGGAGATATATTTAATAGGATCTTGAGGGGTAACTTTTTCACACCGAGGGTGGTAGGGATATGAAATGACCTGTCAGAGGGGGGTAGTTGAGGCAGGTACTAAAACAACATTTAAAAGACATTTCGACTAGTACAAAGGTTTCCATGTTGCATGAATCTATGACTGTGGATTAATAATACTGGAACCAGGCAAGACAGAATTTGGTTGCAGTGATTCAAATACAAGTTGCACAAAGCCATTGTTTGTGAAAGAAAATAAAAGTAAAAAGAAAATAAAAGATCAGCAATTTGCATGAGAATGGGGCGATAGAAATCTTCATCCACTTTAGTGGTATTGACTTTGAGGTAAGCATGGGATGTTGGCAGGGAAGGTTATTTTTATTTTGTATCTGCAATAATTGTTTTGATGATATTACTTCTAGGGTGTACTTCCATGAGGCTTATTTAATTAATTCAGTGTAGGTGTATTTTATTGACCTGGTTACTGTGGGAGAACAGACAAATTATATCAAGAATTAGAAGTCATTTTAAAAAGGTTAACGGGCACTGGACCATAAAGTATTTCCTGCTTGCTTACCTTCTCCTCCGCAGAATCTTGCTCGGATTGATCTAATAATAAACAAATAAGAAGAGTTTTTGAAAGTCTCATAATTGTAATCACATGAGATCAAGCAAATTTCTTGGTCTTGTGCAGATTATTTGTCTTTGATGGTTCCAACAAACCTCGAGCAGCTTGAAGTGTTCTCTCTTCACAATCCTTGTCATTTTCTTTCTGCTTATGTGGGGTTGCAAGGGGAATCTGTCCTTCTTTCGTGCCTTCATAACAGTATTTGTTTGGGGCATAATTCTCCTGAAAGAGAGCAAGATATCAGATGTTTCACCAAGGCATGGTGCTTCTAGACAGAATCTGTTGTTCGCTTCACTGTTCAAAGCCTGCAAGCCAAGATGAATCCTGGTGAACCCTCCTGAACCACCACTACTGGTCTTGGAGCAAGGGTTGATTATTGCCAATTCAGGCAGCATGCCTGTACCTTGACTACCTTGGACTCAGAGGGACACCAGAGATGGAGATGAGGACCACAGGCAAAGAATCGGTTGCTCAGGCTGGTCTCCCCCACTAGTCAGCTTCACCAGCACTCAGCTGGCAGCCAGGATTTGCCCAACCAACCAACAGCTCTTGGGCCTGGCACCAAGGACTAGTAATATCAGCTGATACCTGGTCTGGATGCCAACCAGCTGGTTGCCCAGGTAAATATAATCAATTTGCTCCACTTGATGTAGGTCAAAGCTGAGAGATCTTCTTATCTCCCAATTCCATCTTGTTCCCAATTCCATCATCTCCTGAAGTCCATCAGTCAAAAAAGTCACATATTTGCAAGCTTTTCTTCTGGGTCTCAGTGGCTTTCTTTATAAATGCAACACCATGCTTTGACTTTTTTCTACATAAACAACTCCAATGCCAAATAGGCTATGTGAAGATGAAAACTCTTAATGGAACTGTGCCAAAAGGCATGTTATGCATTTCACCATCTATTTAGTATGATTATTTTAGAGATACAGTGCGGAAACAGGCCCTTCGGCCCACCGAGTCCACACCGACCAGCAGTCCTTAACACATTAACACAATCCTACACACACTAGGGTCAATTTACACTTATTACCAAGCCAATTTACCTACATACCTATACGTCTTTGGAGTGTGGGAGGAAACCGAAGATCTCGGAGAATACCCACGCAGGACACGAGGAGAACCTACAAACTCCGTACAGACAGCACCTGTTGCCGGGATCGAACCTGGGTCTCCGTTGCTGCACGTGCTGTCAGATAGCAACTCTACCACTGCACCACCATGCCGCCACCAATCGTAAAGCCACAAATTGTAGCTCAAAATAATGGCTACATTTATAGAAACATCCTCGTTATACCTGATCAAGAATCACAGAGATGAATACTTTGCAGCAGAACTGAAGCATCCAAACCAACCCCAGTTCGAAGGCCAGCACACTTCAGAGCCATATTGTTTAGACTATAAGTGAACTGCGCACTCAGTTTCCCATTTGTGCAGGTAACATAATTAGGCTGACACAAAAGGCTGGAGTAGCTCCACTTTTTATGTCCCCAGTTTAAACCAACATCTACAGTTCCTTCCAACATTCATCCAAAAGCTTTTCACTGTACCTCGGTACACGTGACAATAAACTAATCTGAAACTGAAACATAATTGGGCACATTTATGCATTGTGTTAAGTCATTGATTAAATTCCCTAAATGGTTATTAATTGATTGTAATGATGTAAAAGATACTTTAATGAAAATTAGCTCAATATATATTTTAAAAAGTTGAGCATGAATGATACCAGGATTTTAAAGAAAAGGTAAAAGAGCACCAGACCTTGTTCAGCATTTACTGCTTCTTTACCTTTTGCTCTGTAGAATCTTCCTCTGACCAACCTAAAGGAGGGAATAAAATGAACACATCAGAAGAGTTTATGGAAGTTCCATAATTGTAATCACATGAGATCAAGCAAGTTTCTTGCTCTGGTGCAGATAATTTGGCCTTGGTGGTTCCAACAAACCTTGAGCTGCCTCAGACGTTTCACCATCACAATCCTCAGAATTTACTTTGGACTCATGCAGGGTTAAAGTGGAACTTTGTCCTCCCCCCATGGCATCAAAACAGCATTTATTTGGGGCACGATTCTCCTGAAAAAGAGCATAATACAGGTTTGTTTTACTCGAGTCAAATAGGTGCTGACCTCAGAAGCTGTCTGTGTGGAATCTGCACATTCTCCCTGTGACCGCATTAGTCCCCTCTAGGTGGTCGCATTTCCTTCCACTTCCCAAAGATGTGTGGGTTTGTAGATTAGTTGGCCTCTGTGAATTGCTCCTATGTGTTTGGAGTGGATGAGAAAGTGAGATAACATAGAACTTATGTGAACGGGTGATTGATGGTTGGCGTGGGCTCACTGGGCCAGAGAGCCTCTTTCCATGCTGTATCTTCCAATCGATCAACCCTTCCTGCAGTCATGATTAGCTAAAGCAAATTGTGGTTTATGTTGCTATTGTGCGTCAGACACGTGGTCAGTCAGTGGCAACTAAGGAGTTGTTAAACAAAGAGGATTAATAAGACTGAAACCAGGCAAGATACACACAAAGCTGGAGTAACTCAGCGGGACAGGCAGCATCTCTGGAGAGAAGGAATGGGTGACGTTTCAGGTTGAGTCCCTTCTTCAGATGGAAGAAGGTCTGAACGAGGGTCTCGACCCAAAACATTACCCATTCTTTCTCTCCAGAGATGCTGCCTGTACCGTTGAGTTACTCCAGCTTTTTGTGTCAATCTTTGGTTTAAACCAGCATCTGCACTTCCTTCCTACACATCAGATAAGATAAAATTTGGTTGCAGATATTCTAATACAAGTTGCATTAAGTCATGGTCTGAGAAGGAACATTAAAAAAAACAAAGGAGACTGGAAGCAGGTCAGTAAATTGCAAGAGAGTGAGCCAATAGAATTTTTAAGCAATTTCAGTCAAATTGACTGAGACAATCACTGGATGTTGGCAGGGAATATTGTTTTCATTGTGCATCTGCGATGATTTCTTAACAGTATCACTTCCAGGATGTATTTCCACAAGGTTTATTGAATTAATTGGGCATGGGTCGATTTCATTAACCTGGCTAGTGTGGGAGAAAGTACGAATTATTCCAGAAACTCTATGATATTAAAGAAAAGGTAAAGGGCACTGAACCTTGTTCAGCCTTCACTGCTTCTTTACCTTGCGGGCTGTAGAATCTTGCTCTGACTGATCTAAACGAGAAAATGAAATGAACACATCAGAAGAGTATTAGAAGGCCTGATGATTGTAATCACATGAGATCAAGCAAGTTTCTTGCTCTGGTGCAGATGATTTGTTGTGATGGTTCCAACAAACCTTGAGCAGACTCAGACATCTTCCCATCACAATCCACATAGTTTACTTTGGACATATTAAGGGTTGAAAAGGAACTAGGTCCTTCGTTCGTGGCCTCATAACAGCATTCAGTCAGGGCATGATTCTCCTGAAAGAGAGCAGGATACAAGTTATTTGAATTTGGGGATTGTGTTTCTGGACAGGATCTGCCACACTCTCTGTGCAAGCCCACATGCCTGGATGACACCCTTGTAAACCACCAAGAGCACCCACTGCCAGTCTTCAAGTTCAAGTTTATTTGTCACATGCACCATAAGGTGCAGTGAAATGTAATTTACCATGAAGCGTTACAATTAATAATGGACACAATGCACAACATATACATCGGGAGCCTGGGATCTCTAGATGAGATCGGCAGTTGTGGAGCTCCAACCGGCGCAGCCTTGTTGGCTTCGGAAGCCGCGGCCCCCAGTGCGGAAGCGGCCGTTCCAGGGTTCCCAGGCCGCTGGGAGGACTCCCCCGACGCCGGAGCAATATCACCCGGCGAGAACGGCCTGGAACATCGGGCCTCCGTAGAGGCAACTGTGGAGGCCTCAATGGGCCCGACTATGGGTGAACTGGGGTTGGGGACTGGACTTTGCGCCTTCCCTCATGGTGGGAGCCATTGTGGGGGGATGTTCTTTGTGTTAAGACTATCTTGGTGTTATGTTTGTATTCTCTTCTTTTGTGTGCTGCATAATGGCAAGAAGCATTTCACTTCACTACACCTGGGTGTATGTGAATGTGACTAATAAAAATACTTACTTACATAATTCAACACAGACATCCACCACCGCATTCTTCAGACAGTCCTCCTCCTCCCCCTCCCTTATTCACCCGTGGTCGGGGCCCTGACCCTCCGTAGTCACCGCTATGAAAGGACCGTTGTTCAAGCCCTCTGGTCGGGATGGTCGGAACGGCGACGTCGGGACAGGTCGAGCACACCCTGCGGCCCGGAGCTTCCAATCGGCCACCTCCTTATCGGGGACCGCGGCTTCCAGATGTTGTAGGCCGCAGGCCGGTGGTCGGAGCTCTTCTCCGGCAACCCCCGGGGAGGGATCGCCTGCTCCACAATGGTAAATAAAGTCCGCTCCATGCCTGTCGCCAGAAGCTCCACAGACCGAGGCTCCAAGATGTTGTAGGTTGCAGGCCAGCTGGCAGAGCACTTCTCCGGCGACCCCCGGCAAGGAGGTCCGCGATGTTAAAAGTCCCCACTGCATCGCTGCTGAAGCTCTGGGCCTGCGATGTTAAAGTCTTGAAGCAAGGGTTGGTCATTGCCAATTCAGGCAGCATGACATTCACAAACTGACTACCCCTTGGCCTCAGTGAGGCACCAGAGAGAGACGAGGACCACAGGCAAAGAAGCATTACCCAGGCTGGTTTCATCCACCAGTCAGTTTCACCAGCACTCAGCTGGCAACCGTCCAACCACCAACAAACCAGCTCTTGGGCCTGGCACCAAGGGCTAGTATTATCAGCTGTTAAGTGGACTGGATGGCAAACAGCTGGTTACCCAGATAAATACTACAAAGCTACAGCACTTGACTTAGGACCACTGGAGAAAGATTCCTCAGTAACCCTTTCCATTCCCTCACTTCCTGAAGTCCATCATACCATATAACCATATAACCATAACAGCACGGAAACAGGCCATCTCGGCCCTTCAAGTCCGTGCCGAACATTTTTTTAAAGTTTTTTTTTATTTTTTTTAATTAAAAATAAATACTTCCCCCTAGTCCCATCTACCTGCACTCAGACCATAACCCTCCATTCCTTTCCCGTCCATATACCCATCCAATCTATTTTTAAAGGATAACATCGAACCTGCCTCCACCACTACCACTGGAAGCTCATTCCACACAGCTACCACTCTCTGAGTAAAGAAGTTCCCCCTAATGTTCCCCCTAAACTTCTGTCCCTTAATTCTCAAGTCATGTCCCCTTGTTTGAATCTTCCCTACTCTCAATGGGAAAAGCTTATCCACGTCCACTCTGTCTAACCCGCTCATAATTTTAAAGACCTCTATCAAGTCCCCTCTTAACCTTCTGCGCTCCAAAGAATAAAGACCTAACTTGTTCAACCTTTCTCTGTAACTTAGTTGCTGAAACCCAGGCAACATTCTAGTAAATCTCCTCTGTACTCTCTCTATTTTGTTGACATCCTTCCTATAATTAGGCGACCAAAATTGTACTCCATACTCCAGAATTGGCCTCACCAATGCCTTGTACAATTTTAACATTACATCCCAACTTCTATATTCAATGCTCTGATTTATAAAGGCCAGCACACCAAAAGCTTTCTTTACCACCCTATCTACATGAGATTCCACCTTCAGGGAACTATGCACAGTTATTCCTAGATCCCTCTGTTCAACTGCATTCCTCAATTCGCTACCATTTACCGTGTACGTCCTATTTTGATTTGTCCTGCCGAGATGTAGCACCTCACATTTGTCAGCATTAAACTCCATCTGCCATCTTTCAGCCCACTCTTCCAAATGGCCTAAATCTCTCTGTAGACTTTGAAAATCTACTTCATTATCCACAACACCACCTATCTTAGTATCATCTGCATACTTACTAATCCAATTTTCCACACCTTCATCCAGATCATTGATGTACATGACAAACAACAGTGGACCCAACACAGACCCCTGAGGCACCCCACTAGTCACAGGCCTCCAACCTGACAAACAGCCATCCACCATTACTCTCTGGCATCTCCCATTCAGCCACTGTTGAATCCATCTTGCTACTCCACCATTAATACCCAACAATTGAATCTTCTTAACCAACCTTCCATGAGGAACCTTGTCAAAGGCCTTACTGAAGTCCATATAGACAACATCCACTGCTTTACCCTCATCAATTTCCCTAGTAACCTCTTCGAAAAATTCAAGAAGATTAGTCAAGCATGACCTTCCAGGCACAAATCCATGTTGACTGTTCCTAATCAGACCCTGCTTATCCAGATGCTTATATATATTATCTTCAAGTATCCTTTCCATTAATTTGCCCACCACTGACGTCAAACTAACAGGTCTATAATTGCTAGGTTTACTCTTCGAACCCTTTTTAAACAACGGAACAACATGCGCAGTACGCCAATCCTCCGGCACTATTCCCGTTTCTAATGACATTTGAAATATTTCTGTCATAGCCCCTGCTATTTCTACACTAACTTCCCTCAATGTCCTAGGGAATATCCTGTCAGGACCTGGAGACTTATCCGTTTTCATATTTTTCAAAAGTGTCCGCACCTCCTCTTCTTTGAATCTCACAGTTTCCATTGCTACTCTGCTCGTTTCCCTTACCTCACATAATTCCATATCCTTCTCCTTCGTGAATACCGAAGAAAAGAAATTGTTCAATATCTCCCCCATCTCTTTTGGCTCTGCAGATAGCTGTCCACTCTGACTCTCTAATGGACCGATTTTATTCCTTGTTATCCTTTTGCTATTAATATAGCTGTAGAAACCCTTTGGATTTACTTTCACCTTACTTGCCAAAGCAACCTCATATCTTCTTTTAGCTTTTCTAATTTCTTTCTTAATATTCTTTTTACATTCTTTATACTCCTCAAGCACCTCATTTACTCCATGCTGCCTATAATTATTGTAGATCTCTCTCTTTTTCCGAACCAAGTGTCCAATTTCCCTTGAAAACCATGGCTCTTTCCATTTTTTACTATTTCCTTTCAACCAAACAGGCACATAAAGATTCTGTACTCTTAAAATTTCACCCTTAAATGTCCTCCATTTTTCTTCTACATCCTTCCCATAAAACAACATGTTCCAATTCACTCCTTTTAAATCCTTTCGCATCTCCTCAAAGTTAGCCTTTCTCCAAACAAAAATCTCAACCCTAGGTCCAGTTCTGACCCTCTCCATACAAAAACTCATCGCTTTTCAAACTATTCTTCGGGATGTCATTGCCTTTCTTTCTAATAGGAACAACTTGATGATTTTCTTCATAAACTGTTCCCATACCAACTTGTAGGTACAAGATCTGAATAGGGTATGTAAAGATGAACCTTCTCATAGCAACCCTGCAAAATGGCACATTATGCTTTTCATTCCATCTGTTTACTATGCGTGTAAAGTAATATTACAGTTCAAAATAATGGCTACATTTCTACAAATATTCTTATTATGCCTGAGTGAAGCCACAGAGAGGACTGCTTTGCTTCTTTTGTGAAGCATCCCCATTAGAAAGTCAGCACACTCCAAAGCCACATAGCTTGCATCAATAAATGTGTTAGTGAACTGAAGGCTCAGTTTCCCCATTCTTGCAGGTAACATAATTAGGTACATTTATGCAATGTGTTGAGATTAGTTTAGTCTAGTTTATTGTCACATGTACCTAGGTACAGTGAAAAGCTTGCCTGCTATCCAGACAGTGAAAACACTGCAACATGAATACAATCAAGCCTTCCACAGTGTACAGATACAAGGTAAAGGGAATAACATTTAGTTCACGATAAAGTCCAATTAAAGATAGTCCGAGGATCTCCAATGAGGTAGATGGTAGCTCAAGGACAACTCTCTAAAAGGTGATAGGATGGTTCAGTTGCCTGATAACAGCTGGGAAGAAACTATCCCTGACAGTTGATTAACCCCAAAATAGTTATTACTAGATTACAATGATGTAAAAGACGCATTGATGAAATTCAACTCAATATATCTTGGAACAGTTGTGTACGCTAGCTAACTTCTAATGAAGAAAAGTAACTTTACCAATCGCACGTCATTCAGCTGTGCTTTCAGAATTTTGAAACATAGAAAATAGGTGCAGGAGTAGGCCATTCGGCCCTTCGAGCCTGCACCGCCATTCAATATGATCATGGCTGCTCATCCAACTCAGTATCCCGTACCTGCCTTCTCTCCATACCCCCTGATCCCTTTAGCCACAAGGGCCACATCTAACTCCCTCTTAAATATAGCCAATGAACTGGCCTCAACTACCCTCTGTGGCAGAGAATTCCAGAGACTCACCACTCTCTGTGAAAAATGTTTTTCTCATCTCGGTCCTAAAAGACTTCCCCCTTATCCTTAAACTGTAACCCCTTGTTCTGGACTTCTCCAACATCGGGAACAATCTTCCTGCATCTAGCCTGTCCAACCCCTTAAGAATTTTATAAGTTTCTATATGATCCCCCCTTAATCTTCTAAATTCTAGCGAGTACAAGCCGAGTCTATCCAGTCTTTCTTCATATGAAAGTCCTGACATCCCAGGAATCAGTCTGGTTAACTTTCTCTGTACTCCCTCTATGGCAAGAATGTCCTTCCTCAGATTTGAAGACCAAAACTGTACGCAATACTCCAGGTGTGGTCTCACCAAGACCCTGTACAACTGCAGTAGAACCTCGCTGCTCCTATACTCAACTCCTTTTGCTATGAATGCTAACATACCATTCGCTTTCTTCACTTCCTGCTGCAACTGCATGCTTACTTTCAATGACTGGTGTACCATGACACCCAGGTCTCTTTGCATCTCCCCTTTTCCTAATCAGCCACCATTCAGATAATAGTCTACTTTCCTGCTTTTGCCACCAAAGTGGATAACCTCACATTTATCCACATTATACTGCATCTGCCATGCATTTGCCCACTCACCCAACCTATCCAAGTCACCTTGCAGCCTCCTAGCATCCTCCTCACAGCTAACACTGCCCCCCAACTTCGTGTCATCCGCAAACTTGGAGATGTTGCATTCATTTCCCTCGTCCAAATCATTAATATATATTGTAAATAGCTGGGATCCCAGCACCGAGCCTTGCGGTACCCCACTAGTCACTGCCTGCCATTCTGAAAAGGACCCGTTTACTCCTACTCTTACTCCTACTGAACGTCACCTTAATGCCTCAAAACCTTTTCTGTTGCCTTCACTGTTGAAATTGAAATCATGACAGGAAGACTTTGTGGTGTCAAGGGGTGAGTTACTTGCTGCGGGCTAACTGAGCGCTAAGTCAAAATTTAAATGCGTCACAGACGTTCTTTTCATTTTGTATCTGCAATGATCTCCTTAAATACACCACTTCCAACCAGCATATTGAATTAATTGGGCACAGGTGGATTACATTGACCTGGTTACTGTGGAAGAAAGGATGAATTATACCAGGGACTATGTGCGATTGTAAAGAAAAGGTAAAAGTGCACTGGACCATGTTCAGCATTTGTTGCTTCCTTACCTTGTCCTCTGTGGAAACTCGATCTGACAGATCTAATGGAGAGAATAAAATAAACACATCAGAAGAGCAGCACAGAGGGGCAGCAAAGAACAGTGGTGCAGCGGTAGAGTTGCTGCCGGTGCTGTCTGTACTACGGAGTTCGTACGTTCTCCCCGTGGGTTTTCACTGGGTGCTCTAGGTTCCTCCCACACTCCAGATGTACAATTTGTAGGTTAATTGGCTTTCGATAAAGATTATAAATTGTCCCTGGTGTGTAGAATAAGCTGGTGTACGGGAATCGCTGATCGGTGCAGACTCGGTGGGCCGCACTGTATCTCTAAACTAAACTAAACTGAGAGGAGGATTTAGACGAAGGAATTAAACGTAAAATCTCCAAGTTCGCAGTTGACACAAAGCTGGGTGGCAGTGTGAGTTGCGAGAAGGATGCTATGAGGCTGCAGGGTGACTTGGATAGGTTGAGTGAGTGGGCAGATGCATGGCACATGCAGTATAATGAGGATAAATGGGAGGTTATGCACTTTGGTGGCGAGAACAAGACGACAGGTTATTATCCGAATGGTGTTTGATTAGGAAAAGGGCAGATGCAACGAGACCTGGGTGTCCATGTACATCAGTCATTGAAGGTAAGCATGCAGGTACGGCAGGCAGTGAAAAAAGCTACAGGCATGTTGGCCTTCATAGTGAGAGGATTAGAGTATAGGACCCAGGAGGTCCTACTGCAGTTGTACAGGGCCCTGGTGAGACCATACCTGGAGTATTCTGTGCAGTTTTGGTCTCCTAATTTGAGGAAGGACATTCTTGCTATTGAGGGAGTTCAGCATAGGTTCGCCAGGTTAATTCCCAGGATGGTGGGACTCACGTATAATGAAGGAACGAATCGACTGGGCTTATATTAACTGGAATTTAGAAGAATAGAGGGAATCTTATAGAAACATATAAAATTCTTAAAGGATTGACAGGCTAGATGCAGGAAAAATGTTCCCGATGTTGAGGGTGTCCAGAACCAGGGTCACAGTTTAAGAATAAGTGGTAGACCATTTAGGACAGAGATGGGGAAAAACTTTTTCACCCAGAGAGTTGTGAATCTGTGGAATTCTCTGCCCCAGAAGGCAGTGGAGTCCAATTCACTAGATGTTTTCAAGAGGCTCTTAGGGCGAACGGAATCAAGGGATATGGGGAGAAAGCAGGAACGAGGTACTGATTTTGGATGATCAGCCATGATCATATTGAATGATGGTGCTGGCTCGAAGGACCGAATGGCCTACTCCTGCACCCGTTGTCTATGTTTCTATGTAAGAAGAAAGTGGTATAATTGTAATCACATGAGATCAGTCAAGTGTCTTGCTCTGGTGTGAATGATTATCCCTGATGGTTCCAACAAACCTTGAAATATCTCAGCTATTCCCCCTTCACAATTCTCAGAATTTCCATTCTGCCCTTGCAGAGTTGAAGTGGAACTTTGTTCTCCTTCCGTCACCTCATCTGGGGCTTGATTCTCCTGAAAAAGAGTAGAATGTGCAAAGGCCATTAATTTACTTTATCTTTCACATTGCCAGATCATGGAATCATGTTTAGCTGAAGGAAAATTGTAGCTCAAGTTGCCATTGTGTGTCAGACATGTGATCTATCAGATGCAATTGAGGAGTTTTCAATCAGAGAGAAGGTGGAAATAGTGCATTAGTGCGGTTGCAGTAACAACAGTCATGTCAACACACAATCACACCGATTGATAATAAACAAGATCATAGAGATCATACCAGAGCAAACTGATCCAGTGCTGGAGATATTCTCAGTACAGTTGCATTTGAAAGTATGGAACCAGGAAAGACAGAATTTGGTTGCATTTGTTTAAATACATATTACAATAAGTAATTGACTGGAAAGATTATTAAAAAGAAATGCTGAAGGAGGCTGGAAGCAGATCAGCAATTTACATGAGTGGGCTGATAGAAATCTTAAATCACTTCAGTGCCATTAACTATGAGGCAAACATGGGATTGATTGATTAATTGATTGCTTGTTGGATTCAAATATACATCACGGAAACAGCCCCTTTGGCATAGAGTCCATGCTGACTGTTGATCAGCCATTTGCACCAGTTCCATGTTATCCCACACTAATATTAACTCCTGACAGTTTAAGAACAATTTACATAGGAACGCCAAACCCGCATGTCTTTGGGATTTGACCCGCAGGTCTGCTTCCTTACCTTGTCCTCTGTAGAATCTTGTTCTGACTGACCTAAAAGAGAGTATGAAATAAAAACATCAGAAGAGTTTTTGATACCGCCATAATTACATTCACACGAGATCAAGCAAGCCCCTTGCACAGAGGTGATTCTAACAAACCTGGAGCCTCAGTTGGTCTCTCTTCATCATTCACAGAAAATTCTTCATTAGGAATAGCTCTGTCTTGCAGAGCTGAAAGCTCACTTTGCCCTTGTTCTATGGTCCCCAAACTGTCGTTATTCCCGGAATTATTCTCCTGTAAAAGAGCAGGATATCATAGGAATAGTGTTGCTGTTGGCAGCGGCTAGAGAAGATGCAAAGATCAATGTTCCCGCAAACTCCTCTCTTACCTCTCTTAGAACTGGATTAGTAAAATGGAACCAGGCAAGACAAAGTTTGGTTGCAGAGATTTAAAATACAAGATTTACAGGGTTGATTCCCGGGATGGCGGGACTGTCATATGCTGACATAATGGAGCGGCTGGGCTTGTACACTCTGGAGTTTAGAAGGATTAGAGGGGATCTCATTGAAACATATAAGATTGTTAAGGGTTTGGACACGCTGAAGGCACGAAACATGTTCCTGATGTTGGGGGAGTCTGGAACCAGGGGTCACAGTTTAAGAGTAAGGAGTAGGCCATTTGGAACAGAGACGAGGAAATATTCTTTCACACAGAGAGTTGTGAGACGGTCTAATTCTCTGCCTCAGAGGGCGGTGGAGGCAGGTTCTCTGGATGCTTTCAAGAGAGCTAGATAGGGCTCTTAAAAATAGCGGAGTCAGGGGATATGGGGAGAAGACAGGAACGGAGTACTGATTGGGGATGATCAGCCATGATCACATTAAATGGTGGTGCTGGCTCGAAGGGCTGAATGGCCTACTCCTGCACCTATTATCTATTGTCTATAAGATGTAATAAGTCATTGTTTGGGAAAGAACGTTAACAAAAACTGAAGGAGACTGGCAGCAGATCAGCAATATGCATGAGAGTGGGCTGAGAGAAGTTTAATCCACTTTAGTGCCATTGACGATGAAGCAACCATGGAATTGATTGTTGGATTGAAATATGCAGCACCGAAACAGGCCTTTGGTACACCGAGTCCATGCTGACCGTTGATCGCCCAGTCCTGTGTTATCCTGCATAAACATTCACTCCTTAAAGTTTAGGGGCAATTTACAGATGCTAATTAACCTACAAACCCACGTGTCATTGGGATGTGGGAGGAAGGCAGAGCACCTGCAGGAAACCCACAAGGTCACAGGGGGTACACAAAAATGCTGGAGAAACGCAGCAGGTGCAGCAGCATCTATGGAGCGAAGGAAATAGGCAACATTTCGGGCCGAAACCCTTCTTCAGATTGATAGGGGGTGGGGAGAAGAAAGGAAAAAGGCGGAGGAGGAGCCCGAGGGCTGAGGGATGGGAGGAGACAGCCAGAGGGCTGAGGAAGGGGAGGAGACAGCAAGGGCTAGCAAAATTGGGAGAATTCAATGTTCATGCCCCCAGGATGCAGACTGACCAAGCGGAATATGAGGTGCATTTCCTCCAATTTCCGGTGTTGCTTGCTCTGCCCATGGAGGAGACCCAGGACAGAGAGGTCGGATACGGAATGGGAGGGGGAGTTGAAGTGCTGAGCCACCGGGAGGTCAGGTTGGTTATTGCGGACCGAACGGAGGTGTTCGGTGAAACGATCGGCAAGCCTCCGCTTGATCTCACCGATGTAGATCAGCTGACATCTAGAGCAGCGGATGCAATAGATGAGGTCGGAGGAGATGCAGGTGAACCTCTGTCGCATCTGGAACGACTGGTTGGGTCCTTGAATGGAGTCGAGGGAGGAGGTGAAGGGACAAGTGTTGTATCTCTTGCTGTTGCAAGGGAAATTGCCCGGGGAGGGGGTGGTACAGGGGGGGGGAGGGAAGAATTGACAAGGAAGTTACGGAGGGAGCGATCTTTGCGGAAGGCAGACATGGGGGGAGATGGGAAGATGTGGCAAGTGGTGGGGTCACGTTGGAGGTGGCGAAACTGATGGAGGATCACTTGTTGTACGTGACGGCTGGTGGGGTGAAAGGTGAGGACTAGGGAGACTCTGCCCTTGTTGCGAGTGGGGGGGTTGGGGAGAGAGAGCAGTGTTGCGGGGTATGGCAGAGACCCTGGTGCGAGCCTCATCTATGGTGGAGGGGAACCCCCATTTCCTGAAGAATGAGGACATTTCGGATGCCCTGGTGTGGAACGCCTCACCCTGGGAGCAGATGCGGCGTAGACGGAGGAATTGGGAGTGTGGGATGGAGTCCTTACAGGAAGCAGGGTGGGAAGAAGTGGTTTCTCTGCACTATGATCAAGGTCACAGGGGGAATGTGCAAACTGTATACAGACAGCAACCAAGGACTGATAGACCCTGGGTCTCTGATGCTGTGAGGCAGCAGCTCTACCACCTGTGCCACTATGATGCCCAGGATGTCAGCAGTCAAGATTCCTTTCATTGTGTATCTGCAATGATTTTTGATAGTATCACTTCTCAGGTGGGAATTTCCACAAGGCTTATTGAATTAGTTAGACACGGGTAGATTTCATTCAACAGGTTACTGTGGGAGAAAGAATGAATTAGGCCAGGAACTATAAAGGATTTTAAAAAGGTAAAAGGTCCCTGAATCTTGGTTAGCATTTTCTGCCTCCGTACCTTGTCCACGGTTGAGTCTTGCTCTGACTGGCCTGCAAGAGAAAATGAAATAAACACATCAGAAGAGTTTATGAAAGCCCATAATTGCATTCACATTAAATCAAGCAAGTCTCTTGCATTCATGTTGATGATTTGTCCTTGATTATTCTAACATTCTAACAAACCTGGAGCTGCCTCAGTCATTCTCCCTTCACCATTCACAGAATATTCTTCCTGCCCTTGCAGAGATGAAATCTCACTTTGCCCTCGTTCCATGGCCTCTAAACTGTGGGCATTACTCTCCTGTAAGAAAGCAGGATATCAGTTGTTTAACAAGGGAATAGTGTTGCTGTTGCCTGTGGCTGGAGAAGATGCAAAGATCAATGTTTCCGCAATCTCCTCTCTTACCTCTCTCGGTAGCTTGGGATAGATCCCTGGTTGTCCTGGGGATTCATCCACGTTAATGCTCGTCGACACCTCCTCCTTAATCTCCAACTGCCCTTCAACATCAATATTGTCCACACTGATCTCTCTGTCCTCCATTTCCTTCTTGGTGAAAATGGATACAAAAAACTTGTTTAGTACCTCGATACATCCCCAGACTCCAAGCACTAATTCCCTCCTTTATCCTTGAGTGGTCCTACCTTCTCCCTGGTTTCTCTGCACTATGATCAAGAGGATAATAGGCACATTATGCACATTGCTGCAGCATAATTGGCCCAAGTAAAAAATGCAATTGTCAAAGCTATTCATTTAATTTACCATTCACATTGTCAGATATGTGCTTACTCACATTGTCAGTAATGCTTAGCTGAGGGAAATTGTCGTTCAGTTTGCCACTGTGTGTCAGATATAAGGTGCGTCAGAGGCAATTGAATTGTCATTCAGAAAGGAAGTGGAAATTGAGCATTAGCGCACACGCAGAAACTCGGACATGTTAACACATGATCGCCAATAGACAATGAACAAGATCAATAATACATCTTTGAGATACTAGAGAAAGCTAATCCAGTGATAGAGATGCTCAATATTGAACTGGATTAGTAAAATGGAACCAGGCAAGACAGAATTTATTTGCAGAGTTTTGAGTACAAATTGCAATAAGTGATTGTCTGGCAGCGAACACGAAAAATCTGAAGGAGGCTGGTGGCAGATATGCAATTTGCTTGAGACTGGGCTGATACCAGTCTTAATCCACTTTAGTGCATATTAGTTTTGAGACAATCGTGGGATATTGTCGGGGAAGAATCTTTACATTTTGTATCTGCACTGATTTATTGGTATTATTATTTCTAGGGTATATTTCCTTAAAGCTTATTGAATTAAACCAGCAAAGATGGTTTTTATTGATCTGGTTACTGTGGGGGAAAAGGATGAGGTACTGAAAGTGATTTCAGTGGAAAGGACAAGGCATTACAGGTGATTTCAAAGAAAAGGTAATAGAACACTAGACCATGTTCAGCATTTTCTGCTTCTTCAACATTTGCTCTGTAGAATCTTGTTCTGACTGATCTAAGGGAGAGAATGAAAGAAAAAACCCATCAGGAGTGTTTTTGAAAGTAGCAGAATTCTAATCACAAGAGATCAACCACGTTCCTTGTCCCGTGTGGGTGAATTGTCACTCATGGTTTCAACAAACCTTGAGCTTCCTCAGATGTTCTGCCTCCACAATCCTTAGATGTTCCTTTCTGTAATTGCTGGGTTGAAAAGGAACCTTGTCCTCCTTCTGTAGCATCATAACGCCGTTTACGCGAACCAAGGTGCTCCTGAAAGAGAGCAGGATATCAGACTCAGGAAGGGTCCCGACACAAAACATCACCTATCCATGTCCTCCAGAGATGCTGCCTAATCCACAGTTACTCCAGCAACTTGTGCTCTATGTAAGCTTCCAGCATCTGACGTGTCTGAAGAATATCAGTTGTTTAACTAGGGCATAATGTTTCTGAACAGTATCTGCTGTTCACTTCATTGTTTAAGATTGCAAGTCCAGATAACACCCTGGTAAAACCTTACTTCTTCTTCCATTCCAGATTAATCATATTATTTTTATAGTTTGATGTCATCTGCAAATTAACTAACAATGTCTTAAAACCAAACCTCAAATCGACATTACATTCATTGACATGCTGTTAAACCATTTCCCTGACACCATTTACACTCACCAATAAACCAGCCTTGCAGTCACACATAGGTTTTCTGATTATGATATTGTCCTTTGTGGAAGAAATCTGTGCTGCACTTCAAGATTAATGCAATTTGTTTTTCCTAAAAACGTCTGACTATCTTCATCCTGTACTGGATTAGCTTCTGTTGAATTCAGAAAACATATGTGGAAGATGCTGGAGTGGCCGTGGTGTCCATGACCACCATTGAGTCCATGCTGACCGCTGGTCACCTGTTCACACCAGTTCTACGTTACCCCACATACGTATTCACTCCCTACACTTTAGGGGTAATTTACAGAGGCAAATTAACCTTTTAGGTTAACCATTCCCTAATCACTGTCAATCTTCCGAGTGGTTCAGCAGGATGGTGACATCAATGTTGGACAATTGGTCACCTGGATAGACAACTCGACAGAGCCACCATTGTTGTACTTGGAGCAAAGAACAGGTTGTTGCCAATTCAGGTGGCGCCCTTCCTCCACATGCCATCTACCAACTGCCAGCCCCTTGGGCTCAGAGGGGCACCAGAAAGGGAGATGAGGGGCACAGGCAAATAATCAGTTACTAAGGCTGGTCTCCACTAGTTAGCTTCACTAAAACTCAGCTGGTAGACAGCCTTTGCCAAATTAACCAACCAGCTCTTGGGCCTGGAATCAACAACAAATAGGAAGAGTTATTACCTGGGCTGGATGCCAACTAGCTGGTTGCCCTAGTAAATATCATAGATGTGCACCACTCGACAGAACCAGAGCTTTCTTATTAAACGTTTCCAATTCCCACACTTCTTGATGCCCGTCAGTCCAAAGCTCACCTCTTTTCAAACTTTTTTTCCGTGTCCTTTATGTCCCTTTATGATTATGCTTTGACCTTTTTTCTATATAAACTGTTCCTATGCCAACTTGTAGCTACAAGATCTGAATAGGCTATGTAAAGATTAAATCTCAAAGACACTGTGCTAAATAGGATGTTATACATTTCATTCCATGTATTTAATATGAATGTAGAGTAATAGATTGTGGTTCAAAATAATGGCTACATTTATACAAGTATACGGTAGGAGGCTGGAGGCAGATCAGTAATTTGAAGGAGAATGTGCTGATAGAAGTCATAATCCACTTCAGAGCTATTGACTTCGAGGCAATCATGGGATGTGAGCAGGGAAGATTCCTTTCAATGTGTATCTGCAATGATTTCCTGACATTATCGCTTCTCGGGTGTATTTCAACAAGGCTTATTGAATTTTTTTTCTGCCCTTGCATGGTTGAAATGGAACATTGTCTTCCATCTGTAGCTTTTACACAATAGTTATTCTGGAGATTATTCTCCTGTAAGAGAGCAGGATATCAGTTATTTAACTGGGGAATAGTGTTGCTGAACGAGATCTACTTTCACTTCACTGTTTAAGGACAGTTTCTTCCCAGCTTTTCACTGTATCTCGGTGGGGTCAAGGAAAGAGCGTTCAGTTCACAGCCCTGTTTCCACCAATCTTTCCACCACCACGCTCAAGAAGCACAAGATGCGAGAAGACAGACACCATTGCATGCAGATGCCGAGACGTGTGTTCAGCTCTGGCTGAAAAACTTCTAATCTTGTGTGTGGACTTGATAAGAAGACTGTATCTCGGTACACGTAAAAAACGAAACGCAACTCAACGCAAGCCTGCAGGCCTAGGTAACATCCTGGTGAATCTTTTCTGCACTTGTGGCCAAGTTAAGACTAACATTTTTAAACAACTCACAACTTGAAGGGTACAAGAAGGCACCAGAAATGTGTAGCAGTGCGATCTACTATTCTTACATTCTTGTACTGAAGTATGATTGTACCTAATGTACAGTATGATTGTTACTGAACTGTATGGAAAAATACAATTTCACTGTACCTAGGTACATGTGACAATAAACTTCCATTGAACCATATAACGGAAAAAAGATACACCATAACTGAGACATAAACTCCAGCAAAATTAAGACTTTTATGCATTTCCTACCTTGTAATCTGGTAATGTTGGCCACCATTCATTGCAGTCATCCTAAGCAAAAAAAAACCTGCTGTTAAACAGCAAAACTACCGGTAATATGATTGCACTTACCAGGGGAGACCTTCATCTCTGATGACTAAAGATAACAGCAGCTGATCATGTCATCATGCCGCACATGTACATGGTTCAGTTGTCTTCAATGTTTAGATGGATGCAGCCAGCAGTCACTGATCTTGCATGAGTTTAATACGAGCAACTCAACACAGTTTTGTCTTTGATAGAATATGATTTTGAAAGCAGTTTTGTTTAGTTTAGTTTAGAGAAACAATGCGGAAACAGGACCTACGGCCCACCGAGTCAGCGCCGACCAGCGATTCCCCGCACACTAACACTATCATATACACACTAGGGACAAGTTACAATTTTACCAAGCCAATTAACCTACAAACCCATATGTTTTTGGAGTGTGGAGAAAACCTATGCAGGTCACGGAGAGAACGTACAAACTACATACAGACAGCACCCATAGTTAGGGTCAGACCCAGGACCCTGGCACTACAAGGCAGCAACTCCACCACCATGCTGCCAGTTTGATTCTTTTCCTTTTAGAAAGGATAAACAGTTGCACATTGCATAAAAGATTCCAACACTATGCCAATAGTATTACACCAGAAATATATGTTAATCGTGGAATTAAGCTGCCAAATGCTGGGAAGTGCCTACTTGAAGTCACAGTTCCATATATTTGCTGTTTTAACACTCCTTGACACAGGCACAGACTGCAGAGCCCAAAACCTGTAACCACACAATCCATTGGTGACGCTAGTCGGTTCTTTATCACCTCTCCCAGAGATTGTGGTGCTGGCTCGAAGAGCCAAATGACCTACTCCTGCACCTATTGCCTATTGTCTATTGGCATGGCTTTAGTAAAAGTGAAGAATATAATGACTGTATTGTCTAGGTATCATAATTGTGGGAGCCAGGCTGGATTAATCAGAGTATCTAGAGCTATCTACCACTCGATGCATTAGAGTCACAGACATGACCCCAGTTCAAACATCTTGCCAAACATGCCGAAACTAAAAACCCAGTGAAAACTCAAAAGACCTGCAAGCTGCAACTTTTTGGCATAATATTGAAGCTTGTTTCTGCATAATATATTGCAATCTCAAATAAAGCATAAACAAGGAATGGAAGAACAACAGAAATTGAGTGAGAGTTAGCGACCTCAGTGAGATAATGTGGAAAATTAAATGTTTGTGTTTTTTTTTTTAAATTATTTTTATTTTTATTTTTATTTATTAGAAGTACATTACATTACAACCGCATACATTAGTACTCGTCATTTATATCTTCTTACAATTAATGTACTCCATTTATTTTTTACACTAGAAAAGGAAAAGATTGAAAGAAAGAAGAAAGTGAAGGAAAAAGTGAAAGTGTAGAAAATGTGACAACAAAAAAGGACGAAGACCCTATAAGAGCAAAATTAAAAACAAAAGAAAAAGAGTTAAGAAATAGGCCCTAGAAAAGAAAGAGAAAGAGAAAGAGGAAAAAGAGAGAAACAAATATTTTTATGAGCATTACGTAAATGGGACGTACCAACTCTGTTTGTGTTTTAAACAAATTAATGTTGCTAACAGTTACTACAGGGAATGTTTTTAATCCCCTTCGGTTTTGTAAATCACAACAAAAATGTCTAATGTAAATGGCAGTATTGCGGAATGCACCATAAATTAAAACTCATTGCTAATTTTAACTAAAATATAAACACTAATGACAAGCATCTTACCTGGGATTTGTTAAATACCAAATCTGATGGAAGATTAATGCAATCTTCAATTTTCCTATATCGCATACAGTAGTAGTCAAATTCAAATCGTTTTAGTTGAAATGTAAGAATTTGTGGCAACTTCTTAAAATAATATCTCTGCAAAATGCAAGGTGAAGATTAATCTTTTTTTACTGTTTCATAATTTGCATAAATATTTGCATTTCAAATGTCCCAACCATCCACTGCTTTGTATTATACATCCTTGGCCTAGATAGAGTGGGTGTGGAGAGGATATTTCCACTAGTGGGAGAGTCTAGGACCAGAGGCCGTCGCCTCAATATAAAAGGACGTATCTTTAGGAAGGAAATGAAGAGAAATGGAGAGCTAGATATGGTTCTTAAAGATAGCGGAGTCAGGGGATATGGGGAGAAGGCAGGAACGGGGTACTGATTGGGGATGATCAGCCATGCTGGCTCAAAGGGCCGACCTGCCTACTCCTGCACCTATTGTCTATTGCATTTTTAATTCCTTTAATCAGAAGGTGGTGAATCCGAGGAATTAATTGCCACAGAAGGCCGTGGAGGTCAAGTAAATGGATATTTATATGGCAGAGATTGATAGATTCTTGATTAGTGTGGGTGTCAAAAAGGCAGGAGAATGGGATTGAGAGGGGAAGAGAGATAGATTAGTCAAGATTGAATGGTGGAGTAGACTTGATGGGCCAAATTGCCTAATGCTGCTCCTATAACTTATGAACTTATGTGAATATATTATAAATGAACCTACATGCTGTAGTTTCACAGACCCTGCCAGTGAAGACATTTTGTTCTCAACCAGCAATAAATAAGGGCTAAGAACTGATTTCACCTTGAAAAAATATGATTTTCTGCCAGTCACCTGCTTCTATTACTTCTCCCTTTAACAGCTAATGAAGAATTAGAAATACCAGGATGATCAATTAAATAAACGTACTGATGTTGTTTTAGTCTTTTCCCCACACCGGTCACAATAACATTTGTTGTCACCTTCCATCGTTTCCTCGTTCAAAAATTCTTGAAGAGATTCTTCCTTTACCAAGAAAGAAACAGATTAGAATAGAAATGTTCCTGTACATGTGTAAAACATGAGACGTGGAGTACAAGAATTGAACATTATGCCTCAGGTGTACAAGTTGCTGAGACTACAGCTTGAGTATTGTGTGTAATTTTGGTTGCCATAATATGGGAAGAGTGTGATTAAGCCAGAGGGGGTGCAGAATAGGACGTTCCAGGGACTGGAAAGCTAGAATTATAAGGGGAGACAAGAGAGGATGGGATTCCAGATTGACACAAAAAGCTGGAGTAACTCAGCGGGTCAGACAGCATCTCTGAAGAAAAGGAATAGGTGACATTTTGGGTCTTGACTCTCTTCTTCAGACTGAGAGTCAGGGGAAAAGGATGGGATTGCCTTCCCTGGAGTAAAGGAGGCTAAGGGCTGACCTTATAGAGATTTAGAAAATTATGAGGGGCATGGAAAGGTAGAGAGTCACAGTCTTCTTCCCAGGGTAGGGGAGTCTAAAACTAGAGTATGTAGGTTTTAGACAGGAGGGATTAGATTTAAATAGATCCCGAGGGGCAATTGGTGGTACGAGTTGTTAGAGAAAGTTGTAGAAATGGGAACAATTGCAATGTTTAAATGGCATTTGTTCAGGTATGTGTATTGGAAATGTTTTGAAGGATATGAGCTAACCACAAACAAATGCAACCATCTCAGGTAGGCACATTGGTCCACGTTGATGAGTTACAGGAGGTTGAAGGACCTTCCTGTAAAAGATACTGTATAACCCTTTGACTCAGCTATTTGTATTGTCTAAAACATGCTATAGCTGGTGTTTAAAGACAAATTAAGTTGTGAGAGATTACAAATAGTCTCATCTTTCATGGGCAACTGGGAGATCAGGTAGGTTAAGGCGGATTGAGCGAAGATGTTCAGCAAAACAATCGCGAGACCAAGCGCAGGCTCCACGATCACCTCCGCTCAGTCCACCTTAACCTACCTGATCTCGCAGTTGCTCAGCACTTTAACTCCTCCTCCCATTCCCAATCTGACCTTTCTGGCCCGAGCCGCCTCCATTGTCAGAGTGAGGCTCAGCACAAATTGGAGTAACAGCACCTCATATTTCGCTCGGGTAGCTTACACCCCAGTGGTATAAACTGAGTTCTTCAACTTCAAATGGCCCTTGCTTTCCTTCTCTCTCCATCCCGTCCCCCTTCCCAGTTCTCCCAGCAGTCTTATTACATTCTATCCCGGTCACGCCTACTCCACTGACATCAGTCTGAAGAAGGGTCTCGAACCGAAACGTCACCTTCTCTCCAGAGATGCCGCCTGTCCAGCTGAGTTCCTCCAGCATTTAGTGTCTACCTACTGATCTCTTAAGATCTGTTCCTTTCCATTACAATTTTACACACTCTACTTGGATTTTTGCCAAGTCTAACCTCATGCAGGTCAGTGATTACATTTTCAAGCATAACTGCTGGGAAACTCCAAATGTTTAACATATTTGTCTTGCACTTTTTAACTTACCATACATTTAAACTTCTCAAACGAATTAGCTGAACACATAGATAGAGGTATATCCAGGAAAAGACTCTCTTTGTCCAATGATATCTTGCATTCTGAACACTTCATTGAGTGAACCATTGTGACCTGATAAATCTGAAAGACACAAGACAATAAAGAAAATTGAGCTTATGGTCCATGAGTAGGAATTAAATAATAATGAAAAGAAAACCAATATTTTAAAAATCACATTATAAAAAAAGCAATTCATCATTTTTATTTCTTCAAGGTGTACAATATAATTGATTAAGGAATAAAATTACGGGAACAAAACTCCTTGCCGCGCTTGTGGCACAGTGGTACAGTTTGATCCTGATCCCGGGTGCTGTCTGTGTGGAGTTTGCGCATTCTCCCTGTGACACCGTGGTTTCCTCCGGGTGCTCCCGTTTCCTCCCACATCCCAATCCCACATCCCAAAGACATGCAGGTTTGAAGGTTAATTGGCCTCTGTAAATTAACCCAACTAAGCGTGTAGGGGAGTGGCCGCGAAAGTGGGATAACATAGAACTAGTGCAAATGGGTGATTAATGGTCCCTGCTGCACCTTTCAGGACAGAGCCAATGCAATGGTCCATAGGTGCGCCGTGTTCGTGAGCGCCCGTAACTAGGGGCCAGTGGTCCGGGTGATGTCCTCAAGGTACGGGATCTATGTGAACACGTGATTTGATGCCTGCCATCTGGGGCGGGATCCATGTGTACACTTGATAGATGTGGCCCGTCATCCGCTCACAGACATGCGTCCTGGCCCCTATGCAAAACAAGGTTGCCCTGTCCTAGAGAATGGGAGAATGGATGATAAATTGAAGAAAGAAGAAATAGGTGAAGGAGTGTGTAAGAAAACAGGTTGCAAAGAATGACAACATTTGGAGGAAGGAACTGCAGGTTTACTCCTAAGATAGACACAAAATGCTGGAGTAACTCAGCGGGTCAGGCAACAACTCTGATGAAAAATAATAGGTGATGTGTAACTGGCACTTGTGGAGAAATAATTCAAAAGGGAGACTCTAGAGACTGCAGATGCTAGGATTTGAGAAAAAAATCAAATCGTTGGAGGAACGCAGTGGAAAAGCATCATCTGTGGAAGGAAAATAATTGGTGACATTTCAGGCTGAAGCCCTGCAGTAAGACTGGTGCAGGTTCCTGATCCAAAACATCGACAAGTCAATTCTCCCCCGCACATGCAACTCAACTCATGAAGTTCCTGTGGCAATTTGCTTTTATGCAAGTGAACGGAACAGGATAATTAAGAAGTTGAAAATGACAGAGTCAGTTGCAGAGTCTCTTGCCCAGAGTAGGTGAATCGAAGACCAGAGGACATAGGTTTAAGGCAAAGGTGAAAAGATTTAATAGGAATCTGATGGGTAACTTTTTCACACAGAGGTGGTGGGTGTATGGAACAAGCTGCCAGAGGAGTTAGTTGAGGCTGGGACTATCTCAATGTTTAAGAAACAGTTGGACAGGTACATGGTTTGGAGGGATATGGACCAACCGCAACCAGGTCGGACTAGTGTAGCTGGGACATGTTGGTAGGTGTGGGCATGTTGGGCCAAAAGGCCTGCTTCCACACTGTATCACTCTATGACTTTTAACAGAGGCATCAATTAAAAGCTAATTATGTCGAGTACAACCAGGGATTAATCTTACCTTCAGAATATTGTTCTCGTCATCCATTCTGGTGCTCAGTTTGCTCATCAGACTGCGGAAACATACTTCAATATCGCACTGTTTGTAAACTTAACAAAATTGTTCGAAAATGTTTAAGTGAGCATGCAAGTTTAAATAATTCCTTTAAAATAATAGCATCAATTTCCTGGTAAGTGCAGCTATCAGTAGATTATATTTTCTTGACGATTAATTGTAAAATATGAATTGCATAAATAAACAAAAAAATGCAGGGACTACTCAGCAGGTCAAACAACCTCTGTGGAAATAGAAAAATAGAGGTGACATTTCACATTGACGATCTTTCATCAAATTTTGATGGAAGATTGTCAACCTCAACTTTTACTGTGTTTTTGCAGATATCTCTCCGGCCCCATTGTGTCTGCACTAACCATCAACTTGCCCTGCAGTAAATTTTCATAACCTTCATCGCTATCTATAATACCACCTAGGTGAGCACCAAATGGTGCAGCAGGCAGTGAAGAAAGCGAATGGTATGTTAGCATTCATAGCAAAAGGATTTGAGTATAGGAGCAGGGAGGTTCTACTGCAGTTGTACAGGGTCTTGGTGAGACCACACCTGGAGTATTGCGTACAGTTTTGGTCTCCAAATCTGAGGAAAGACATTCTTGCCATAGAGGGAGTACAGAGAAGGTTCACCAGATTGATTCCTGGGATGTCAGGACTTTCATATGAAGAAAGACTGGATAGACTCGGCTTGTACTCGCTAGAATTTAGAAGATTGAGGGGGGATCTTATAGAAACTTACAAATTTCTTAAGGAGTTGGACAGGCTAGATGCAGGAAGATTGTTCCCGATGTTGGGGAAGTCCAGGACAAGGGGTCACAGTTTAAGGATTAAGGGGAAATCCTTTAGGACCGAGATGAGAAAAACATTTTTCACACAGAGAGTGGTGAATCTCTGGAACTCTCTGCCACAGAAGGTAGTTGAGGCCAGTTCATTGGCTATATTTAAGAGGGAGTTAGATGTGGCCCTTGTGGCTAAAGGGATCAGGGGGTATGGAGAGAAGGCAGGTACAGGATACTGAGTTGGATGATCAGCCATGATCAAATTGAATGGCGGTGCAGGCTCAAAGGGCCGAATGGCCTACTCCTGCACCTATTTTCTATGTTTCTATGTTTCTATGTAAATCAGCATTGCAGAGCAATGGTATTACCAAGAGGGGTTTTTTTCCTCCATGCTTCCATGAATGTACAATTAATTTGTCAAGCATCATGAGGTTTTATTTTGTTCATTGTTGAGCACCTGGGTGTCACAGGCAAAGTCAACATTTATTGCCCATTCCTAACTAATCTTGAACTGATCAAAGCCATTTTAAGAGTCCATCACATAAGGTGGTTCTAGGGTCATATGCAAGCCAGAATGGCAGTATTCTTCCTCTAAAGAACATTAGTAATCTGGTGGATTTTAAGACAACCAGCAGCTTTTGTGGATATTATTCATGAAACTGGCTGGGTTTTTCTTCAAAATTAAACAATTTAAATTCTGCATATTTGGAATTTGAACACAGCTCTGAATTACGTCCAATGTTTTAACTACTGTGCTACCATGGCAATTGTAAGACTATAATTAAAATTCCACACCCATAAACATGTACACCCATAAAATATTGATAATATGATATAACTTTTAGTCTTTGGATTTGCCCTTCCTTTGTGACTCTTTAATACTGGTTCCACTCATGGACCAAATAGATCGTAAATAATAATAATAATAATAATAGCTTTTTATTTACGGGCGCCTTATACCGAGGTCTCAAGGACACCTTACAGAGATTGACAAAATAGGAAACATATAATAGGAATAAAATAAATTATAAAGACCAATACAGACAGGACAGAATTCTTTCCAAAGACACAAAAAAAAGAAAATCAGAAACACAATTTGAGGAGAGATCAATAGACAGAATTCTATCAATTGGAGAAATATTTTTTCAAATATAAAAAAGCTGCTAACTGATGAAAGCATTGACTTATCTCTTGCTTACCATTTAATTCCAAGTAGAAGGTCAAGCTTTTTGTACACACTGAGTTATCATTTTCACTTGTTAATTGTTCAAACAGGTTTTTCAGCTCAACTATTAAACAATCTTGAGTTTGTGAGCTGGAAAACAAAATTAAAGAGGTAAATTCTAAATTGCTTTTAGCCTCTGAATAAATAGCAATCATCTTTAAAACAGGAATAACTATTTGGGCACATAAAACTTGAAGGAATTAAAACACCTGTTATATGAGCTTCCAGACTAAAGGTGGTTAAGATACTACTATGTAGGTAGAAAAACATCTTTAATAAAGACACAAGGAACTGCAGATGCTGGAATTTGGAGCAAAACCAAAGTGCTGGAGGAACTCAGGGGGTCAGGCAGCTACTGTGATGGGAATGGATAGGCGATGTTTCAGCTCAAGACCCTTCTTCAGACTTTAATGGAACTGGCTAATGTTTTTGGATGGTTTCCACTTCGCATGATAGAATACTTTGTGCATCCTCATGGATATTGATTCTCTTTAGTTACAGTATGAAAATGGCATTGTAATTTTCTAATGCATGATTCCATAACGTGAAAACCACATTTTACATTTTTAAATGTGAACACTTTAACAGTGCAGTTTATACCCATGACATTGAGTTGCAATGGACTGCTGGTTTCAAAGCATCAGGCATTGATTTGTTTTTAATTACTTCCAACACCTGTACGTGCACATTTTTGGCATGACTCCCTTTGCCTGCCATATTCAGAAAATTGCAAGTACGTTTCAGGAAAATGCAGAGTAATTTGCACATCAAGTCCCACACTGGTTTAGAGTCATAGAGCTTAGAAACATGCTCCTCAGCCCAACTTGCCCACACTGGCCAACATGTCCCATCTATACGTCCCACCTGTCTGTGTTTGGCCCATACCCCTCCAAACCTGTCCTATCCATTTACCTATCTAATTGTTTCTTAAATGTTGCTATAGTCCCTGCCTCAACTACCTCCCCAGGCAGCTCGTTCCAGACACCCACCACTCTTAGTGTGAAAAAGTTACCCTCAGATTCCTATTAAATCTTTTTCCCTGAAACCAAAAATTTGTAAAACCTGATTCAGCTAACACTAAATATTAACCTCACATAGAAAACATGAAGTGTGTAGGAAGGAACTGCAGATGCTGGTTTACACTGAAGGTATACACAAAATTCTGGAGTAACTCAGCGGGACAGGCAGCATCTCTGGATAGAAGGAATGGGTGATGTTTTGGGTCAAGATCCTTCCTCAGACTTGGAAACGTGGAGTTCAGTAACAAGTAGAAATCCCCACCCTTAACCTTTGAATAAATTGTGCCTTCTGCGAAAAGAACTAAACTCAGAATATCTATCCAATACATATTTTAATTTCAAAATAATCTTGCAGCTATCAAATAATTTTCATCTTTCTAATTTCTACATCTATTGTTTTAAATTTAATTTGCCAATCAGGATTGAATAATGAACAAGCAAAAAAACGCAGCTGTTGTAAATGATCAATTCTTTAGACTTTAGAGTTATAGGCCCTTCAGTACGCCAAGTCTACGCCAACCAGCAATCACCCCATAAACTGGCACCATCCTACTACACACAAGGGACAATTTACAATTTTCCAGAAGATAATTAACCTACAAACCTGTATGTTTGGAGTGTGGAAGGAAACCAAAACATCTGGAGAAAACCCACGTGGCCATAGGGAGAGCGTACAACCTCCGTACAAACAGCACCCGTAGTCAGGATCGAACCTAGGTCTCTGATGCTGAGAGGCAGCAACTCTACCGCTGCGCACTGTACTGCCCTTTTTTTTCATTTCTCACCTCACAGTTTTTGCCCAGCTTTCTGAGTATTTCCAATACTTTCTGTTTATAAATTAGTATTGAATAATACATGTCGTGGTTCTAAGACTCAAAGTTTGGATAAGATGACACAGACACGGAGAATTCTTCAAGAAGACGAAAACCCTTTATTTGCAAATATTCAGCCTGGAACATTCAGGGAAGACACCACCTGTCCGTTCGCTGATCCACAGAAACAAGCAGCTACATTATCTTTCATGCTGTACTCCTTTGCATCAATCTGTCTTTGATTCTAGTATTCTCTGTCTCGCCACCATTAACGTCCGACCTTGGTTCAGTCTTATTAAACTTTACATTTCCTCTCATATCTCGTCCTTCACTCGCCATCCTTAAAATTAACTTCTAATGTCCCAGCTATGTCCTGCCACCATTATGTTTCAGCTAAAGCCAATTAAAGCCAAGGTTACACATACCATATTACACTGTTACATAATGGTTTATACGTTTACACACAAAGATACAAAATGTATCTATTAAGAATACAAAGGTGCAAAGGTAAAAATACGAAGTAACTTGTTTATAACTTCCATATAACTCCCTCCTCTGAGACTCCACCGAGTCTCAAAAGACAAAGAAAACCACACACACATCCCCCAGGTCGAATAACACATAGAGCCCTAAAATGCATGCTCTTTTAATTAGTGCAATGCTGTGTAGCGTTCTTTCTCTGGCTCCCTGAGAAACTGGACCAAAAACCCACCCCCATTACGTGAGGCAGGATAAAAAGATCCAGCTTCCCTTACAGACTTCGTTTAACATTTTCCTAACACTTCTTCTCGATTGTAGTAGTATTCTATCACCGAGGTCAACTTTCCTTGAGGGCCTGATTCGTCTTCACCCGTTATCATTGGTAGTTGCTTCACAGTAGCTTTCACCAGGAGAGACTTAATACAGAGGAAAACACAGCACAACATGATTGCCACTGCAAGTAGTACGACCCCAATGGTCACACCAATTTTAATCAGCCATGCTCCACAAACCCCCCAACATGCTCTTCAGCCACCCAAACAATTGATGTCTTAACCCTACGTTTCTTTTAACCTCACTCCTTAGGTTTTTAGCTTATCCATGGCTTTAGTGAAAGACCCCTCCGGGCTAGTATTATTACGTATGAAGGTGAAGCATTGTTCCCCAAACAAGACACATACACCCCTTATTCTGACCTTATTTACACCAGTCTCATAGTCACTAATGTCTCCAAAAAACACATTATCTTAACCATATAACAATTACAGCAATGAAACAGGCCATCTCGGCCCTTCTAGTCCGTGCCGAACACTTACTCTCACCTAGTCCCATCTACCTGCACTCAGACCATAACCCTCCATTCCTTTCCCGTCCATATACCTATCCAATTTATTTTTAAATGATAAAATCGAACCTGCCTCCACCACTTCCACTGGAAGCTCATTCCACACAGCTACCACTCTCTGAGTAAAGAAGTTCCCCATCATGTTACCCCTAAACTTCTGTCCCTTAATTCTCAAATCATGTCCCCTTGTTTGAATCTTCCCTACTCTCAATGGGAATAGCTTATCCATGTCAACTCTGTCTATCCCTCTCATCATAACCTTCTGTGCTCCAAACAATAAAGACCTAACTTGTTCAACCTTTCTCTGTAACTTAGGTGCTGAAACCCAGGCAACATTCTAGTAAATCTCCTCTGTACTCTCTCTATTTTGTTGACATCTTTCCTATAATTTGGCAAACAAAATTGTACACCATACTCCAAAATTGGCTTCACCAATGCCTTATACAATTTTAACATTACATCCCAACTTCTATACTCAATGCTCTGATTTATAAAGGCCAGCACACCAAAAGTTTTCTTTACCACCCTATCTACATGAGATTCCACCTTCAGGGAACTATGCACAGTTATTCCTAGATCCCTCTGTTCAACTGCATTCCTCAATTCGCTACCATTTACCATGTACATCCTATTTTGATTTGTCCTGCCAAGATGTAGCACCTCACACTTATCAGCATTAAACTCCATCTGCCATCTTTCAGCCCACTCTTCCAAATGACCTAAATCTCTCTGTAGACTTTGAAAATCTACTCCATTATCCACAACACCACCTATCTTAGTATCATCTGCATACTTACTAATCCAATTTACCACACCATCATCCAGATCATTGATGTATATGACAAACAACAGTGGACCCAACACAGAGCCCTGAGGCACCCCACTAGTCACTGGCCTCCAACCTGACAAACAGCCATCCACCATTACTCTCTGTAGCGCCAGCTTGACTACTCTCTGAATGAAAACAATCCGTTGTCAAAGCTGATTTCTGTAGGTCTACCAAACCTCTCGATTACCTCATTCCTCAGAAACTTCACTACAGTCCTTGCACCTAAATCGATCCAAGTTTACCCTAGACGTAATAACAGCTGATCATCCTCCAGATGCTGTTCTGACTGCTTCGTCTGCACTTTGATTTCCCTTCTTATGTGCTTGGCATTTAATGACAGCAAGTGCCCCTGGCTTCATTATTGCCCTTATCAGGTCTGTATTTTACTGCTAACTTTTCATGGGGTCTCCGTTGCTTTTCTCAAAGCCTTTCTGTTTCCCTACTGCTCCAAACATGTGACAGACCCCATGAACATATGCTTAGTCGGTATAAACTTCAGCTTTCTCACCTTCCCCCATGTCACATGCTGCTCTTAAAGCCTTAATTTCTGCCAACTGAGCTAAGCAAGATTGCAGGCTTCCAATTTAATGACCTTAAAGTCTAATTCATCCTGATGCACCACTTCAAACCCTGCATTCTTGCTATTATGATCCCTTTAACAAGAAACATCCACAAGTAAAACCTTTTTGTCCTCTTCATTCAAAAGCTCTGACTGTAAAACAAGCAAAACCTTTTTGTCCCCTTCATTATTTTCCTTAATGACATCACAATTTCAACATACTTTCCAATCTAGTCTGAACTATATCCTGCCATTCCCAAGATCATCATCATCTGTCCTACTGTCTGAGGTTTGGAAACTTCAATTATCTCTTCAATTTGATCCTGCGTTATAGCTTTAACTTATTTAGATATTATTCATCCTGAATATTCTACCTGCTGCTGACAAAACAGCAACTTCTTCCTGGATACTTTATGACCTCCTATGCCATATTTTCCAAGAGAATTAAACATTCTCTCTAACATTGCTTCTCACTTGTGGAACAAACCAACAAATCATCCACATACTGTATCAAATAATTTCTAAGGGTACACCTTCCAAATCTGCCTTTAACATCTGATTAAAAACATGGGACTAGTATTTAAAACCCTGCCGCATCCTAGCCTAGGTGTATTTAATACCTCTTCTTAATGTTCTTACCATAGCTATGTTCACCACTATCTTAATATAATTATTATTATTTCCTGATTACCATACCTGTTCACATCCTCAACACACCTTATCCATTACCTGTCTCCTTACTAGCCTTTCTTGACCTCCTCCTTGAGATCCCTCCCTCTCTTAGGGACCCCAGTCCTGACTGGGCTTATATCCATATTTATTTCACTCCTGATAGGGCATTTTGAGGAAACACTCCTCCAAAGACATTTATTATTGGCATGGAATTCTCTGGCCCCTGTTTGGCTCTGTCATAGGACTCACTGTGTGTTGGTGCATCACTTATTTCAGTCTTTTCAACCAGGTCTGTTGTTATTGACAACATTGTCTTTCTTTTTTTCACGCTCTTCAAGTTACATTTGCATCCTTTCTCTCTGCACCTCTTCCTGCTGGTCTGCAAGTCTTTTTCCTATCTTTGCAATATTTCGCAACCTCATTGACCAAATGATCGCTGAATCGGGGGTGGGAAATAGATGACAATCCCACCACCTCCTCCAATCTAGACTTGACTTTAGGAGGAATGATATCCACCACAGTGGTTCAGAATATAGTGTTCATTATTTGGTTGCCTTCTATTTCTTGTTCATTTTCAAGTCTCCACCTTTTCAGCTGGTTCTCCAGATAGGCTGCTGGATTATTTGCCTCTCCCAGTGATCTCCCCTTTATTCCTTGGGGTCCACCTTAAGTGGGTAACATTGTCTGAGGGCCTGCCATACCCTCTGCCTGACTGTGTCAAACAGCATGCCATTGTTTATTACATTGTTCACAGCATTTTTATACCAGCCATCTTCAGTTCTGTCAGTTTAGTGGTTCCTATCACTTTCACCAACAGTGCCTTCAAATCTCCCATAGCCAATAATTGTCCCACGTTCTCCTCCTCCAAAGCCCTAATCCATTTCCTGCCCCATCAGGAATATTGGGTAAGGTATTTTTTAGCCCTCTCAGTTTATGTGTCTGTCCTGCTCTTTTCTTTTTAACGCAGTCTCATCAATTTATCCCTCTGCTTCCCACTTTAATCCTTTCTGGTATGCCTTCTTTCTTATTCTAAACTCAATTTCTTACTTCTCAGATAGTCTAGCCTCCTTTGCAAATTCATTTACCTTTCTTTTAAAATCTTCCACTGACTCCTCCTGATTTATTACTTTCACACCTGTCGTTTCCTACTTCTGTTACCTCCTCACTGCCTCTCTCTCCTTTCTTTCTAAACTGCCTAAGTGCATCTAATTCCTTTCCTCTCCACTTTTCCCACCTTTCCAACTTATCTGTGGTCATATAATTCATAATTAACACTTCCATCTTGTCACACATTTATGTTGAATGTGCCTTCCTTGGGCCACTTCCTCACAACTGTTTCTGAAAATCTCATCAAACAATCATTACCCTTCTCCAACCATAATGTTTATCTAAACAAACCACAAAAGCTGGTCATGTTTCAGCAATTAACTTATTTCCAATTATTTCAATCCATTCTCACCACTATTTTAAATTTCCAATTCCTAGTACTAGTAACAATTTTCCAAATTAACTTTACTGAAAAGAAATCTAAAAGAAACATCAGAAAAACCAAGCAACCTACGTTTTCCAACTTTCCCCTTTTAAGTTGCGAGGATACAAAGCGTTAATCATTACCTTACAGCAGTTCGTAACCTCCCCCATTGCTTACAATTTCTTAAAGGAACACACACACACATTCATTCCATTCTTACTTCAAAGAAATTATGCAATTTTCTACACAGATTAAAGTTTCAAAATTAACATTTATATAATTCTTATCTCCCCTTTTAAGTTAAAGTAGGATGGTCTAATCCCCTATCAGTCAGGTTCCTGAGCGCTGTGATTGGACATTGATTCAGATCGTGATTAGTCAGACTCACCGTCACTCAAATTCTAACCACACCCCACTAAGATCACAACCAATCAAAATCCTAGTCACTCAACATCTGACCACATGCCACTCCCATTAATTTCCAGACAAAGGAAGCACATTTGGTCTTGATCTCTCAGCAGAGGGAATGCTGAGAGACCAAGCAGCAGAAAGAATGTAGCAAATTTATCTCCACAAACAGTTAAGAAACTCAGTCCTTACACCTCCTCCGTCCTTGTAGTCACTATATTACCTTAATATATTCTTATTGCTATATAACCTTACACTATTCTTATTGCTATTCTACAATATTTTATCACTGTGTACACTTTCTGTTACCCACTTACCTTAAATTTGTATTTTGCCCGTACAAACCCTTAGTCACCTAAGGAGGTATCCGCAAAATACTTTATTCTGCCCGTACAAACCCCTGACCTCTCAGGGTGGTATCCACAGAATACCTGCCTCATCCGTGCAACCCCTGACCTCTCAGGGTGGTATCCACGAGGTTCCTAATAAACTCTTTAAACTATCACATAATGCAATGCTGTACTTTCAGGGCTCTCGCTTAACTTTTTTTCCCTGTTGCATGCCGGGCAACCTTGGTAGTTTTTTAGGTTGCCAACTGACAGGTTAGGTGGTCATTTAAGACGGCTTGCATGACGCGTGCGATAATGTGCTCGGACGAAGTGCGTAGTTACCAGTCGGAATTATACTCAATGAAGCATTCACATATTATTTCTGCTTCAAATAAAGTCACAAACTAAACATATTCACCAATCAAGACATGATATATCCCACAATGACACGCAGCAAAATTATAATACAGTATCTCAACTCTTTTTACACATTGCAATTAATGCAATTTCTATTAGTTCTTTCCACTTCCAACAACAATGTGGTTGGATTATTCAGCATATGATCAACCTGTGTCAATAAATCCTGGACCATGGTAACATATATGCTTAACCATGCACACTACAGATTGATTGATGCAAGCATGTTTTCTGTGAAGGACCGAAAATTACCATAACATGGCCATAGCATGGGTCGTTATTGCTATTGGTACAGAAACACTCTCGCTTCCCACATAATTTATCCACAACAAAATATACAGGTTGCAAGGATATTTCTACAGGCATTTTATGATAATAGCTGTTAAAACCAACTATACCCATCTGACAGGTTAAACATTACACTAGCTGACAAGAGATGGCCAAAGGACATAACTGCAGCAAATGTTCTTTTGGTAATATATTTAAAGGTGTCAAGACGCCACATTACCAGACATTCAGATTAAATGTACGTGTTGTGAACAGCAATGAAGATACCCAGTTTGTAAGCACCAGATTTTTAAAAAAATATTGATAAACGCTGTTTCCATCATTCCCACTTCAGAATTAACGTTAAAATTTCAACTGAAATATCTCCTGACCAAATTTGTGATGTATATGACTGACTGTAGAAGTAAAACCTGGATAAATCCAACGTATAGTTGTGGATGTTGCTCATTAAATAACTACAGTACTGATACTCCATATTAAGAGCATTGATTTTCCGTTAAAATGAATTCTGTAATAACGTGTCAAAGGTAGCAGTGACAATCGAACACTGCGATTTTCATGTTTCACGTGTTCACAATTTTATTAATCGATCTTTATGGATTAAAACAAATAATAACATTGGGAATTAAAACACATTTGATTGCATTCCGTTATCAAACATAGTCAATGTTCGCTCTGAAGACATTTCCAGCACAATAGGGTCAGGGAGGGGGGTGTGTGTGAATCAGTGCGGGCTGGATAGATGGCGGGTGTGGGGGGGTTAGAAGGCAGTCGGTGCAGAATGGATGGATTGAGGCAGGTGAATTAGTACGTGTTGGTTGGAGTAGGTAAAATTGTGAGGGGAGAGCACGGGGGATGTCAGTGGTGTTGAATGGGGGGGTTCAGTACAGGATGGATGGGGGTAGACAAAAGTGCTGGAGAAACTCAGCGGGTGAGGCAGTGTCTATGGAGCGAAGGATATAGGCAACATTTCAGGTCGAGACCCTTCTTCAGACTGTTCCCCCCATACTTCTTGAATGGGAGGATCAGTACAGGATGGATGGGGGGGGGAGATCAGTGCAGGATGAATGGGGGGGTCAGTACAGTGTGGATCGGAGGGTCTGTGCAGGATGAATGGGGGTCACTACAGGATGAATGAGGGGAAGGGGGAAGGTGCAGGGTAAATGGAGGGTGGGTTAGTAATGGATGAATGCATGGATTAGTACAGGATGGATGGGGGATCAGTACAGGATGGATGGAGGAGAAGTGCAGCATGGATGGGAAAGGGGTAAAAAATAGTAGAGAACAGAAACAATATTTATTACATAAAAATGCTACACATAGACCATCTTACCTGTTAATGCAATCTTTAACTTCTTGAGTCATGAACCATGTTTGAAGTAATGTGTTCAGATAACATGTGGCTCCCTGATTATTCAATCCAACAAAATTCATTTCTGATTTTGATCCTGGGTAATTTGAATTGAAAGGAAAAGTTGTTTAAAATCCCAATAGTATCTATTCTGTTCAAGGTTTTTCAATGGAATAACCAACATAATTGTCACAATGCAAGGAAGCAAAAAAGATTTGCTTGGGCCATAGGGGATGAGATTAATTGAGATACTTTGCCCAGTAGTTGAAAGCAGACTTGAGAAAAAAATTAAACAGGAGGTTTTTGAAAAAAAAAGAATATACAGCAGTAGAGAGAATTATTCAGGGAATGCTAAGGACTAGGGATGCAATGGTTGACTGAATTATCACCTCAGAGAGCACGGTGAAATGAGGGTAGGATGAGGTCCAGTGTTACTCAAGTAGAGACTGGTGTCAGGGGTTATGGGGAGAAGACAGGAGAGTGGGGCTGAGAGGGAAAGATAGATCAGCCTTGATTGAGTGGCGGAGTATGGTGGGCCGCATGGCCTAATTCTGCTCCTATAACTTACGAACTTATGACTGCAGACAGCTGCAAGCATAGAAGGCTGGGTCAAGTGAGATCACTTGGTGAATTGACTGAAAATGGCAATCAATAACGTGAACGTAATTTATTTGTCCCCTCCCCCACTAACTGAACACTAAGCCTTGGTAGTGATATCTCATTTTAAATTGAATTGAATCTTAGATTAATTACCCTTTCCCAAAACTTTGAGAAAAATAAACATTTCAGACACATGGAACCGTGGAGGATTGGAGGTGGAGATGGTCGTCTTGGTCGGGGTTCACTTTTAGCATTGTTCCATGAGGGTGACTATACCCATCCACAGCTTTGCTCTTCCTATGAAAGCCTGTAGGTTTTAAACACATTGTCTCTCTCTCTCCCCCGCCCACAGATGCGAACTGGATTTCTGCGTGTTTCTGACTGTATTTTATGAGGGTTTGCCAGTGATGAGGCTACTTTACCTCGGTTCTTGTCAGTATCGACGGCCTTTATTCTCTTACATCCTGCAAAACATCATCAAAAATGTTATGAAGTCAGAACATACAACAAAGAGGGAGAGGGAGAAAAAGTCACACATTGCTGGAGTAACACGGCGGATTAGGCAGCATCTCTGGAGAGCATCATGAACAGAGACCTTTTTTTGAGTCGGGACCCTTCGTCAGACATTCGGAAGTCTGACGTTCACCACATACAACGGTGGATAATGGAGAGTGAGAATTGGCCTCCACAGCATTAGTGAAATACCGCACACGTTTGCAAAAGTGCCTCAATTCGTCTGATCGTTGGTTCAATGCTAAAATATTTGTCTTTACCGTAGCGCGGCTATAATCAAGGGACAACTTACGATTCAACCGCTTATTGATGACAGGCCACCGGTCCAGCCAGGCGATGAACTGGCCAAACGCACAGTAATAAAGCCATGATAGCGTCCACGCGATAGTTCTGTAAATAGTTATCAAAGACACCATCATACCTTCAGTAAAACTACGCTTATTTTTATTTCTACGAAAGACGAACGCTGTCAACTTTCGACTTTCGGTTTCGTTTGTTCTCTGAATCAGAAGACACGGAGCAAAAGGAGAAGGAAGTTCCAGTTTCAATTTACTGTAATTGGCCCCGCGTTACAAGCAAGGTGAACAGCAGAGGTTTTTTTTAGATTTAAAACCAACCTGCTTCCATTAAAACTTAGATTTCAGATGCTGGTGCCCTGGAGTCTGTTGTCATCGATTATGTCATTGGATCCTTTAGGTTTGATTTGAGTTTATTATTGTTTTAGGTTCATTTGTTCATAAGTGATATGAGCAGAATTAGGCCATTCAACCCATCGAGTTTACTCGGCCATTCAATCAAAACTGATCTATCTTTCCCTCTCAACCCCATTCTCCTGCCTTTTCCCGTAAACTTTGATACCCTACTAATCAAGAACCTGTCAGAACATCCAGGTTCAGGAACAGCTTCTTCCCTACAGCCATCAGGATATTAAACACTACAACCTCCAATAAGGTTCTCACCCATCAAACAGCTAACAACGGCCTGTTTCCCTAATTATCATTACTTTTTTGCATATCTTTCATTCGTTGTTCTTTATCTCTCCACATCATCATCTATATCTCTCGTTTCCCTTATCCCTAACTTGTATGAAGAAGGGTCTTGACCCAAACCATCACCCATTCCTTCTCTCCAGAGATGCTGTCTGTCCCGCTGAGTTACTCCAGCTTTTTGTGTCTATCTTGGGTTTAAACCAGCATCTACAGTTCATTCCTACACAACCTCCAATAAGGTCTGAACTGCATAGACTTGGGGGCTTTGGTTTTGTCTTTTTGCACTATAATTGTTTGTTTTTTATGTTTTATATATAGGTGTGTGCGTGCGAGTGTGTGTATTTATATATACATACATATGTGTGTGTGTATATATATGTATATATATATTTATTTATGTGTGTATATATTTATTTATGTGTGTGTGTGTGTGTGTGTGTGTGTGTGTGTATATATAAATATATATATATGTATGTGTGTGTATATTTATTTATATAACTTTATTCATGCCAGTAGGGCAATTGGTCAGGTATATGTGTAGGTATGTACACACTCACTGAACTTTTGTTTCTCATTTATTATATTGTTTGCAGTCTGCTATGTTTACATATTCTGTTGTGCTGCTGCAAGTAAGAATTTCATTGTTCTCTCTGGGACATACAACGATAAAACACTCTTGACTTGAGCTCCATGGTCGTCTGTGACAATGAATTTCACTGGTTCAACAGTCAGGTTAAGAGTGTAGATTTGTTATATGTCCTGAAATGGAACAATGAAATGCTTACTTGCAGCACCACAAACAGATATGTAAACATAGTTATGTTATGGTACCCTTTCATTGAGGAACTGGATTGTAGGGTTTGACAACCGAAAGTAATGGCTTGAATTTAAGGGAGCAATCCTTAATTTGCAACACATATACCTCCCTTTGAGGCAGAAAGTTGGAATAGGAAAAGCACATAGGAAATATTAATGATTATATTAATTCTAAAGAAAAGGTTTACAAGTTGTCAGAATTAAGGAGTAGACCTTTGAATTGGAAAATTTTAGAACTCAAGAAAGGATGGCCAAGAAAATGACAAGGAAGCAGAATGTAAGGATAAACCAGCAGGGTATAAAAAAGACTGACCTTCAAAAAGTATGTGAACAGGAAAAGACCAGTGAGGGAAAATGTCAGTCTTTTTATGAACAGAGGCAATAGAATTTATAAAGAGAAATTAGGAAGTTGCAGATGAATTAAACAAATACTTTGTTTGTGTCTACTTTGTGCTCAAAAGTGTAATATATACATATAACGCAAGAGCATACTGGGAAAACATAATGAGAAAAGAGGCCAACATAGTGAAGGCAACTTTAAGTTTACGTTAGGAGAGGCAATTTATATATTTAGGAGATGTTTTGGCTACAAGGAGTACAGATGATCATGGTGTTCTGTAGACAAGGCTTGGGGCAATAAAATTAATCATGGGATGAGGATTCCTTATTACACCCACTTGTCAGACAAGTAGGTGGATGTTTGTTACAAGAGGAAGAGTGGGGCAGCACAGTGGTGTAGCAGTAGAGTTACTGCCTTACAGCGCAAGAGACCTGGGCTCAATCTTGACGTTGGGTGTTGTCTGTATGTTCTCCCTGTGTCCGCATGGGTTTTCTCCGGTTTCCACCCACATTCCAAAGACGTGTAGGTTTGTAAGTGATTGGCTTCTGTAAATTGTCCCTAAAGTGTAGGATAGAACTAGTCTATGGGTGTTTGCTGTTCGGCACAGACTCACAGGACTGAAGGGCCTGTTTCCGTGCTGTATCTTTAAACTAATGTTGATAACCGATTAATTATTTCCAAAATGTAATATCTGCATGTAATAATTAAAATAAAGAATATGAGGCCATGGGTGCTATGAATCTGAAACTTGGCAGGGCTGCCAACTCTCGCACTTTGAGCGTGAGAGTCACGCATTTCAGCCAATTCTCATGCTCGCACGCTGATGACAGAATTCTCACTGTGTCTTCAGTCCCTGCACAGTTTGTCTCTGCGTCACATGACAGCGATCTGTGCGGTCTGGGGCTGTGAGTGACGTCGGGTCTCTTCTCTTCTCTTCTCTCTTGGTCGGATGTGCAGCCGCCGACAACATGAAGCAGCCGGAGACAGAACTAACCAGGTGAATCGGTTGTAAAACATGGGGGGGGGGGCGGGGGGGGACCACAATGAGGCCAAACATCTAGGACAGGGTTCGGCAACCTACGGCACATGGAAAACCGCGTATTTTATTCGATTAGTTTCTGCGGGGTCGGGGCGGGTGAGCCGACCTGGGAACTGCAGCCAGTCCCTGGGACGCGAGCTAATCTGGGAACTGCAGCCAGTCCCTGGGACGCGAGCTAATCTGGGAACTGCAGCCAGTCCCGGGTCACACAGAATGCCAATTTGATCAGTATGGACAAATTGGGCCAGCCATGTACATGTTGTATAACTCTAACTCTATGCAGATCTGAATGGCCTTAGAATTACCATTTAAGCAAAATTGCCCCTACTTTCCCCATTTTGATTCTTGAGATTAATATCCCTTTGCTTTGTTAACAGCGTTAAAGTACTTATGAGGTAGAGTCAGGAAAGGGAACATGTTATTTTTTTTTAGTTTACTTTAATTTGTTAGTTGATTGTTAGTTGACTGCCATCATTTCTGAAATGGTCTTAAACTTAACTGTTATAAAGCAGTAATAAGTGATTTTTGTCCAAACATTTGGAACTTGCATAAAATGTTTGCATTATTAGACAATAGACAATAGACATTAGACAATAGGTGCAGGAGTAGGCCATTCGACCCTTCGAGCCAGCACCGCCATTTAATGTGATCATGGCTGATCATCCCCAATCAGTACCCCGTTCCTGCCTTTTCACCATATCCCCTGACTCCACTATAGATACATAGATACATAGAAAATAGGTGCAGGAGTAGGCCATTCGGCCCTTCGAGCCTGCACCGCCATTCAATATGATCATGGCTGATCATCCAACTCAGTATCCCGTACCTGCCTTCTCTCCATACCCCCTGATCCCTTTAGCCACAAGGGCCACATCTAACTCCCTCTTAAATATAGCCAATGAACTGGCCTCAACTACCCTCTGTGGCAGAGAGTTCCAGAGATTCACCACTCTCTGTGTGAAAAAGTTTTTCCTCATCTCGGTCTTAAAGGATTTCCCCCTTATCCTTAAGCTGTGACCCCTTGTCCTGGACTTCCCCAACATCGGGAACAATCTTCCTGCATCTAGCCTGTCCAACCCCATAAGAATTTTGTACGTTTCTATAAGATCCCCTCTCAATCTCCTAAATTCTATAAGCGCCCTCTCCAGCTCTCTCTTGAAAGCATCCAGAGAATCTGCCTCCACCGCCCTCTGAGGCAGAGAATTCCACAGAGTTAGCAGGGCTGCCAACTCTCATGCATTGAGCGTGAGAGTCATGCATTTCACAAAATACTCACTCTCTCACGCTGATCACAAATTTCTCATGCTCAAAAATCTGCAGGTGCTGGAAGTTCAAATTAAAGCAAAAATTGTTTTAGAGGTGAGTAAAAACCACGAGGGGGATATAAGGTGAATGCATAGTCTTTTTCATGGGATGTGTGATTCAAGAACTAGAGGGCATTGGTTTAAAGCAGAGATGTCAAACTACCGGCCGGCGGGATGATTTTGTGTAAAGAAAAACGTTAGTTTCTCCCGTGCAGATGTTGTGATAGGTGAGACACGGCGGTGGTCCCAGCACCAACCCCCCTCACCCTCCCCCCCGCCCCTCCGCCCCTCCGAAGCACCGCACACATCTCCCATCCTTACCTCCAGCGGCTCTGTGTCCATCGGCTGATCTGTCCACACCCCATGGAGTTTTAACACCGGCCCGGAGCCAGGAGCGGACCGGGTGAGTGGGAGCGTCGGTAATGCCTACGGAGCCACGGGGATGGATTTCGGGCTAAGGCTCCGCTCCGATGCCTGACCCCCCGGTCACTGAATCTCACCTCCCGCGGACCCCAGCTGGACACAGAGCTGAAAAATGCGGAAGCTCCCTACCGTGGTAGGGGGACACCCCCTCCCACACCCTTCCCCCCCTCGGTTGCTACGCTCCCTCGCAATTTCTCACTCTCAACTCTCACCCAATGTTGGCAGCCCTGTGTTCTCTCAGGATGTTTCCCAGTGCTTACTATTTAGGCCTGGATTAAGCTGACCTGTTTGAGAAACTCACCACTGCTGCACGAGTTGGTCTTTGTACCTGCCTGGTCTGAGCAGTATTTGAGAGGGTGACTGGGACCCACATGCAAGCTAGATTCTGAGTACAGATTACACATAATCCCCTCCAACAGAGTTATTAAAAAAATGATGAGAGGCATGGAATGGGTAGGCAGTCATAACCTTTCACCCTGGATGGAAATGTCAAAGACTAGACAGCATTGCTTTAAGGTGAGAGAGCCAAAGTTTAAAGGAGATGTGCCCGACAAGTTTTTCACACAGAGAATGGTGGTGCCTGGAACATGCTGCCAGCGATGGTGGCAGAAGCAGATACAATAGTGGTGTTTAAGGGGCACGTGAATATGTAGGATACAGAGCAACAGTAGAGTTGCTGCCTTACAACGCCAGGGTCCTGGGTTCCATCCTGACAACGGATGGTATCTGTGCGATGTTAGTACGTTCTCCCTGTGACCGCGTGGATTTTCTCTGCACACCAAAAATGTATAGGTTGGTGGTTAATTTTATACAAACAAATGATACTTCAGGTATATCGCCTACTTTATTTTGGGAATCTTTTAAAGCATACATTAGGGGTATTATAATTTCATATCAAGCTTTTCAAAATAAAAAGAATAAGAATGAACAAAGACAGTTAGAAGAACTTATTAGACAAATGGATATAGATAATGCTAAAGATCCATCAATAGATAAACATAATAAAATAATAATTTTAAAATTTAAATTAAATAAATTATTATCTGCAAAACTTATAAGACTTTTTCAAATTACAAAACAAGAGCACTTTGAATTTGGGGATAAACCGCATAAACTTTTGGCTCGCCAGCTAAAAAAACGAGAAAAGGAACATACTATACCAAAGATCAAATCAGATAAAGGGGAATTATTAACAACACCGAAGGATATTAATAAAAGATTTGCGCAATTTTACGAGAATTTGTATACATCTAAAACGATAATTGATTCCGATAATATCACAAAGTTCTTGGATACCTGTAATCTTCCAAAGTTAGAGCTGAAGGAACAAGAGGAACTGGGTGCACAAATCTCAATTAAGGAATTAGAAGATACAATAAACTCATTAAAGAATGGAAAAACACCAGGCCCTGATGGATTTACTAATGAATTTTATAAAAGCTTTTATGATAAACTAATACCAAGATTACAAAAAATGTACCAATACGCTTTTAAAAAACGAATACTACCTGATACATTAGCGGAATCAACGATTACATTAATACCTAAGAAAAATAAAGATTTAGAAGAACCTGGTTCATATAGAGCTATAGCATTGTTAAACACAGATCAAAAAATATTAGCGAAAACATTAGCTAGAAGATTAAGTAAATACATTAGTAAATTAATAAACCCAGATCAGACAGGGTTTATCCCTAAGAGATACTCTTCTAATAATATGAGACGTCTACTCAACATAATGCACTCACACAAATCTGAAGATCAAGAATTATCAATTATTTCGCTGGATGCTGAAAAAGCATTTGATCAAGTAGAATGGAATTATATGGATAAAGTATTACAAAAATTTCAACTGGGAGAGAATTTTATTTTATGGATTAAGTTACTATATAACAAACCTACAGCTAGAATACTAACTAATAACATATTATCCTCGAAATTTCAACTATCAAGGGGAAATAGACAAGGATGCTCATTATCACCACAGCTGTTTGCTCTCATTATTGAACCGCTAGCAGAAAAAATTAGAATACACCCTGATATTCATGGATATAATACTAAAGACTCAGATAATAAAATATCTTTATATGCGGATGATATATTACTGTATATAACAAAACCTCAAATCACTATACCAAATATATTAAATTTAATTGAAGACTTTGGATCTTTTTCTGGATATAGAATAAATTGGAATAAAAGTGAAATTATGTCAATAAAACCGAAAGATTCAACACATCTTTTAAAATTCCCTTTTAAAATAGCTACAGAAAAATTTAAATATTTGGGAATCGAAATTACCAGAACATATCAAGGTATGTTCAGGGCAAATTTTGACCCCCTACTTAATAAATTAAATACACTAATTAAATTCTGGAAAACGCTCCCGATGTCTTTAATAGGCCGAATAAACGCAATAAAAATGATCTTTTTACCACAAATTTTATACCTATTTCAATCAATTCCTATATACTTACCTAAGAAGTTTTTTAAAAAACTTGACTCAGATATCACTAATTTTATATGGGACTATAAATCACATAAAATACAAAAAACTCATCTGAATAAACCTAAAGTATTGGGGGGTTTAGCACTACCTAATTTTATGTATTATTATTGGTCAGTAAATATTAAAAACATGATTCAACTGATGGATAACTCCGCCCAGCAAGTAGACTGGATTGTAATGGAGAAAGAGGATTGCTCCTCTAGAAACATTGGAGCGATCCTCCTCTCTCCAATGAAACTGAATAACATAAATTATAATAAGAACCCAATTATTCATAGTACAATCCGTATTTGGAAACAAATAAAACAAAATTTAAAATTAAGAAATTTATCACTTTTATTACCTATAGTCAATAACCCTTCGTTTAGTCCTTCTATTATAGATAAAGCTTATACACAATGGGATAGACTAGGAATTAAAACGCTTGGTGACTTGTATGAAACTGGAAAATTACTTTCATTTCAACAATTACAAATAAAATATAAACTCGGAAATAATCAATATTTTAAATATTTTCAAATATGCGACTATTTGAAAAAATATACAAAAGATCATTATAATAACCCAGTAGATGTATTGGACGAGGCAATGCAGATAAAAGCGGAATCAGCAAACTTAATATCATATTTGTATAATATTATTTTAAATGTACAAATACCACCTACGGAGGGTATCAGAAAAGACTGGGAACAAGAGTTAGCGATTAAAATTTCAAAGGAAAGTTGGAATGAATACTTATTAAATGTGCATAAATGCTCGATTAATGTAAGACACACTTTAATACAATTTAAAATTTTACATAGATTATATTATTCGAAAACTAAAATTCATAAAATTTTCCCAAACGTATCATCTATTTGTGATAAATGTCAATCCCAAGAAGCTACTATAGCGCACTCATTCGTCTTCTGTACAAAAATTCAAAAATTTTGGAATGACATTTTTGAAATCTTTACAAAGTTATTTAAAACAAGACTGATACCCAAAGCAGAATGGATTATCTTCAGAATAACGGAAGATGATCCAGAACTAAATGTGTTTCAAAAGAAATTAATGGACTATGGGTTAATAACTGGAAAAAAGCTAATTCTAAAATTTTGGAAGAAGGCTCCAATACCAACTATAAATATGTGGATTTCAAATATGTTTGAAACACTACACCTAGAAGAGATAAGACTCCTCCTAGCAGGTAAACCAGATCACTTCCACCTGACGTGGTCTGCATTTATAGAATTATTACAAACATAGGGTGCAAAAGTACTTAAAAAAAAAAAAAAAAAATGGAGGTCGGGTAAGGGGGGATGATAGTTGAAGAGTTGGTATGTCCTATTTACGTAATGCTCAAAAAAAAAAATATATATATATATATATATATTTTTTCCTCTCTCTTTTTCTCTTTTTTTTTCCTAGGGCCTATTTCTTAACTCTTTTTCTTTTGTTTTTAATTTCGCTCTCATAGGGTCTTCGTCCTTTTTTGTTGTTACATTTTCTACACTTTTCTACACTTTCACTTTTTCCTTCACTTTCTTCTCTCTTTCAATCTTTTCCTTTTTTAGTGTAAAAAAAAAAAAAATAAAGGGAGTACATTAATTGTAAGAAGATACAAATGACGAGTATTAATGTATGTGGTTGTAATGTAATGTACTTCTAATAAATAAAAATTAAAAAAAAAAAAAAAAAAAAAAAAAAATTATAATTGTAAAATGTCCCAAGTGTGTTGGATAGTACTAGTGTACGGGGTGATCACTGGTCGGTGCGGACTTGGTGGGCCGAAGGGTCTTTTTCCATGCTTTGTCTCGAATGTCTAAATGAAGAAGAGGAAGGAGGCTCTGCAACGTGAGTTTAGAGAGTTAGGAAGAAGACTGAAAACCAGGACTTCTAGGATGGTTGTCTCTGGATTGCTTCCAGTACCTCGTGTTGATGAGGGCAGGAACAAGGAGATAGGGGATCTGAATGTGTGGCTGGCGGGCTGCTGCAGGGAGCAGGGATTTAGATTTATAGACCACTCGGATCTTTTCTGGGGTAGGGGTGACCTATACAAAAGGGACGGGTTACACCTTAACTGGAAGGGGACCAACGTTCTGGCAGGCAGGTTTGGTCCCCCTCCAGTTAAGGTGTAACCCGTCCCTTAAACCCGTGCTACACGTGTGGGTTTAAACTAAATAGCGGGTGGGAGGGGTTGACAAATTGGAAGTATAAAGATGGAGTTAATGGGGAAGTGAGTACAGGAAAAGTTACAAAAAGACTCCAGAATTAATGGGAATGAAAGTTCGTGAAGGGATATGAGACTAAGGTCAGAGCCAATAGTGACTGGTGTGAAAGGGGAGGTGAATATCGAAGTTAAAGTGTTGTATATGAATGCGCGAAGTATAAGAAATAAAGTGGAGGAGCTTAAGGCTCAGTTTGAAATTGGCAAGTATGATGTTGTGGGAATTACAGAAACATGGCTGCAAGAGGACCAGGCTTGGAACTGAATATTCAGGGGTATACGTCCTATCGAAAAGCCAGACAGGTGGGCAGAGGGGATGTGGTAGCTCTGTTGCTGAGGAATGAAATTCCATCCCTTGTGAGTCGTGACATAGAATCAGGAGATGTAGAGTCAGTATGGGGAGAACTGAGGAATTGTAAGGGTAAAAAGACCCTAATGGAAGTTATCTACAGGCCCCCAAACAGTAGCCTGGATATAGGGTGCAAGTTAAATCAAGAGTTAAAATTGGCATCTAGCAAATGTAATGCTACGGTCGTTATGGGAGATTTCAATATGCAGGTAGACTGGGAAAATCAGGTTGGTACTGGTCCCCAAAAATGGGAGTTTGTGGAGTGCCTCCGAGATGGATTCTTAGAGCAGCTTGTACTGGAGCCTACCAGGGAGAAGGCAATTCTGGATTTAACGATGTGTAATGAACCGGATTTAATAAGGGAACTCAAGGTAAAGGAGCCATTAGGAGGTAGTGACCATAATATGATGTTTTAATCTACAATTTGAGAGGGAGAAGGGGAAATTTAAAGAGTCAGTATTACAGTTGAGCAAAGGGGACTATGGAGGCATGAGGGAGGAGCTGGCCAAAGTTGACTGGAAAGAGATCCTTGCAGGGATGACAGTGGAACAACAATGGCAGATTTTATTTCTGGGAACAATACAGAAGGTGCAGGATCAGTTAATTCCAAAGAGGAAGAAAGATTCTAAGGGGGGTAAGAGGTGACTGTGGCTGACAAGGGAAGTCAAGGACAGTGTAAAAATAAAAGAGAAGAAGTATAACATTGTAAAGATGAGAGGGAAGCCAGAGGATTGGGGAACTTTTAAAGCAACAGAAGATAACTAAAAAGGCAATATGGGGAGAAAAGATGAGATACAAAGGTATAAAGGAGGATAGTAAAAGCTTATTTAGGTATGTGAAGAGGAAAAAATTAGTTAAGGCAAATGTGGGCCCCTTGAAGACAGAAACAGGTGAATGTATTATGGGGAACAAAGAAATGGCAGACGAGTTGAACAGGTACTTTTGATCTGTCTTCACTAAGGAAGACACAAACAATCTCCCAGATGTACTAGTGCCAGAGGACCTAGGGTGATGGAGTAACTGAAGGAAATTCACATTAGGCAGGAAATGGTTTTGGGTAGACCGATGGGACTGAAGGCTGATAAATCACCAGGGCATCCCAGGGTACTTAAGGAAGTTGCTCAAGAAATCGTGGACACATTTGTGATTATTTTCCAATGTTCTATAAATTCAGAATCAGTTCCTGCGGATTGGAGGGCAGCTAATGTTATCCCACTTTTTAAGAAAGGGGGGGGAGAGAGAAAACAGGGAATAATAGACCAGTTAGCCTGACATCAGTGGTGGGGATGATACTGGAGTCAAGTATAAAAGATGAAATAGCGGCACATTTGGATAGCAGTAACATGGATTTACGAAGGGGAAATTATGCTTGACGAATCTTCTAGAATTTTTTGAGAATGTAACTAGGAAAAGGGAGAGCCAGTGGATGTAGTGTACCTGGACTTTCAGAAAGCCTTTGATAAGGTCCCACTAGGAGATTAGTGGGCATGGTATTGGAGGTAGAGTACCGACATGAATCAAAAATTGTTTGGCAGACAGGAAACAATGAGTAGGGATTAACCGGTCCCTTTCAGAATGGCAGGCAGTGACTAGTGTGGTACTGCAAGGCTCGGTGCTGGGACCGCAGCTATTTACAATATGCATTAATGATTTAGATGAAGGGATTAAGAGTAACATTAGCAAATTTGCAGATGACACAAAGCTGGGTGGCAGTGTGAAATGTGAGGAGGATGCTATGAGGATGCATGTTGGTCTTCATAACAAGAGGAGTTGAGTATGGGAGTAAAGAGGTCCTTCTACAGTTGTACTGGGCCCTAGTGAGACCACACCTGGAGTATTGTATGCAGTTTTGGTGTCCAAATTTGAGGAATGACATTCTTACTATTGAGGGAGTGCAGCGTAGGTTCACAAGATTAACTCCTGGGATGGCAGGACTGTTATATGTTGAAAGAATGGAGTGACTAGGTTTGTATACACTGGAATTTAGAAGGATGAGAGGGAATCTTATTGAAACATATAAGATTATTAAGGGATTGGACACATTAGAGGCAGGAAACATGTTCTCGATGTTGGGGGAGTCCAGAACCAAGGGCCACAGTTTAAGAATAAGGAGTAGGCCATTTAGAACGGAGATGAGGAAAAACTTTTTAACCCAGAGAAATGTGAATCTGTGGTATTCTCTGCCTCAGAAGGCAGTGGAGGCCAATTCTCTGGATGGTTTCAAGTGAGATAGTGGGGTCAAGGGATATGGGGAGAAGGCAGGAAAGGGGTACTGATTGTGATTGATCAGCCATGATCACAGAGACTGGCGGTGTTGGCTTGAAGGGCTGAATGGCCTGCTTCTGCACCTATTGTCTATTGTCTATTGATATGGATCACTTGCAGGCAGATGACATATTTATCTTGGCATCATGCTTGGCACAGACATTACATGCTAAATGGCCTATTCTTGCGCTACTCTGTTCTATGTTGCATGCATATGCTCTGTGTGACTGCAGGAGTGATCCATTTGAAGTTTAAACAATTATCATGAAAGGTTTTGTTAAACAGGATCACCTTGTTAAGCTTGCCCCAACCAGATCAAGTGTTCCTTCATTATCACGTGTACCAAGGTGGAGTGAGTTTGTTTTTTTGCATGCAGGTCAGTAAGATGATTGCCAAACATAAATACATTCCCGGTTCAGTACACGGATACATTGACCACTTGTGCTCGGCCTGCATTGTTGGGGGGGGGTTTCCCGTTGCTTGCTTCTTGCCGCCTAAAGCAGGCAAGCTGTCGATGCCCCTTCTGCACGATTCGCCGTGGAAAGCAGCGGCAGAACCTGCCCTGTTCGAATTCCCCCAGCGCTGCATTCGGGGACCTGCCGCTTTGAACCCAAACCAGATCAGAACTGGAGCAAGATCAGAGACTTCAATCAATTTCAGTCCAGGAAGGTAGGGCCCAAAATAACCCCGCTGGGTCCATTCTGCAATGTCTTCTTGTGTAGGAAGGAACTGCAGATGCTAGTTTACACCGAAGATAGACACAAAATGCTGGAGTAACTCAGCGGCATCTCTGGAGAGAAGGAATGGGTGACGTTTTGGGTTGAGACCCCCCCCCCCTTCATTTGCCCGACCCACTTAAACACTATACTCATGAATTAAATGAAGATTTTTTGCACATATATCTTTATTTTAAAATTGATATCATATTTTTTAAATATGCCGACTGTTGGAAAACATAATCAAATAATAAGAAAAAGGTACATTTTTGCATTAACTACACACAGATTTGCCCGACGGAAAATAGAATATAAGTCATCATGAACATTTTCTTCACTTGTTCAATTTCAATTGATGACAATAGCTCATTACAAATGCCAACGTTTGTATAGAAAGTATACTTCCTATGTTCATGATGGGCAAGATTTGAAATGGGCATAGGCAATCATAAGTTCATAAGTGATAGGAGCAGAATTAGCCCATTCGGCCCTTCAAGTCTACTTCGCCATTCAATCATGGCTGATCCCTCTCAGCCCCATTCTCCTGCCTTCTCACCATAACTCCTGACACCAAACATATACTGCATCTACTTTAGAGAGCAATGTACATAGATACATATATATATTAAACCACGATTGCGGTTGACGTCTCTGAATAATATCATATGTAATAAAAAATATAATTTATCGGTAATAACAGCCGAGATTAATAAAGTTAAATGGTGTGGCATGTGAGATTACTTCAGAAAGGCTCTTCAAATCTCCAATCCTGCTCCTCCAAGTAGTCTGCAAACGGTGCATATTGTGGATCGGTCCTTGATCCCGTAATCTGATAATGTTTTTTCATTTTCCAATTCCTGGTTGGAGAAAAGTAGTCTCAGATCATCTATACCTGCGAGTCCTGCAAAAGAGAGAACGTAAGAAAGAAAGCTAAACACCACCCAATACTATTTTGTTTAAGAAAGAACTGCAGATGCTCCAATACTATTTTAGACTCTTTGGTTAGTAATTCGTCTGATTTAAAAAAAATATATATGCTTAAACCCAGCGTCGCATCGAGAAAACTGAATTCAAAGATTGTAATGTGTAGGAAGGAACTGCGAATGGTGGTTTAAACCGAACATAGGCACAAAAAGCTGGAGTAACTCAGCGGGACAGTCAGCATCTCTGGAGAGAAGGATGACGTCTCTGGGTGACGTTTCGGGTCGAGACCCTTCTTCAGACTGGTTAGGGATAAGGGAAACGAGAGATATAGGCGAAGATGAAAGAACAATGAATGAACGACATGCAAAAAAGTAACAAATGTAATATTAGCAACAAAAGCGCGCAGTTACTTATCAGTCAGTTCACCCGAAGCCCAGTTTCAACCCAGCACTAAACGAACCAAAGTGTTAACCGATTTTCATCTTAGTCATTTCGGAAAGTAGTATGATACATGTTATTCAGGTACCCGTGAGAGAAGGTAGTCTCGTTATCAGCAATTTCTTTAACGTGACGATCTTCATCACCTTGAATTCACTTTCAGACTCCGATATATCAATACTTTTTCTTTCGTTGTTGATTCCAATCGTAATTAGTTGATAGGTTCTTTCCATTTCGCTGTCACCGCAACTTTCGGTAGCTGCGGCGAATTTGAGGGCTGGATGGAAGTTTGTGGTGAGCGCTTTGTGGAGCACTGTTCACTATAGCCACCTTGATCTCCCATGTCAGTCATTTTAATTCCCTGGCCTAGTTTCTGCTCTTTCACTCCAAATGTAGGGTCTTGAATTGAAAAGTCGACTGAACATTTGTCTCCATTTATGGAAATTATTTGGATGAAGGCTTTGAAGGTAAAGTTGCTAGATTTTCTGCCAATGTTGAGATTAGATAGCACAGAGTCTTGTACCCAGAGTAGGAGAATCAAAAACCAGAGGGCATAGGTTTAAGGTGAGGGAGGAAAGATTTAATAGGAACCTGAGCAGCATCCTTTTTTATGCAAAGGGTGGTAGGTATATGGAACAAGCTGCCGGAGGAGATAGCTGAGCCAGGTATTACCACAACATTTAAAAAAAACCATTTTGGACAAGTTCATGGATAGGATAGTTTTAGAGAGAATGTGTAGGAAGGAACTGCAGATGCTAGTTTGGACAAGTACATGCCTGAGCCACTGAGTTCCACCTTCTATTTTTTGCTCTTGTAAAGGATTGTTGATTCAGGATTGTACCTTCGGACAGCCTTAAGCAATTCCAATACCAAGAAATCACTTTGGTGCATAAATATCAATAACCTTCAATCGCTTCAGACAAACTGAATAGCTTTACCACATTATAGCTATTCAACAAAGTAGGGATTATGCACTGTGAAAATAGCGAACATATGCCATATTCCAGAATTTCCAGCCTTATTTTCCGCTACTTAATGGCCAATGTTGGATCATTTCAGAGCAATAGGAATTGGAAAAGATAAGCGATAAGATACTCAGAGCTTTAGCTGTCCACAAAAGACCAGCACCGTCCACATTATAAAGAATGAATTAATAAGATTGCATGACACAGTGGCACCAAAATTACTATTTCAGCTTTAGAGCTCTGTCAATGCTGACCTTCTCTAATGGCTGTGTGGAGTCTGCATGTTCTCCCCATGACCTCCTGAGAGTTCTGCCTTCCTCCGCATCCCAAAGACATGCTGGTAGGTTAATTGACTACTGCAACTGACCCCTTTACTGTATCTAAGTGACAAAATAATCACAGGGTACTGTGAGAGGGATTCATTTCACATGACAAAGAGTTATAATGAATAAACAAACAACTGGGACTCCGATGAGGTTAGGACCTGGCATGGACTTAGTGTGCCAAATGGCCTCCATCTTTGTTCACAGTAAATGAGTTGAAAAGAGGAGACAGAAAGCAGAAATTTACACGCAGTTAGCTTTAAACGTCTCACTGGAGAAACATGAGATATATTATTACAGTAGGGCTCCTAGAAAAATGAATCCTAATAGGGCAAAGCCAATATTGTTTTATGAAGAGAAAATCATATTTGACCAATTTATTTGTATTCTTTGAAGAAGCAACATGTGCTGTGGATAAAGTGGATCCAGTCAATAAACAGTCCGTAGATTTCCAGATGCCATTTAAGAAGATGCCATGTTCAAAGTTATCGCAGAAGATAAAAGATGGCGTAGAAGGTAACAGATTGATGTTGACACAACATTGGTCGGTGACAAGAAATAAAAGAGTTGGGGAATCTGTCATTTTCTGATTGGCAAGAATGTAATGAGTGGTGTACCACAAGGACTGGTGCTGAGGCATTTTTTGTAATTTGTAATAATTATTTTGATGAAGGTTTTGAAGGTAAGGTTGCTAGATTTTCCGTTGATGCTAAAATGTGATAGGGTAAATGCACAGAGCAAGAGGATGAGAGATGATCTTATAGAAGTGTATAAGATCATGAGAGGATTAGATAGGTTGAATGCACAGTCTTGTACCCAGAGTAGGGGAATCAAAAACCAGAGGACATAGGGTTAAGGTGAGGGAGAATACATTTAATAGGAACCTGAGGGGCATCTGTTTTTATGCAAAGGGTGGTAGGTATATGGAACAAGCTGCCGGAGGAGATAGCTGAGGCAGGTACTACCACAACAGTGAAAAAAGCATTTGGACAAGTACATGGATAGGATAGGTTTAGCGGGAATGTGTAGAAAAGAACTGAAGATACTGGTTTAAACTGAAAATAGATACAAAAAGCTGGAGTAGCTCAGCGGGTCAGGGACTCAGGTGACAGGTGCCCAGGGCCGGATTTAGATGAAGAGAGGCCCTAAGCTATTTCACTTGTGAGTCCCCCCCCCCCCTCCCAATCCCCCACCCCCACGACTAGAGGACCATGACTACCCGACAGTGACAGTGTGACACTTTTAGATCCGACTGTATGTTGTCATTAAACAGTTTGTTTTAAAATACATATTGGATTGACCGCGGAGCGGGTGATGCCTTACCTGGATTGCCGTTTGAAGCTCTGGAGTGTTGGGCCTGCTGCTTCAACATCATGGAGCTGTGGTTTGCGGAGCTCCCAGCCTCGGGCCGCGCTGAATTTAATATCGCGGAGCCCTGGGAACCCTTTGCCGAGGGCCGCCAGCGTGAATCTCCACCCAGCTCAACCTGTGGACTTCGGGAGCCGCGGTCTCCGGTAGGAAGTGGCTGATTCGGAAGTCCAAGCCGCTGAGAATATTCTCCTGTTCCGATGTCGGATGGTGACCCCCCAAATTTCATGTACCAATGGCAATGAGGGGGGGTCCAAGAGGAGGGGGCCGTTGGAGACGGGTAAAGAGATCATCAATGGGGGCGAGGACTCCTTTCCATGGAAGGACACTGTGAGGCGGAGGCGACGGAAGAAGAGCTCCAAATCGCAGCGGGCGCGGAACTCATTGAGATGGGGATGGAGGAGGACAAAGGTGAGGACCGACCGTTCGGTATCTGAGAGGGGGAGGTCAGGGGAGATGGTGAACACACGGTAGGGATAGGGGATGGGGCTGCAGGAAGGCAGGTGAGTGGACTGAGGCCAAGGCGATGTCTGGCGATGGGTGGTCAGGGGGTAGGGGGGTATGAGGACTGTAGTGTGGGTGGGGAAGAGCTGGGGCCACATGGTTTGAGGGGAATGGGGAAGACCCAGTGTAACAGCCACTGAGATTACCAGGGTTAGGGGGCCTAGCACTAGGACCCAGCGCAGTCAAACCCGGGGGAGTTGAAGTCTGCTGCGTGGAAGCTTCAGGCCCGGTGCTGACTCCAGGCTGCAGGTAAGGCGATGGACCGGGCTGCTGGAGGGCGGTGGAGTGGCCAGGGTCAGCGGGCAAAGAGTAGGAGGTCCCGGTGTGCGGATGGTCGGTGAGGCAGCGAGGTGAGTAGGCCCCCCTAGATCTCGAGGCCCTAAGCTTAAACTTGTCTAGCTTATATGTAAATCCGGCCCTGCAGGTGCCTACTGATAAATACAGTTCCCCAAGTGAAGCACTTGATTATTAATGCACAGTTTGAAAATATTTATAAGGGGGATTTTGGTAGAAATCTCAATCAGGATTCCAAAGGAAACACTGAAGCAAATATTTGCATTTCATTCTTTGAATTTAAGAACAAAAGCTAACAAATGGAAGGTGATGTGGGCTATTTGGCCCTTTCTGCCAGCTCTATAGTTCAGTACTATTATGGCTGATCTTTTATTTCCGAACCACTTGACTGTGTTAACCCTTATTAATTTGGGTTAATTAAGAGATACAGCACGGAAACAGGCCCTTCAGCCCACTGAGTCCATGCCAACCAGCGATCTCCGCACACTAACACTATCTTATACAAACCTGTAGGAGGAAAACCCACACAAGTCATGGGGCGAACGTACAAACTCTGTGCAGACAAGCATTCATAGTCAGGATTGAACCTGGGTCCCTGGCACTGTTAAGGCTGCAACTCTACCACTGTTGCACCATGCCGCCCTGTACACGACCCTTTAATATCTGAAAATTGGTCCTTCTCTGTCTCTGAAACCAAGGCTCCACAGCCCACCTGGATGGAAAATTCCAAATGTTCTCTCTCTGCTGGGAGAAGAAATGTCACTTTTGTCTCAAATGGCACCTAAATGTCACCTCTGTTCTTATTTTGAGACTGTGCCTCATGGTTCTAGACAACTTCACCAGAAGGGCCTTTCTTGCATTCAGGGCACCCTGTCAAACCCTAAAAAGAGGTTTATGTTTTCATGGGATCACCTCTTATCCTTCTAAATGCAGGAAAGTAGAGATTAAAATGTCTGCTCAATCTCTCCTTAGAGGACAAACCTATGAAAAGGACGTTAATTTAGGAAGGAGATGAGGAGAAATGTCTTTAGTCAGAGGGTAGTGAATCTGTGTAATTCTTTGCCACAGAAGGCTATGGGGGCTGTCAGTGGACATTTTTGAGGCAGAGATAGATAGATTCTTGATTCGTACAGGTGTCAGAGGGAGATGGTAGGGGAATGGGGTTGGGAGGGAGAGATAGATCAGCCATGATTGAATGGCGGAGTAGACTTGAAGCTCCAAATGGCCTAAATCTACTCCTATCACTTATGAACTTATGAAGTAAGAGAGAGAGAAAGATGCAAGGAACTGCAAATGCTGGCTTACACAAAAAAAGAGACAGTGTTGAGGAGAAATGTGGTGTCGAGAGAAGAGGTAACGAATGCAAGGTGAGGATTCCTTGTCAAAGATAAAGACCTTGGTGAAGATGAGGAATGTTGGACTCGGGAGCAGGGGTCATTAATGGGAGGCTCGCCCCAAAACGTCATCTATCCTTTTTCTCCAGAAATGCTGCCTAATCCGCAGAGTTACTCCAGCAATTTGTGTCTTTATTTTCCCATGAAGCAAACTAGATCATCTTTGCTGCATTGCCTCTTTCACAAGTATATCTGTGTTTGCACAGGGAGACCAAACTTCTGCACAGCATTCCAAATCTGATATGCCCTTTATAATTTGAGCAAGCTATCTCTTGCTCTAATGATCTTGCCAAATAGGACAGTATTCCTCACTACTTGCTGAACGTCAAGTGAGCCATGTATAAGAACATCTATTACAATTTGAATACTAATATCTTTCATTTCCTCACTTTTGAAAATTGCTTTTTCTCTTTGTTTTCTAACAATGGTAGATACTACTATATACACAACATTACTAGATAGTGAGACTGAACCTGCCAAAAATATTTAGTTTTAACTTTGTTTTAATTGAGAGATACAACATTGAAACAGGGCCTCCAGCCCACCAAGTCCACAATGAACATCGATCACCTGTTCTATGTTATCCCACTTTCTCACTGCCCACTGCCTACATACTAGATAGAGGTAAATTACAGAGGCCAATTAACCTACAAACCCACAAGTTGCTGGGATGTGTGGGGAAACCGGAGCAAACTCCACACAGACAGCACCGAGATCAGGATCAAACAGGGTCTCTAGCGGTGTGAGGCAGCAGCTCTACCTGAATAAGGGGTGGGCCATTTAGTACTGAGATGAAGAAAAACTTCTTCAACCAGAGAGTTGTGAATCTGTGGAATTCTATGCCACAGAAGGCAGTGGAGGCCAATTCACTGGATGTTTTTAAAGGAGAACTAGATATAGTTCTTAGGGCTAACGGAATAGAAACATAGAAACATAGAAAATAGGTGCAGAAGTAGGCCATTCGGCCCTTTGAGCCTGCACCGCCTTTTGATATGATCATGGCTGATCATCCAACTCAGTATCCCATCCCTGCCTTCTCTCCATACCCCCTGATCCCTTTAGCCACAAGGGCCACATCTAACTCCCTCTTAAATATAGCCAATGAACTGGCCTCAACTACCTTCTATGGCAGAGAATTCCACAGATTCACCACTCTCTGTGTAAAAAATGATTTCCTCATCTCGGTCCTAAAAGTCTTCCCTCTTATCCTTAAACTGTGACCCCTAGTTCTGGACTTCCCCAACATCGGGAATAATCTTCCTGCATCTAGCCTGTCCAACCCCTTAAGAATTTTGTAAGTTTCTATAAGATCCCCCCTCAGTCTTCTGAATTCCAACGTGTACAAGCCGTGTCTATCCAGTCTTTCCTCATATGAAAGTCCTGCCATCCTAGGAATCAGTCTGGTGAACCTTCTCTGTACTCCCTCTATGGCAAGAATGTCTTTCCTCAGATTAGGAATCAAGGGATATGGGGAGAAAGCAGGAACAGGGTACTGATTTGGTACTGATCAGTCATAATTATATTGAATTGTGGCTTGAATTGCCGAATGGTGTACTTTCTATGTTTATATGTTTACCAGCTGCACCACTGTGCCACCATTTACAGGCCTCTCTATACAACTGAAGTACCATGTTTGTACACACATACCCAAATCCTCTTGCAATAAAGACAACATACTGGTTGCCTTCCTAATTGCTCACTGAGTCTTATATTAACTCTCTGTGATGTGAGTATTTCAATAACTTTCAAAACAACAGGAATGTTTATTTGGCAGCGCAGTTGTTCCAAATTGTTTGGTGATAACCCAGCTTGTACTTTGATTCAGCCCCATGACTGGAAGGAACTAGAATGCATTATTGCGTTCCTGCTTGGTGATTCAGTGAAACAGAACAAGAAAATGTTGTTTACATGCTGTCGCATTGAAAGATCTAAGTGTTCAAATTGTTGAAGAATCACTGAAATTTTATCTGCAGCCCCCTGCAGAAGGGGAAGATAAACAGCTTCCAGCCTTTATGGCAAGTGGATTAGGATATAAAAATATAAACATCTCACTGCAATGATTAATTGGCCCTGGTGAGAGTGCAATTGAATATTGTACAGAGGTTCCAATGAAAGATGGAAGACAATGATGGTTTGTTAGACTGATACCCAGGATGGCATGTTTGTCATATGAGGAAAAACTGGGCAGACAAAGCCAACAGACCATAGAACCCAGATCATAGAATAGTGCAGCAAAGGAACAGGCCCATCAGCCCACAATATCTCTACTGAACATAATGCCAAACTAAACTAATCTCATCTGCCTGCACATGATCCATGTCCATCCATCCCTTGTACATCCATGCACCCACCTAAAAGTCTCTTAAACAACACTATCATGCCTGGCTTCATCATCGCTCTTGCCAGCAGTTCTAGGCAGCCACTCAAATTCTATATACTTCTATCAGGTCTAATCTAAATTTGTTCAACCTCTCCTTCTAGCTGATAGCTAATGCCCTCTAATCCAGACAGCACTGTGGTAAGCCTCTTCTGCACCCGCTCCAAAGCCACTACATCTCTCCTGTAATGGGGCAACCAAAACAGAATACAATGCTCCAAATGTGGCTTAACCGTAACCCTATATTCTCTTGGGTTTTGAAAAATGAGACTTGATTTCATTGAAAGGTATAAAATACTTCACACGATAGACATGGTAGATGTGGAACTGGTGTTTCCCTGGCTGTGGTGTATTGAATTAAGTTAACATTAAGTTGACATTGCAGTCAAATATAAGACCAACACTAGCAGAAATTCTCTCAACACAATTCTCTCAACACAAATATACGCACCATGTGTAAACTACATCCACAGTTCAGACATCCCTTCCTCTAGTATATTGCTTTGGTTTGGTATAGTGGAAATTTGGTGGCAAGGTGGCACAGCAGTTGAGTTGCTGCCTTACAGCGTCAGAGACCCATGTTCGATTCTAACTATGGGTGCTGTGTGTATGGAGTTTGTACGTTCTGGTGTGACTGCATGGGTTTGCTCCGGGTGCTCCAGTTTTCCACCGCACTCCAAAGACGTATAGGTTTGTAGGTTAGTTTGGCTTCGGTAAAAATTGTAAATTGTCCCTCGTCTGTAGGATAGTGCTCGTGTGCAGGGATCGCTGGTCAGCATGAACTCGGTGGGCCGAAGGGCATGCTTCCATGCTGTATTTCTAAACTAAACATTTCTATTGAAAGTTCAGTAAGTTCAATCAGTCTCCTTAGGTGGAGCTGGAAACAGAAGCAAATATATTGATCAGGCTACGTGATAAAAATTTGTAGTGCGTGATGTAAACTCATTGCATGGATACCCGACTGCCAAAACATCCCCAGGCACTTGCTCTTCATTTTTCTGTAAATACCACACTGTATATCTGATGTGATGGAGAGATGCAATTTGTTTACAGCTTAAACACACCTGCAAGTTCTTTAAATCTTCCCATGAGCCCTTGGCTAAAATTAGAATCATGATCATGGGCAGAAAGGTTTAGATGAAGTGGACTGAAAATATTGTGTGGTGGCAATTTGAATAGGTACAGTGCATTCAGAAAGTATTTAGACCCCTTCACCTTTTCCACATTTTATTACGTTAGCCTTATTTTAAAATTGATTAAATTCATTTTTTTAATCATCAATTTACACACAATACCCCAGAATGAGAAAAGACTTTGCCTTCCATCACAGTGAGGAGGAGATTCACTGTGATGGATGTTTTTTCTGTAAATTGAATTGTTTGTGTGTCGTGTAGCAATTGTTTTGTTTGTATGGCTGTGGAAACAGAGTTTCGTTTGAGCCTCTTTGAGGTTCAAATGACAAGAAATAAAGTATTAAAAAAAAAAAAAAATGAAGAAGCAAAGCAGGTGTTTAGAAATTTTTGCAAAGTAATTGAGAATAAATAACTGAAATATCACATTTGCATAAGTATTCAGACCCTTTGCTATGACACTCAAAATTGAGCTCAGGTGCATCCTGTTTCCATTGATTATCTTGAGATGTTTCAACAACTTGATGGAGCCCACCAGTGGTAAATTAAATTGAGTGTACATGATTTGGAAAGGCACACACCTGTCTATATAAGGTCCCACAGTTGACAGTGCATGTCAGAGCAAAAACCAAGCCATGAAATGAAAGGAAATGTCTGTAGACCTCCCAGACAGGATTGTGTCGAAACACAGATCTGGGGAAGGGTATAAAACAATTTCTGCAGCATTGCAGGTCCCGAAGAGCACAGTGGCCTCTATCATTCTTAAATGGAAGAACTTTGGAACTATCAGGACTATTCATAGAGCTGGCCAAACTGAGCAATCGGGGGAGAAGGGCCTTGGTCAGGGAGGTGACCAAGAACCCTATGGTCATCCTGACAGCACTCCAGAGTTCCTCTGTGGAGATGGGAGAACCTTCCAGAAGGATAACTATATCTGCAGCACTCCACCAATCAGGACTTTATGGTAGAGTGGCCAGATGGAAGCCACTCCTCAGGAAAAGGCACATGACAGCCTGCTTGGAGTTTGCCAAAAGACACCTAAAGGACAGACCATGAGAAACAAGATTCTCTGGTCTGATGAAACCAAGAAGCCAAGCTTCATGTTTGGAGGAAACCAGGCACCGCTCATCACCTGGCCAATACCACACTCGGACTATCTTTAATCAGACCTTACTGGACTTAATCTTGCACTAAATGTTATTCCCGTTACCCTGTATCTGTATACTGTGGACAGCCTGAATCTTGCACTAAATGTTATTGCCGTTACCCTGTATCTGTACACTGTGGACAGCCTGAATCTTGCACTAAATGTTATTCCCGTTACCCTGTATCTGTACACTGTGGACAGCCTGAATCTTGCACTAAATGTTATTGCCGTTACCCTGTATCTGTACACTGTGGACAGCCTGAATCTTGCACTAAATGTTATTCCCGTTACCCTATATCTGTACACTGTGAACAGCCTGAATCTTGCACTAAATGTTATTGCCGTTACCCTGTATCTGTACACTGTGGACAGCCTGAATCTTGCACTAAATGTTATTGCCGTTACCCTGTATCTGTACACTGTGGACAGCCTGAATCTTGCACTAAATGTTATTGCCGTTACCCTGTATCTGTACACTGTGGACAGCCTGAATCTTGCACTAAATGTTATTGTCGTTACCCTGTATCTGTACACTGTGGACAGCCTGAATCTTGCACTAAATGTTATTGCCGTTACCCTGTATCTGTACACTGTGGACAGCCTGAATCTTGCACTAAATGTTATTCCCGTTACCCTGTATCTGTACACTGTGGACAGCCTGAATCTTGCACTAAATGTTATTGCCGTTACCCTGTATCTGTACACTGTGGACAGCCTGAATCTTGCACTAAATGTTATTGCCGTTACACTGTATCTGTACACTGTGGACAGCCTGAATCTTGCACTAAATGTTATTGCCGTTACCCTGTATCTGTACACTGTGGAGCCTGATTGTAGTATAGACTTTCCCTTGACTAGTCAGCACGCAACAAAACAGCTTTTCACTGAACCACGGTATACATGACAATAAACTAAACTAACCCATGGCTAAGTAGCCAGCAGTCAGTGGAGACTGTGTTGTGGGTGTGAGGCTTAGAATTGTGGCATGTATGTGGGGATCTGTCCGTACTTTTGATTGCTATTGTTAAGTGAGTGATGGAATATATTGATTGGATCACTTGATGGAACTTAGAGTTTAAATAACGTTTGATGATATCTGCACTGACCCTGCCCATGTTTATATGTCATTAGAACGTTTTGTAGCACTGCAACAACATTTTAGGAGCTTCACTTCTGTCATTAATTGTGAGCGGCACAATGGCGTAGCGGTAGAGTTGCTGCCTTACAGCGCCAGAGAGCCAAGTTTGATCCTGACCACGGATACTTTCAGTTCTCCCAGTGACCGCGTGCGATTTCTCCGGGTGCTCCAGTTTCCATCCACATTCCAAAGACGTTCAGGTTTGTAGATGAATACACTTTTGTAAATTGTCCCTAGTATGTAGGATAGAATTAGTGTGAACTAGTGAGAAATCATCGATGGTCAGTGCAAACTCAATGGGCTGAAGAGCCTGTTTCCATGCCGTATCTCTAAACTAAACTAAATTGTGCCCTTCTCTCCTGCCACAATTCTTTGCTCCCTGAATATGCCACTGCCATCACAGACATCATCAGTAAGTATGTTGAGAACTGCATGCGAAAGAATCCAAGTGTGCCCAACCAGAAATCATGGATGCATCATGAGATCCAGACCCTGGTGAAGATCAAGTCTGTGGTGTTCAAGCCATGTAATCCAGACCTATAAAATAAATCCACAGACAGTCTTCGCAAAACCATCGAAGAAACCAAAGAGGAAATTCTGAACCAAGCAAGAATCCCACAATGAACACCCAGATGTCCATCAGTTGTGGCGAAGCATAAATGCTGTAATGAGCTGCAAAGTGAAGCCAGGCAGTGTCGTTGGCACAGACACATCACTCCCTAACAACTCAATGCTTTCTCCGCCCTTTTTGAAGATAAAGGCAGTGGAATGATATCACCAGTCACGTCAGTCTCAGATTCCAGGGTCTAAATAGCCTGGTTTAGTTTAATTTAGAGATACAGTTCCAAAACAAGTCCTTTGGTCAACCAAGTCGATGCCAACCATCAATCACCCATACTTTCCTACACACTAGGGACAATTTATAGAAGTCAATTAACCTACAAACCTGCGCATCTTTGGAGGTATGGGAGGAAACCGGAGCACCTGGAGAAAACCCATGTGGTCACAGAGAGAAAGTACAAACTCGGTATAAACAGCAGTGGTAGTCAGGATGGAACCCAGGTCTCTGGCGCTGTATGGCAGCAACTCTACAACTGCCACACTGTGCCGCCCTGCAGTCCTGCTTCCTTTCTGATATTCTGGAGAAATATTTTTAAACAGTAGTTTGGAACTGCAATCACAAACACAAAATGATACCAGGTCAATTAATTTTGGAGATATCTTGTCTCAGTGGTGGTGTCTTAATGTGATTACACAATTGAAAGCTTTTTACTATTCAGGACAGGTGTTTGAGTGATACAGATACAGATAGGGTAAACAGTCAGAAACTATTTCCCAGGATGGAAATATCGAAATAACGGGCATAGCTTTAAGGTGAGAGGGGGAAAGTTTAAAGGAGATGTGCAGGGCAAGGTTGTTTTTTTACACAGAGGGTGATGGGCAACTGGAATGAGCTGTCAGGGGATGGTGTTGGAGGCAGATACCATGGTGTCGTCTAAGAGATTTTTGCATAGGCACCTGGATATGCAGGGAATGGAGAGGTGTGGATTATGTGCAGGCAGACAAGGGTTGGTCTTGGCATTGTTCGGCACAGACATTGTGGGCCGAAGGGGCTCTTCCTCTCATGTACTGTTCTACGGTCTATGCTAACAATGCGGCAGTTTACAAGATTTCTCTCCACTTTGAACCTGGACCTGAATAATCGTGCTTTACGGGAAACTGAAACTTAAATTCACTTCGCCCTGTTGTTCATTTAGAAACAAACTACATCACCATGCTGATGGAAACAGAAAGCTAAATTTGAAGGGCTATTTATTTATGACGAGAGAGAAAACTAAATGTCTTCTCTGTGAGTGTGGACATCGTGTAGACTGTGGACCAGATTACTACGAGTCGATTTGGCTTGAATTTTCCAAATATATTTGCTTGATTCAGTTGATTTAAACGAGTTTACGAACTGTAGAGGTTTCTCACTGATACAGGTAAGCAATTCCACTGGCACCTCTTCAGATAAATCATTTTAACGCCGAGTTAACAATCGCAGGAGTCCTTGCGCCGATTGAGCGTAGCTGTGTGAATAAACGCGAGAGCCGACCCCGCTGTATGTATATATATATCGCGTTAGTTCTCTCTCTGTCGTGACATTGAGCAGCTATTACAACTATGCCGGTAATGTTTTACAGCTGCAGAAAATAAAAATAAAAAAGTTGGGCAATAACTAGGATAAATCAGGTAAGTTGTGAAAAGCAGCGGGTAAACGCGACAAGCAAGCCAGCAGCAGATGCTATAAAGGCGGTCCCTGGTCTTCAGTGTGCCAACATGCTCTCTGACAAACAAATCTGATTAGTACGGTTGTCAGGGGGTATGGGGAGAAGGCAGGAGAATGAGGTTTGGAGAGAGAGATAGATCAGCCATGATGCCATCAGTCTGAGGAAGGGTCCCGACCGGAAACATAACATCAGTCCCATTCCCTCTCTCCAGAGATTCTGCCTGTCCTGCTGAGTTAATCCAGCATTTTGTGTCATTCTTCGGTTTAAACCAGCATCTGCAGTTCCTTCCTACACATTTAACCATGATTGAATGGCGAAGTAGACTTGATGGGCCAAATGGCCTAATTCTTCTCCTATCACGTATGATCTTATAAATCATCAGAGTCTCTATCAAAGCTAGAAACTCCACACACATTTTATACTTTCTGGACTTGTAAGTGTCTATATCCCCAAACTATTGCAAGGAGGCTTCTGACCAGCAAGGATTTCACAGAGCAAGGCATATTTGTGTCTAATATGCTGTCACGACACACTGTAGTCCCTAAACAACCCTTCAGTAATTTTCCTTGCTCTCCATTTCAGAGTAATAGTGTTTTAAGCCAATAACTCGACACTAGCACTGGCAATAAATGAATAAATAAAAAGTGCAGCTTTCCATCCCCTTATCTCATTGGCCACGCTCGGCTGCAAATCGGTGTCAATCTGGTGGACCATCTTCCTCTAGTCGTGGGGGTGGGGGATTCGGAGCGGCCTCACAAGTGGAACAGCTTAGGGCCTCTCTTCATCTAAATCCGGCCCTGGTGTCTATTCTTTAGTTTAGAGATACAGCGCGGAAACAGGCCCTTTGGCCCACCGAGTCCGTGCCGACCACCGATACCCCACACTAACACTATTCTACACACACTAGGGACCATTTACAATTTTACCAAAGCCAATTAACCAACACACCTGTACATCTTTGGAGTGTAGGAGGAAACCCGGAAAAAAACCCACGCAGGTCACGGGGAGAACGTACAATCGCAGTATGCTCTCCTCTGCATCACCAACTCCACAGGAATTGGACTTGGGAGGGATAAGCAAAATGGGAATAACAAACACTCAAAAATCTGGCAATTGGAATGAAAACAGCAAATATTGATAAAACTCAACAGGTCAAGCAGCATTGGCAGAAAGAGAAACCGTTGACGAATCAGGTCCGAGATACTTTGTCGGGGTCTTTTCTGAGATTTTCCAGCATTTTCTGTTTCTACGTAAAGGAAATGAGGGTGGGTGCCTTGGGGAATACAATATCTTCACCCATCAACTGCAGATGAGTGATTTATGTAATATTTGCTTGTTGATATTCAGAGTTTAAATTTAACCATAATTGGCAGGACATTGTGGGAGCTGGTTTGGTGACGGTTGAGGTGAGATTGATATTTAAGACTAAACGATATCTTAACGTAATAGGTGACCCAATGGAAACAAATCAGATCCTTAAGGATGATGGCCTGGGGAGCTAGCGTAGTAAAGAAGATGAGGCTTGGAGCAAATCAGCCATGCTCATATTGACTTGGAAATACTTTGAATCTAATCAACCTTTCCTTTGAATTCCATATTTTAAAACATACGAAGACTTTGTTGGATTGAAAAACCAGGGCGCCACGTGTTATCTGAACACATTGCTTCAAACATGACACCAGAAGTCAGAGAATGCATTACCAGGTAGGTAGAAAGCAAATCCTTCAACTGAAAGCAGTCATTGCAGCTGCAACACAGCTCTGACATCCCGTCCTCTCTGTGTGCAGTTGTCTCATGCTCCCTGTGACTGCTTGATTTCCTATAGGGGCTCCTGTTTTTTTCCTCATCCCAAAGGTGTGTGGGTCAGTTGTAACTGTACATTACCACCAGTGTTCATGAATGGAAGGAGAAACAGGGTAGAGTGAGGAGAGGTTACGGGCAAATAAGTAAGGATAGAATTGGTCTGAGCGTTTTTTCGCTTGGATGACATTTTTCACAGTATCTATTGACATGAGAAAATTGACCTTTTTTATATGGCCTAGCGCAAATTAATTATGATCGTTAACCCTTCAGAGTCTCTGATGAACTTGGGATATCTTCATTGGAAAATAATAAATTATATTCTTGAATTGCAAACAGTATTATTTGTCTTAAATGCACACATTCCATATTTGTCTAGTGCCAAATCAGATGCCCCGCTTGTATATGTACTACAAAACCTATTTAACAATTTAGAAGACAGTGAGAATACTTCATTGAGGACAGATAAGTTGACGACACTCTTGAGAATGAATGGTAAGTTTTAAATATGTATATCTCTTTATCATTTCTGAATGTATCTATTAATCAAAAAAAATCTACAACTCTTAGTTTGTCACTTGAGAGTGTATTGCCCATTTGTCAGTTAGAGTCCAAGTATCATACAACATGGAAACAAGTCTTTTGGTTCAACTTATTCATGCCGACCAAGATGCCCCATTTACACAATTGCCCCTGTTTGGCCCATATTCCTCTATCTATCCAATCGATCTACCTGTCCAAATGCATCAAGAAATTACATAAAACATCACTACCCGAAGGCAGTGATCCAGCAATTGAAATGCAGTGAAGCCACAGATCTACCAAGGAAGAGGCTAGCATTGATCTTCACTCTGGACATACCAACCTTCTCACATGTGTTCAACCGCTACCAAATCCAATATCACAGTGCATCCTGACGTGCGAAGCCAGAGCTTTGACCATGCCCATGTCATCGTCCTTGTAAAGGGCCAGCAGAAACTCCAGTGTATCAAGCATTATAGGATGTGCCAGGAATGGCAGGGTAATTCCAAACTTTGTGTAAACTCTGTGAAGTTACAGGCAAAGCGCTGGCATGACATCATTTTGTAGCCCAGATACATTGTGCACTTTTAACTAACCAAAATAGTTTCGATATCTCAAGAAAAATCAAATGTTTGTCAGTGCCTTCAATAAAACATTGGGATGGAACTTAAAATATATATTTTTTTAAATCAGTATTGCAGGGAACCTTATAACTGATCGCTGGCTTGGTGCTCATTAGACAATGTGTTCTAGTTTTATCAGAACAATATGGTTCAATCCTTGAAGTGTTCGTGCTGCACCAACCTTATTCAGATTGACTGTCCCTTCCTAGATTTACCTCTACTCATTCACTCAGCCTACTCTTCAAGAAAGTTTGAACATTTGGTAAGTCGCAACAAGTTACAAAACAAATAAATTAGTCAGAAAATAGACACAACATTCTGGAGTAACTCAACGGGTCAGACAGCATCTCTGGGGAAACCTCTCCAGACATGCTGTTCAACCCACTGAATTACTCCAGCTTTTTGTGTCTATCTTCGATTTAAACCAACATCTGCAGTTCCTTCCTACAAATAATTTAGTCCTATATATTTTGCATTCAAGTTATTCTTTCACTTAAGTGAGACTATTATATTGGTTCTGTTGTGGAGTTCAGTGGAAATGGTGCATGAATTATCCAAATAGACTGAAATACTGAGAAATTGCAGGGATTTACAATATGACTCTCTACATGTTTGCTATATTGAATGGAAAAACAGTTAAGATTATTTCATCAAACTTAATCTGTATAGCTGATATTCTTGGTCTCATTTCTTCAGTTTTAAAATGTAATTTCTGTGTTTTGTTAATAGGACAGTCAGAAAGTATATTCAGGTATAGATGAACTTCCACCCAAATGCTCCCATCTAAACCATAATTTGTCCTTTCAATTTTTTTTTTTAAAGAAATATAATGTTCTCGGGTTCAGAACAGATTTCTGTTCTTGATTTCTTGAAGTCTTTCATTCACTGTAAAATCTTCCCTGTAACTCTGGATAATTAAGAAAAAACAATAACTGAAGCAATAAACCACTGTAGCTTCCTCTACAGCACTTACAAACCCTCACCTTGGCCAGTCTAATAGGGCATAGGAAACAGATGCATGAGAAATTTACTATCTGCAAGTTGCCTCCAAGTTACTTAGACTTTATTACAGGTAGACTAAAAAGCTGGAGAAACTCAGCGGGTGAGGCAGCATCTATGGAACGAAGGAAATGGGCGATGTTTCAGGTCGAGACCCTTCTTCAGACTGATGTGAGGGTGAGGGGGGGGGAGGCAGGAAGAAGAAAGGAAGAGGCGGAGACAGTGGGCTGAGGGAGAGCTGGGAAGGGGAGGAGAAAGTAGGGACTACCTGAAATTGGAGAAGTCAATGTTCATACCGCTGGGGTGCAAACTGCCTAAGCGAAATATGAGGTGCTGCTCCTCCAATTTATGGTGGGCCTCACTCTGTCCATGGAGGAGGCCCAGGACCGAAAGGTCGGAATTTTACAGTTCACCATTCGCCCATTGCCACCATATCAACACCTTTGAAGTCCTTAATCAATAGCAGCACCTTGGTAGTTCTTGCAAAAAAATGGATTACAGTTATTCAAGAAGGTTCGATGATTTGGCAAGAATTTGGCAGAATGGAACATCACATGTAAAAATGTGAGATTATTAACTTTGGAAGAAAAAATAAAAAAGCAAATTGAGAGTAGGGAAGATTCTCCCTTCTCTCCCATTGAGAGTAGGGAAGATTCAAACAAGGGGACATGACTTGAGAATGAAGGGACAGAAGTTTAGGGGTAACATTAGGGGGAACTTCTTTACTCAGAGAATGGTAGCTGTGTGGAATGAGCTTCCAGTGGAAGTGGTGGAGGCAGGTTTGATTTTATCCTTTAAAAATAGATTGGATGGGTATATGGACGGGAAAGGAATGGAGGGTTATGGTCTGAGTGCAGGTAGATGGGACTAGGGGGAAGTAAAAAATAAAAAAAAAGTGTTCAGCACGGACTTGAAGGGCCGAGATGGCCTGTTTCCGTGCTGTTATGGTTATATGGTTATTAATTAAGCCGAGCGAGATTACAAAATGTTGCCACACAAAGGGATCTGAAGGTTCTCATTGTTCTTGTATTTTACTCGATACCTTCAATTTGAAAACCAAGTTCTAAGTTCCAATGTTCCTCACAAGCAGACAATGAAATAGTCATTTAATATTACAAAGGGAACAACTTTTTAATTGGGTTGAAACACAACCAAATAAATGGTGTAAATACTCAGCATTTGGGAATCCGTGAGGAGAGAAACAGAGGTTCACCTTTCAGACTGAAGAGCAATCGCCAGAATTAGCAAAGAGATCCCCACCTGAAACATCAACTCTGTTTCTCTTTCCACAGTTGTGGCCTGACCTGCTGAGAATTTATAACATTTTCTGTTTTTGTCTTACATTTCCAGTAACTGCAGTTCTTTTCCCATTTTCACTTAATTGGTTTGAATCAGTGGTTTAATATTTTGATGTCCCTTTATAAAACAATTAAAATAAAGCCAGTTAATATTTTCATTTATGCAGAATTTCTATTGTTAACCTGTTCATCTGGCACAAATAGTACAGAGGTAAGCAATCCTAAACCGGTCTAACACCATTACTCCTCCAAGATATACATCATGATGAATGATGATGAGGAACTGCACCAATCTGGATTTGCAGCTCTTGCATGCATTAAAGCCAACCACCAGCATATTAGATATGCAGGGGGGATTTTTCTGATTTCTTGTTTTCCTTTTAAGGAAATGGCTCTTCGGGAGTTTTTGAAGGAAGAAACTATGGAAGATGACAATGCATGTTACTGTGACAGCTGTAATACAAAGACTAAAACAAAAACAGTAAGCTTCCAATATTGCTGTGAAGGCATTTGTATCATTCAACAAAACATTAACTCTTAGGGGTAAGAGGAAATAGTTGGAGCAACTAAATGGATGGAAACTTTGTTTCAATGTGAAATCATCTGCTTAAGCCCTTTAGTAAGCTTGTATGTCATTCATAGGAAGTGTGTTATTATATTGTGTGTTATTATCATATGCTCAGAGAATGGAGCGGCTGGGCTTGTAAACTCTGGAGTTTAGAAGGATGAGAGGGGATCTTATTGAGACATATAAGATTATTAAGGGTTTGGACACGCTAGAGGCAGGAAACAAGTTCCTGATGTTGGGGGAGTCCAGAACCAGGTGCCACTGTTTAAGAATAAGGGGTAAGCCATTTAGAACGGAGACGAGGAAACACTTTTTCATACTGAGAGTTGTGAGTCTGTGGAATTCACTGCCTCAGAGGGCAGTGGAGGCCGCTTCTCTGGATACTTTCAAGAGAGAGCTAGATAGGGCTCTTAAAGATAGCGAAGGCAGGGAATATGGGGAGAAGGCAGGAACGGGGTACTGATTGGGGATGATCAGCCATGATCACATTGAATGGCGGTGCTGGCTCGAAGGGCCGAATGGCCTACTCCTGCACCTATTGTCTATTGTCTATTGTGGTAAATTCACGAAGGAAATGGGGATATTAATATTTATAATTCTTTAGAACCTCATACGTACTGATGTAGTATTTGAAACGTGCTAGAAATTTGAAAGAGATGCTTCCAAGATGCCCAACCCAGGTGACTAGTTGACTGCTAGCCACAGAAGCAGATCTACAATCACATATTATAATCGCTCCGCACTCTTATATCTCTATACACTGTAAATGGCTCGATTGTAATCATGTATTGTCTTTCTGCTGACTGAATAGCATGCAACAAAAGCTTTTCACTGTACCTAGGTACACGTGACAATAAGCAAAACTAAACTGTACTATATTTCAGTATTGCGTCAACTTAACAAATTAATGATTTCCAAAAGTTAGAATCATCTCTTTCTTTTATGTGACTTATTTTCTTGTGTATTATACATATTCCATCATATATTTTACAGAGATACTATTTTAAACATTTGCCAAGGATTCTCACATTCCAACTAAAACGAGTTAACATTGATGGCGACAGAATGCGATATCAGAAAATTCATGATTACGTCACTTTGCCGCTAAGTATTGAGTTTAATAATTCCCAGGTAAGACATTTGCCACTGTTACTGGTGCTAATAGTTAAGTATAAACTCTTCTAAATTTCTATTTTACTGGAGGAAATTCACAGTGACTTTCAGTTAATTGTTATTTTCCTTTTGTACTTTAATTGTGACTGAATCAGGAGGAGACGAAATAGAAAGCATCGTCCTTTAGTTGCTGCAAATAATAGTTGGCAGTGTCTGTCATTGTTAATTTTAATACATTCTTTCAATGTTCCATATTCTTCACTTCCACCATTTTGGCCAGCTGCAACTATATCACCCGTCTTTTACTACTTGATGCATCACATGGGATTTTAATTCTTTTTATCAGTGAAACATATTATTGGCTAACAAGATTCAGTTTCATCTTGGAAAGATATAACTTAATTTAGTTTTGCTGTTAGCACGTGATACTTTCTCCATAATTCTGTTATTATAGATGGTTTCTACTTCTATATAAACGGAAACTTGAAGAGACTTATTCATTGAGACTAACCTGCACAATTATGACCAATAGGTATCATAGTTCATATATTTTCATAGATCCTTTTGTCATAGGAGGTGATTATTTGGCCCATTGATGCTATGTCACCTCTCAAAGCTATCCTGTCTATTAAATTCTTCCAAGTATTTCACTGTAACTTATCCTCTCATGCTTGGTCATTAACAATCCTCTGTTCTCCGACCACTCACCCATACTGATGGCCAATTAACTCAATCATCGGGTCATCTTTGTGATGTGAGAGGAAACTGGAGCATCTGAGAGAAACCCACATTATAAAAGGGAGAACCTGCATCCTCCACAGTGAATGCATTGGAGGCCAGCATTGTCCAGATTACTAGAGCTGTGAGGCAGCTGCACTGCCTAATGCACCACATGCTGCCTCATGCACTCTATCTTGAGGGAGAAATTAGGTCAGATAAGGAATAAGTTAATGTCGTCAATGGATTATGTGGCTTCAACCTTAGGTCTCCATCATTTTGTCTTGTACTTGAGTCAAAGGTGCTTGTAAGTTCCAAAAACAGTCAGCCCACATCTATGTCTTTATCAGCATTTGTAGCTTAATTGCAAAGCTATCTCAGATGCATGATGTGGTGCATTTGGCATAATGTTGGCATCTACTAGCAGTTTACTGTCATTATATTCATTCCTTGTTCTGAATTGCACAACATGAAATTAATTTTAAAGGAGAAATTCATCTTTGGTTGCAAATGCTGGTTGTGCTTCCTCACCTTTGGAGTCAATGTAACCGAATACCATGTGAATAATACTGGCAATAAATACGCTCATATCTGTTTAGCACTAGTTTCAATAGATGTACATCAATATTTAATATGGCCAATTTTATAGTTCATTGTAGTTTTTCTTTTACTGGGTATACAGGATAATTGCAATGAATGGATTCTAAAAGCAACCAGGGGAAAGTTAAGAAAACAGCAGAAAGAAAAAATAAAATGAAATGTGTGATAGGTAGGTGATTGAATCTTGCAATATATAGTTTAGACAAATCAATAAAGTTAAAATTAGCCTTCTAAAGATTTGATCTTTGTATAGATGACCAATGCAAAATATACAATGCAATATGCCTCGTATAATATTTTTAATTTCATTCTCGTTGAGGCTAATTACATCGTGATTATTATCATAATTAATCATTATTTTTAGAACATGGATCCAAATAGATTTCAGCTAAAATCTTGACAGTTATGGGTTTTTACCTCCAAAGTTGAGCCTGCTAGAACATTAGTTAAAGAATATCTCATCTCAGTTTCATGAGTCTGACACACCCTTTAATATTAAATATCCATATAACAGTGTGTGGATGTTATATAGAACATATGAAACAGTGTGTGAATCTTAAATAAAACATATGATTTGGTTCACTTCACTGAAGGCAGTGCAGCATTGTGGCGCAGCGGTAGAGATGCTGCCTTACAACGCCAGAGACCTGGGTTTGATCCCGACTATGGGTGCTGTCTGTACGGAGTATAAATGTGCCCCCTGTGATCACAGGGGTTTTCTCTGGGTGCTCCAGTTTGGTTCCACGTTTCAAAGACGTGTAGGTTTGTAGGTTAATTGGCCTCTGTGAGTAGGATGCAAATCTAGAATGACATAGAACTTATGCATGGATGAACATTGGTCAGTGCGGGCACGATGGTCCGAAGGGCCTATTTCCACACTGTACCTCTACTGATCTGCAGGAGAATTGTACCCATCAAGAAGTTGATACGCCTAACTTGGTTGAAAATAAGTGCTCCAATTTGGGGCAGAACTATGGCATTTTTTTCTCCAAGAAGGTTGCAGGTCTTTGGAGGTCTCTTCCTCAGGAGAGAGTGGGAGAATTCTTGAACATTTCTGGGCTGGAGATGGATGAATGTTTGATTGACAAATGGATTAAAGAATACCATGAGTAGACAGGAACAATAAGTTGAGGTTATAATCAGATCACCCATGATCTTATTAAATAGTGGAGCAATTTGGTGGGTGGGAGGTATGACTATCAGACAAGGGAGCCATTCCCATTGTGTCCATGAATGGCTCCCTTGTCTTAATTTCCATTTTACAGGCTGTGATCAGGTGCCCAGTAATTTAACCTGATCACAGCCTGTAAAATGGAAATTAAGATACCAGATTTAACATGTCTAATCTGGGTGAAATAGTGTCAACAGTAAACTTTGATTGTGCCTGCTTACAATCTGGCATTAAGTCATTTGTGCTGACTGCACGACCTTTAATAGGAAATGTAAGTAGAATATAAATGAACAGATACCTTGCTTGAAATGAGGCTTCATGTTGCAGGCTGAGCAGAAGCTCTCTGTTCAGAATCTCGGCCCCGTTGACATAAGGTCATAAGTAATAGGAGCAGAATTATGCCATTCAGCCTATCAATCATTCAATCATGGCTGATCTACCTCTCCCTCATAACCCCATTCTCCTGCCTTCTCCCCATAACCCTCTCACACAGGAGAATAATGTCCAGAATACTCATTGCCCAGAGAGTACTGACAGAGGACGATCCTTCGCCCCATCTCAGGGAATGCAAGCCGGAGATGCTGTGGATGGTGAAGAGGGAAAGGTTGAGGCTGTTCAAGGTTTGTTGAAACCATTAGGGGCAAATGATTGGCCTGGTTTGTGGACCAGCATGCCTATTACAAAATAAAACGCTGGTCTCTTGACTTTTAAAAACCAGAGGGACTGAGCTGTAGGGAGAAGTTGACTAGATTAGGGCTTTATTCCTTGGAGCGCGGGAGGATGAGGGGTGATGTTGCAGAGATGTACAAAATCATGAGAGGAATAGATCGGGTAAATGCAGAGTCTTTTTCCAGAATGGGGGAATTGAGAACCAGAGGGCACAGGTTTAAGGTGAGGGGGGAAAGATTTAATGGGAACCCGAGGGGTAACATTTTCACACAAAGGGTGGTGGGTGTATGGAATGAGCAGCCGGAGGAGGTACTTGAGGCAGGTACTATTGCGACTTTTAAGAAACATTTAGACAGGTACATGGATAGGGTTGTTTTTGAGGGATATGGGCCATAAGTAGGCAGATGGGGCTGGTGTAGATGGGGCATGTTGGTTGGCGTGGGCAAGTTGAGCTGAGAAAGGCCTGTTTCCACACTATTATTCTTGCATCTTTCTTTTATTCTCCCCTTAAGATCAATCAGACCAAGATTCCTCAGAAGAAATGGTAAGAAAATAGAAAAGATTTAAAGCAGGCAAATACTATTCTACCTTCTTATAATTCCTGGTATAACTTATCCTTTCTCCCTCCTTAATGTATAGTGCATTTTACATTACCTGCAGAAAGTTAATATTTTCCCACCATCCATTTTACAAACACAGTTGGTCTTCAATAGAAACTCAAGTTCAAGTTCAAGTTCAAGTGCGTTTATTGTCATGTGTCCCTGATACGACAATGAAATTCTTGCTTTGCTTCAGCACAACAGAACATAGCAGGAATTGACTACAAAACAGATCAGTGTGTCCATATATCATTTATAAATATATACACACATGAATAAATAAACTGATAAAGTGCAAATAACAGATAATGGGCTATTAATGTTCATAGTTTTGTCCCAGCCAAGTTTAATAGCCTGATGGCTGTGGGGAAGTAGCTATTCCTGAACCTGGTTGTTGCAGTCTTCAGGCTCCTGTACCTTCTACCTGAAGGTAGCAGGGAGATGAGTGTGTGGCCAGGATGGTGTGGGTCCTTGATGATACTGCCAACCTTTTTGAGGCAGCGACTGCGATAGATCCCCTCGATGGAAGGGAGGTCAGAGCCGATGATGGACTGGGCAATGTTTACTACTCTTTGTAGTCTTTTCCTCTCCAGGGCGCTCAAGTTGCCGAACCAAGCCACGATGCAACTGGTCAGCATGCTCTCTACTGTGCACCTGTAGAAGTCAGAGAGAGTCCTCCTTGACAAACCGATTCTCCGTAATCTTCTCAGGAAGTAGAGGCGCTGATGTGCTTTCTTAATAGTAGCATCAGTGTTCTCGGACCAGGAAAGATCTTCAGAGATGTGCACGCCCAGGAATTTAAAGCTCTTGACCCTTTCAACCATCAACCCATTGATATAAACGGGACTGTGGGTCCCCATCCTACTCCTTCCAAAGTCCACAATCAGTTCCTTGGTTTTGCTGGTGTTGAGGGCCAGGTTATTGTGCTGGCACCATATGGACAGTTGCTCGATCTCTCTTCTGTACTCTGACTCATCCCCATCAGTGATACGTCCCACAACAGTGGTGTCGTCAGCGAACTTGATGATGGAGTTCGCACTATGACTGGCTTTGCAGTCATGAGTATAGAGTGAGTACAGCAGGGGGCTGAGCACGCAGCCTTGAGGTGCTCCCGTGCTGATTTTTATCGAGTCTGACACATTTCCACCAATACGAACAGACTGTGGTCTGAGAATGAGGAAGTCGAGGATCCAATTGCAGAGGGATGCGCAGATACCCAGTTCTGCGAGTTTGGTAACCAGCTTGGAGGGGATGATTGTATTAAACTTATACATTTGGTAGAATAAATAGCATCAATTTGTAGAATCATGCTAAACTAACTGTGAACCTGGAGTTTGGTAGCAGAGATTCATGGAAGGCTCGATTTATTATCAGGCTTCTGGGTGTACAGATCTTCTGTAATAAGATTAATAAGGGCATCCCAGATCTTCTGTAATAAGAGTAATAAGGGCATCCCAGACTCCTAGGGTACTCGGTACAGAATTTACTATCAGCCGCGACAATATTTGGAGCCCATTTATTTCTAGGTCAGAAATATGTGAATTTATAAGTGGTATTGTATATATATGGTTAGGTCATTTGTGTCAGGTGTAGGACCTTGAGTAAGAGTTTTCTTCCACAGAGGGTGGTGGGTGTATTGAATGAGTTGCCAGAGGAGGTAGTTGAGACAGGTACTATTACAGCATTTAAAAGATGTTCAGACAGGTACATGGGTAGAGGGATATGGGCCTAATATAGGCAGGTGGGACTAGTGTAGATGCGACATCTTGGTTGGCATGGATGAGATAAGCTGAATACCCTGTTTCCATGTTGTATGATTAGGACTCTAAATGTATGTATAAATTAGCTTATACTTTGCTGGAAATGCAAAGTCCCTTCCAAGGATTTCACCCAAGGAGTGTTGAAGGATTGAAGATATCATTAAGTTGAATATTAGTGATCCATTGGCACTATCTTAAGAAGAATATTGAGCTTCTTTGGTTTCTGGCCAGCCTTCATTCTCCAACTAACACATAAAACAGATGATCTGTTCACTAATTTTTTTTGGACCTTCATCAAACATTTTCTTTGCAGGTTAACTGCTCTGATTTTACTTCGGAGTCACGTGAGTGACTACGTGAAGAACCCCGCCAGTGCGCCTGCGCGTCATTACGTCAGACGCCTTGACGCAAACGGACGTGAGGAGCAGAGCTCCTACAGCGGTTTGTAGTTTTTCAACTACAAGGTAAGTAAAAACTTTTTTCATGTTTTCCAGGTCCGTTTACTGTGGGTCTATGGGGATTTTTTCCACAGACGCCATGGAAAAAACGGACAGGGGGAAGAGGCGAGCGACACAGCCGACAGAAAGTCGGGAAAGTCGGGAGTCCGCGGTTAGAGACCAACCGCCTCTAAACCCCGGTACAGTCGCCAGCGGTGAGCATAGCGACTGTGGACCTGGGGCTGGTGAAAACACTGTCAGCGCCTGTCGGGCAAAAGACAAAGTTTAAATCCCAACGGCCCACGGAGGGAGTCCCAGGCAATGGAAGTAGCTCCAGGGCTAGATACTGCTTTCGAGCGTATTGCCCAAATAGAAAGCCTTTTACACAGGCTGTTGGAGCAAAGTTCACTCAGGGAGGAGTGTACTGAAAGCCAAGCTGTTGGAAACAGCTCAAACAGCTCCTGGTACAGGGCTAGATACTGCTTTCGAGCGTATTGCCCAAATAGAAAGCCTTTTACACAGGGTGTTGGAGCAAAGTTCACTCATGAAGGAGTGTACTGAAAGCCAAGCTGTTGGAAACAGCTCAAACAGCTCCTGGTACAGGGCTAGATACTGCTTTCGAGCGTATTGCCCAAATAGAAAGCCTTTTTCATAGGCTGTTGGAGCAAAGTTCACTCAGGAAGGAGTGTACTGTAATCCAAGCTGCAGGAGCAGCTTAACAGCACCTGGCTCAGGGCTGATGGAATGCACCCTCAGGAATGAGGAGCGTGCTACGGGTCATGAGATTTCAGACCCCGACTGACGGTGAGGCTGTACAAGGCGATGAACGGCAGCTGCCAGATGTTCCACCCCTGGCAGTAGGATTCGCTGCCCCGTCAGGGTCAGGAGAGCCATTAGGAGAAGAACTGGCCTCCTTAATAAATTACTTGGTTTACCATTAGCTGGAACAGCAGGAAATGGATGAGACTGCAAGAAGTAACTGTGGGTTGCTGAAAGCAGCAGCAGTGAACCAAATTATCTGGAATCAGTTGCAGAGAATATTAAAGCTGCTGGGTTCTGGAATAACTGTTTTTACCAGAATAGCAGGTAACAACCAAAAGATGACAAAGTTGCATCAGCAAGCACTGGGGTTGCTATGCAGCACCCACTTCGAGATCAATTATCTGAGGAAAGTGTTATACGGCCTACTATGAATCCGAAATTCGCAGCACTCTGCAAACCAAGTAATATACAATTACCCAACTTACTCTTTGGAGAGGATCTCGGGAGACGTATTAAAGAGTTGGAAGATGAAGCGAAAACAGGATTGATAAATACATCAATGGTTGCAAAGTCTGTAAAGAGGAAGTATCCTTTCAGACGTCATACGGATCCTAGAAGGACCAAGTCGCTCATCAACACAGGGACGTAGCTGGCGGCCTGCAGCGGGAGTAAGGACCAGTGGTTGTGCTTCCGGGAGAATCCAGGGATCTCAGAATACTCAAATGACTCAAGAGGTAGGTGGACCTGGTTCTCAGGGGAACATACTAACTGGATTAAGTCCAAACGTTGGAGGCAGATTACGTCTCTTCTAGAAACATTGGAAGAAGAGTACTTCAGATGTGGTAATTCTGAATAATATACAAGGATTTCGAATTGAATTCAATCCAAATTATGATTTGCCTGTCCAGCATGTTCCTAGCAGAACTCTCCACTTTGCGAAGTAATGGAGGTTCAAGTTGCGCTTCAAAACCCTATATATAAAAGGTGTTATTAAAGAATCAGTCTACCAAATTCACCAATTTGGGTCAAATATATTCCCTCGATCAAAAAAGGATGGAGGATGTAGGATTATTATAGACTTGACAAGTCTGAATCCTTTTGTTCAGTGTCTGTTTATTTGCAAGATATGAAGTATTTTAAATTTACATGGATGAACCAATTAGGGCAGTTCAAAGCTCTGCCTAAAGGGTTAACGTTCCCTTCCAGAATATTCATAAAAATCAATTCTGGGGTTGCTGAGAGCCAGGGGCATGTACTAATGGCATACCTGGATGATGTCCTGATTATAGGAAGGACAAAACAGTCAACAGAAACATCGGTTGCAGTAATAAAATCAAACTTTTGAAAGTTTGGGGGTTTCTAAATTCATCCAAAGAAATCAAGGTTAAAAACATGTACCTCGATTAATTATTTGGGGTTCACAATTGATTTAGCCCAAATGCAAATTACTTTGCCCAGTGAAAAAAGGGTGGAGTTGATTAAAGATTGCAGTAATCTGTTAAACGAGCAAAAACCTCTAATCAGACAGGTGGCTCGAGTACTGGGAAAATTAGTAGATTCCCAGCAGTCCAGTATGGACAATTACATTATCAACAGCTGCAGAGAATTAAAGAACAGGCACTGAGAGTAAATGCTGGTCATTTTGATAGAACCATGCAAGTAACAACAAATGCTGTTTCTAAGCTGCAGTGGTGGATTCTACATGTCTCAAGCAGTTCAGGCAAAGTGCTGATTGAACAACCTTCCATGATATTACAAACTGATGCCAGTGCACTAGGATGGGGTGCAACTGACTTAACATGGAGCTGCGGAGGCAGATGGAATCAGGAAAAGTTAGTGTTACTGCAGACATGGGGAATTACCTATGTGGTGCTTTTAGGAGGTTTCTATGGACTCCAAGCTTATGGTTCTAACACAACTAAAAGGAAGGTTCAAGTTCAAATTAATAAACACAACAGTAGTTGCCTATATTAATGATATGGGTGGAATTAAGTCGGTGTCATGTGACAAAATGGTTAAATCAACTTGGGCCTTGGTGTATTGAAAATAACATTTGGATTTCAGCTATCTATCTACCAGGTAGAATGAACACGATAGCAGACACCTGGTCACAAAAAGTTCCATGATAATAAAGAATGGATGTTGAATCAAGAGGTATTCAATGATATAGTAATCAGATTTGGAATGACCGACATCGACTTGAATCATCAGCTATCGAGATATGTTTCATGGAAACCAGATCCAGGAACAGTGGCGATTGATGCTTTCTCGCTACATTGGGGTGGTATGTTTTCATATATATTTCCACCTTTCTGCCTCATAAGCCAATGTTTGCTTAAAATCAGGCAAGATGCTGCTTCAAGGGTATTGGTAGTACCAGATTGGCCTATACAGCCATGGTATCTGTTGATATTAGAATTAACAACACAAATGTTGATGAAAGTCCCAAAAAAGGAGTAATTTATTGCTGCACCCTGTAACAGGGTAACAACATCCATTATATCATCGTTTGGATTTGTTGATTTGCAGGTTTTAAGAATGCCTTTTCTGGGACGACGACTGTCTGAGCATACTGTGGACCTGCTTACGGCAGCCGGGAGGAAGAGCACTCAAAAATAGTAGCTTTCTTATATTAAGAAATGGGAAGAGTTCTGTGTACAAAAGAATGTGCAATAAAGTACTGCCGATATTACAAATGTTTAGAATTTCTGTCAAAACTTTATTATGATGAAGGTCTGAGTTGCAGTGCAATTAATTCAGCCAGAAGTGCATTGTCCTCATATTTGGTTCTGGATTCAGAAAGAAACTCAATTGGGTCACATCCAATTGTTTCCAGACTAATGAAAGGAATCTTTAATTCCAAATCACCGAAACCTAGGTACGTAACAATCTGGGATGTAAGTGTGGTACTGAAACTACTTCGTGAATGGTCATCAAGTGTGTCTTTACCTTTGGTCAAGCTCAGTATGAAAGTATTCATGCTTATGGCATGAGTGGCAGCACAACGAGTGCAAACACTTGGAAAATTACAAATAGACAGTATGGAAGTAACTGAAGACAAGGTTACATTCTATATCTATGACCTACTAAAGTAAATTAGACCAGGTGTGACAGGATTTAAAATTATGCTAGCAGCATATCCAAATGATCCATGTCTCTGTATTAAGACATATTTATTACAATACATTGAGGTCACAAAGAATTTGAGAATACGGAAACTGGGTTGTCGATCACACACAAGAAACCACACAAGAGAGTTTCAATACAGACTATTTCCAGATGGATAGAATAAGTTTTAACAGCTGCTGGTATTAACACTTATGTTTTTACGTCTCACTCGTCTAGGGCAGCAGAAACGTCGGCGGCCAGGGCAAAAGACGGCCCCGTCGACCATATCCTCGCAGGCGCCGGGTGGTCCAATGAGTTGATGTTTCAACATTTTTACCATCGGCCTATTGTTAATGCGGGGTTGTTTGCAGAAACTATTTTAAGTTCTGTGTAAATTCCTCTGGTTTAAAGGGGATCTGATTCATTTCATTATTGAAATGAGTTACTGCATTTGTGGTACAAATGTTATTATGAATGCATGATTGATTATTCTCGTTCCGAGTCAATCTATGCAGTGAGAAGCCGGGATTGATCCACGGCATGAAATCACAAAGCTTTAAAATCTTCACGTAGTCACTCACGTGACTCCGAAGTAAAATAGTAAGATTAAACGAGAACTTACCTAAGTTTGAAGTTTGATCTTTATTTTATGAGGAGTTACGTAGGTGATTACGTGCCCACCACGACCCTACCCTCTATCATAAAGGTCAGATGGAAGTTTTTGTATTACTCGTTTTATTATGAGACTATATTACTTCGGTTGTTGTTTTTTGTGATTTCACACCGCTGCTTTGAAGATTGACGCGCAGGCGCACTGGCGGGGTTCTTCACTTAATCACCTACGTAACTCCTCATAAAATAAAGATCAAACTTCAAACTTAGGTAAGTTCTCGTTTAATCTTACTATTCTCCGTTACAAAAATAGTTTGACATTGTGTAGCACCTGGGCAACTTCCCACCAACACCAATTATACTTCAGAATTACACTGGAATTTCTTTAGCTCAATCAGGTTTTTTTTGTGTAAAATATGTGCCTGAGAGTCTGAAAAGGTTTGAGGACAACTTTGTTGAATAACTGTGAGCCTAAAACATTTGATAAAATGAAAATTAAAAATAAAATATACCATCATAAATGTAGAAAGTGTTGGAAATGTACAGTTCATGTGAGAGTGGCTGTAGTTTTTGATAATGTGTCTTATAGCAAAGGTAACATCTGAGTTTGAATGGATACTTATCCATTGCTAACCTTCCAGGACTTGGCTGGGTTCTGCAATGCAGCAGCAGAGTCATTTACACTGCTATAATGTAATGTCAATGCCTTATCCTCTTAGAAAGTTTAAAACTATCCCTGGTCTGTCACTGTCCTATTAGAGTGTGTAAATCTAGGAATTCTAACCATGAAAAAAAAGAAAAATTAAAAATCAACATTCAGAAAATTCATCTTACACAAAACAAGAAATTACATCTTTTGTTCCCCTTCTTTCTTTTAGGAGAAAAAGTATGAGTTGTTTGCAATTTGGCACCATGTTGGGGAATTTGGTGGTGGACGCTATTACGCTGAAATCAAATCAGTTGCTAATGGCAACTGGTACTGCTTTAATTCCGATTCCGATTCCGATTCAACTTTATTGTCATTGTGCAGTGTACAGTACAGAGACAACGAAATGCAGTAACTGCAGTTAATGACAGAACTGTTGAGCAGGTAACTATGTCAGCAAAGTAAGAATCTCCAAGGCATTAATAAATAGCATGTCTCTCACTTCTTGGAAAGGGTGGAGTAGAATTAGACAGCCAAGTGATCTGATGCTGTTATGAAGTATTTTCTATGACGGTTATCGTTTTGGTTTGTGCTCTGGAATTTGAAAAATGGAGAGAGAAAGGAAATAAATGGATGAGTTAATGGCACAAAGCTTCTAGTGTCTGCAGACTTTAGAGATACAGCCCTTAAGCCCACCTAGTCCACGCCATCCAACGATCACTGCATACACAAGCACTATCCTACACACTTAGGATATTTAACAGAATCCAATTAACCTACAAACCTGTACATCTTTGAAGTGTGGGAGGAAACCAGAACAACCCTAGAAAACTCACACCGTCATGGGGAAAATGTACAAACTCCATACAGACAGCACCTATAGTCAGGATCGAACCAGTGTCTCTGATGCTAAAAAGCAATAACTCTACCGCTGCATCACTATGCCGCCCTATTATGCTGCTCCAAAATGGTTAGATGAAATGGAGCCAGGACAGTATGCTTTAATGATGGTAGTAACACTCAATTTAACTTCAACATCTGGAATTGACATTGTACCAGAATCATACCACATGATGCAAGTTCTTACAGGCATCGCATCAATTTTCATTTGTGAGCCCAGGTCTAAATGACAGTCCCAAAGTAATCCAATTCTTATTGATGGAGCGACATCAAAATTGACACTGGGGCAAAACAGGTCTCCATAAACCATTTCTGTTGTGGACTTACCATTGCAAACCTCAGTATGCCTGAAGACTGAGGCTTCAGCTGCTATTGAACTACTGTTACACCATGTAACAACAAAGGTCAATGTGCCACCTGGGATCAAGATAAGGCTCATGGACCAAGCCAACAGGTGAAGGTCCAAATGCCTCCTGAAGGATAGAAGTAGGGTCTCGCCACACACTGGAAGGTCAGAGCTGGGAAGGAGGAGCAGTGGGAATTTTAGAGGTCAGCTTGGAAAGGATTGTGCCTCGGTGGATATCAGCCTTGTATTTACCATCTCTAAAACATCTTGCAGTCAAGATTGAGCAACCAAGAGGAAGTGAGCATAGCTCAGAGCACAATGCAAACATTATGTATTTTCTCTTTTACATTATCTATTTATAATGTAAAATACATTATGTATACATTATGAATTTTCTCCTGCATCACCATATTGCTTATTTTTCAATAATCGCTACATTAATTGTATCAAAATTTGTGACCCTCGTGAGTATTTTTTGTTTCCATTTTATATGGTCTTTGTGAATATGGTTGATCATGATATACCTTTAAGAGGGGAAAGGACATTTCTCTGAGGTAAAGTTCATATCCACCTATTCCATAATCTGCAATGTGAATGTATTTTAGAATTATAATAATTATTGTTATGTGATTTCTGCAAGAGGCTTGACATAACTCACTAAAATAGCATAAGGCCTTAAATATAGGATGTGCTCATAATCTAATGGGATGTTTAAAATACAGAAGAAAGTTAATAATTAACTCAGGTAGCAGAGTAAATCGTAAAGCTAAGGAAAGTGAAGTGAAATAGTTTAATATGAACAATACACATATTAATTCAAATTTGAAAAGAAACGGGACATATTTTGTTCCATCCTATCTTGCAGGTCCAAAACAGCCTACTTGATTATGTACAGAATGACAGAAACAAACAGCATATCAGGTATGGTGATGTGTAGAATTCAATTCAGTCATTGTTTTATCCAATTAAGTAATTTATTTACAGAAACCGCATGAGTTGAACCCATGAGTTGAAGTTTCAATTTCATGTTAAAAAAAACAATATTTTATTTACCTTCTCACCTCAAAATTTGAGGCACCATAACTTTCTGCACCAGTTCTCCACCAGAGAGTGAATTCTATGTTCTGCACCTTTCCAACTAAGGAGAGGTGGAGCCCACAATAGTCCATTATTGTCTATGGGAAAGTGATAACGAGTCATACAAACAGTGAATCTAAGCAGGAACTAGTACGACAACTAGGGAGAGAGAGGAAATGCAAAGGTTACTTGAAGTTAGAGATTTCAATATTCTTACCGCTGGGTTGTAAGCTGCGCAAGCGAAATATGAGGTGCTATTTCTCCAATTTGCATTTGGCCTCACTCTGACAGTGGAGGAGGCCCAGGACAGAAAGGTCAGTCTGGGAATGGGAAGGGGAGTTAAAGTATTTGGCAACCGGGAGGTCGCGTAGGCCAAGGCTGACTGAGTGAAGGTGTTCAGCGAAATGATCGCCCAGTCTGTGCTTGGTCTCGCCAATATATTGGAGTCCACACCTGGAACAGCTGATACAGTAGACGAGGTTGGAGTAGATGCAAGTGAGCCTCTGCCTCACCTGAAAGGACTGTCGGGGTCTTTGGACGGAGTCGAGGGGGAAGGTATAGGGACAGGAGATGCATCTCCTGCTGTTGCTGGGGAAGGTACCTCGGGAGGGGGTGGCTTGGGTGGGAAGGGATGAGTTAACCAGGGAGTTGCGGAGGGAACAATGTCTGCGGAAAGCAGAAAGGGGTGGAAATGGGAAGATGTGGCTAGTGGTGGAATCCCGTTGGAGGTGGCAAAAATGTGCTGTGGGCGACGGCTGATAGGGTGAAAGGTGAGGACTAGGGGGACTAGATTACCTGCATATCCTCATTAAAGAGGCTCACACCAAAAGAGCTCCTCTACTAATGATTTCCCCAAGATTGAATTAATTGTTGCTGTAAACCTTCAGCACTGCTTTATTTGTCCATTTTTTACTACCCAACATCAGCTGAAGGCTCAGAGACGTGTTATATAAGACTTTGGAAATTCCTCAATCTTTGCAAGAGTAAGAAATAATTTGCCTTGTCTGACAACTTCACCTCAAGAAAGTGAGTCTGTTTTTCTTATGCATCTTATAGAAATTACCAAGAGAAGATGAATGTTAGATTAATGCCATCTTGTCGAGGGTTTCAAATGAACTGTGAGAAGAAGGGGAGGAGGGCATAAGGCCAGACAATGTTTGGCCCTGCCAAACTGCTTTAGGAAAAAAAGATGGAGGTGCAGGAGGAGGAGGCAGGCACAATCGGGGCATTTAAAAGGCTTTTGGATAGGCACATGGATATGCATGGGATGGATTGATATGGATCACTTGCAGGCTGGAAAGATTGGTTTCACCTGGCATCATGTTTGGCATGTACATTGTGTGTTGAATTGCCTGTTACTGTACTGTTGTGTTTAGTTTAATTTGGAGATACACCACGAAAACAAGCCCTTTGGCCCACCAAGTCTGCGCCAACCAGCGATCCCCACACACTAACACTATCCTACACACACTAGGGACAATTTATAATTTTACCAAGCCATTAGCCTACAAATCTGATGAAGGGTTTCGAGGTCACCGTTCCTGAGTTACTCCTGCTTTTTATGTCTATCTTCAGGCTACAAACCTGTCCATCTTAGGAGTGTGGGAGGAAATTGTAGCACCTGGCGAAAACCCACACAGGTCAAGGGGAGAACATACAAACTCCGTACAGACAGCACCATACTTAGGATTGATCCCGGGTCTCTGGCACTGTGTGCCACCATGCTGCCCCTTCTATGTTCTATGTTCTGCATTTACTTTTCCATCATGGACAGGTACCAATATAAACTTAGCCTCAGCCCATGCCACACCATCAGGGGAAGTAGAATAAAGCAGTCTCCATGACAAGTATCAGGAAAAATGCAATAATCTGTGTTTGTGTGCTTAACTTGAAGATTTTGTTTTTTTACATTTGCAATCATGTGTTCTGAATTCACATTTTCAAACAAGCATTCCAGATTAGCTCAGTCCACAAATTAACAGCCTTTGATAAAAATACATTCCGAATGTTTTCCAACAATAATATCATTGATATTAAAATTACCAGAAGGGCTTAAAGCATTTGTCGAATAAATGAAAGACATGATCAAGTTATCTCCTTTGACTGCATTTGTGCAAACTTTGTACTGATCAAAGTATGGAAACCAAGATTTACTATTTACACAGAAAATGCTAACTTTTTTAACGCTCTTTTCCAGGAAATTATTAACTACACGAAGACATGGCAGAAGATATAAAAATGTATTAGTGGGTATCACTCAAAACTGTAGATTGAAATTAGAAACTTAGCCTCATAGATGATTAAATATTATTGCTTATGTGGAATTGCTGCTTTTAATAATTAAAATATCTCCATGAAAATGTTTAGCATTTTTTTACTTGTATGTATATAATCAAAAGTGAGATCTAAAATAAAAGTCTGCTTTCTGTAACTATTAATTTTCTTCTTGGACCATGGTATAAATGGCACCGCAAAACATTGACTGGTTCAATTGCCATGGTGTCGTTTACCCAATTCGTATCCAAATGCTGTCCTAATTTTTAATGACAGGAAATCATTCTTAATCTTGAACTATTCATTTTCTTGAAATCAGTCCTTTGTGAATGTCAACAGCAGATACCAAATCTCCTGAAATAAATGCAAAGCAGAACATATGTTCCTCAAAACACATGGCTGATTATTTTTTCCATTCATACTTTGCATATTGAATATCCAGAGACCCAGATTCAGTCCTGATCTCAGCTACAATCTGTGTAGACTACACATATCCCCTCTGTGACTATGTGGGTTTCCACGTTTCATAGAATGTGGGTTAGTAGGTTAATTGGCTAGGTTATAAATGTGTGACCTATCCTTGGTGTGCTGATAAGTGGCAGAATCAGAGTGGAGTTGATGAGACACAAAAAGCTGGAGTAACTCAGTGGGTCAGACAGCACCTCTGGAGAGAGGTATCTCTAGAGATGCTGTCTGACCCGTTGAATTAATCCATCTTTTTGCGTCTATCGCGGAGTTAATGAGAATGTGAGGAGAATAAAAATGGGATTAGTGTGGGATTAGGTAAATGGGTAATAGATGGTCGACATGCACTTGGTGAACCAAAGGGCCTGTTTCCATGCTATATGTATCCATGGCTATGATTAAACCTGTGCAGTTCACAATTCATATCTTAATGCCTTGGGTAACTCCTACTCCACCTATATTCCTTCCTCTGTCTTCACAATTTGGACTTTTTCTATCCTTATCTCATACTTTTTCCCTCTTCATCTCTGGCCTTTATCCAACCATCTTCCTCATCTGTATCCACCAACCACTTCCTAGACTTTGTCCTGCCCTCACCTCACTTTCAGCTTTCTTGCCCCCCACCACACCTGGCTAAGGGTGTTGGAGGTTATGGGGAGAAGGCAGGAGAATGGGGTTAGGAGAGAGAAATAGATCAGCCATGTTTGAATGGTGGGGTAGACTTGTTGTGCCAAATGGCCTAATTGTGCTCCAATCACTTATGAACAATCAGTCTGAAGAAGGTACTGACCCGAACCATCACCTTTCCATGTTCTCCAGCGAAGCTGCCTGATCCATTGAGTTACTCCAGTGCTTTGTATCTTTTATTGTAAACTAGCATCTGCAGTTCCATGGAGCCCAGGAAGTCCTGCAGCTCCAGGTATCTCTGGCAGAAAGCATTAATTAATGTTAAGCTGAGAAGAAGAATCAAGGACATGGACTAAATGTCAGAGGAAGTTTATTGATTTCACATGTATCTGAGGGCAAAGATCCCCTCCCAATCCAATCTCCTATCAGCTGCACTACTATCCTCACTCTCTGCCTCAGCACTCTCACTCACTTAACAATAAGTTCTAAGAAATCTGGTTGGAAAATAATCATATAAAGGGGGAATTGGTCTAATGGCATTGCTCTACTTGGAACTAACATGGACCTGATGGGCTGATTGACCTCCTTCTGTTGTAATATGTAAGAAATCTCGCACTTTGCGTGTGTGAGATTGTGTCTCACAAATGTGATTGAGGTTTTTGAAGAGGTGACCAAGTAGATTAACAAGGGCAGTGTAGCAGACGTTATCTACATATACTTCAGACCTTTATAGAGGTGTACAAAACCATGGGAGGAATAGATTGGGTAGACGCGGTGAGTCTCTTGCCTAGAGTAGGGGAATCAAAAAACAGAGGATGTAGGTTTAAGGTGATCGAGGACATATTTACCATGAACCTCAGGGGCCGCGGAGCGTTTTTGAAAATGGGGGGGGGGGGGGCTGAGCGATCACTGATCACTGATCACCGGCCTCGGGGGTACCCGGCGAAGGAGCGGGATGACCGAGCAGGGGGGGGGAGTGAAAGAGATAGGCGCAGGTGATTATTATTTTTGTTATTGCTCAACCTCCAAAAACCGGGGGATAATAATACTAATAATGTTACAAAATTTTGATATTTAAAAAATAAAGTCTGCAATTTATCCCATCAGATAAAGCATAAAAAGAAGTTTAATTTGACACTTAATTCACTTTCATATCTTCAGTATTAAAAAAGTTATGGCCATTATCATACTCAGAAATTAGCATCTAGTTCCCTATTGCTTTTCCATTGACTTAACACAAAAGCTGTGATCGAGGACAGTTAAAAGCCCATAACTTTCTTAAAAATTATGATAACTGAAAGAAAATTTCAGTTATTATAGATTGAAGCATTCTGAAACAAATATGAAACAATCTTACTTCGAAGACATGAAAGTAAAGCATATAACTAGTTAGTTACCTAATTGTAGCTAATTACAAAATTCAATTACTAGATCTAAACATCTATCAATTTCTTAAGAATAGATTAACATTTTTAAATAGCCTAAGTGTCCAAATAACATTCACTCAATAATTCACAATATAACATAATTTTTAAATCTCATTTTCATGAATTTACAGGCCAAATGGAAGGAATTAAATGTTTAATACCTGTAAATTAATGGGCATTTAATTCATCTTGCGAATGAGGATTTCTGGAACGCGATCTTTTGGAACGTTCATTTGCGATGAATTTAACCCCGTATTGGCATGAAAAATACTGCCGTTAATTCGGGGAATAAAATCACCGTGTCGCATGAAAAAATGTGAATTAAAGGCTTCTTAATGAAGCACTTTTATACATTTAAAGAAACCACTTTTGTTTACGTGTCCCGTGTGTGAAATCAGTCCCCGTTATCGGCGTTGACGCTTCAGGAGCTGCTTTTAAAATGACTCCAGCGCTGACATTGACGATTTAATTTTTTTTTTTAATTCACAAAATGCCGGTAGGAATGATTTGTCTGCCAAGGCTTGTACTCCAACAAAATATTAACCAGGACCAGGGAGGAGAATCCCGCGTTTTAACCCCGCCCCCCCTTAAAGGCGCCAAAATCGCGCACACGGCCAGTGGCAGAATTACAGCGCAACTGAAGGTAAGTTTTGTAACATACCTAATAATACAGGCCATCACCCACCTCAAAAAATGGGGGGGATATATCCCCCCCCCCAAAAGTGGGGGGATATATCTCCCACCTACTTGGGACACTGGTCACTGGGTATCAGGTATCAGGGGAACCGGTTACTGGGGGATCCGGGCACAGGTCGTTTATCGCTGTGTTTCCGGGCGTGTAGATGGACGGGGTGACGGCGGGACTGCCCCGGGAGCGGGGCTCACGGTCAGTGAGACGGGGTGGCGCACGTAGTACCCCATGACCCGAAGGAGGGCAGAGCGCCCCGGGTGGGTGAGGTATGCCGTGGTGGGGAGGGGGAAGTGAGGGGTGTTGGGGCGGGAGGGTGGTGTGGGGCAAGAGGGGTTGTGTTGCGCTGGAGATGTTGACATGCAGGGAGGTGTGGAGTTGGCACCAACATTGCTGCTGGAGTCGATGGGTGCTGTGGATGGTGGCCATTTGGCTCATTGAGCCTACCCCATCTCTTTGAACGAGCACTGTCCTAGGTCCCCTAGGAGTCACAGGGTGGTAGTGGAGTGCTTTTATTCAGATGGAAGGCTTGTGACTGGTGGCATGTCACAGAGGTCAGTGTGGGCCGACTGTTGTTCACCATCTATATAACGTAGGGGAATTAGGCCATTCGGGTCCATCAAGTCTACTCCGCCATTCAATCATGGCTGATCTATCTCTCCCTTCTAACCTCAACTCAACATCATATCCAAACCTCATGCCTTTCACAACCTCCTCTTTTCCAAGACTCACCCCTGATATTCGCATCCATCAATTGAATTTAAGGATCCATATCCATGGAATCATATCTAAAATTATTCTCTCCGACTTCGTAACCCTTGCTTTCCCTCTCCATCCCTCCACCATCACAGTTCTCCAATTAGTTTCAGTCCTCCTGATTTAATTGTACTGAATGCATGCCTCGTTGTCATCTTGCCTCAGCTAACTTTTTCCTTGAGCTTCGACCCCTTTGATCTTTCGTTTTCACAACTTGCCCTTCCATATCTCTACATCTCTCTCTCCCCTGACTCTCAGTCTTAAGAAGGGTCTTGACCCATAACGTCACCCATTTCTTCTCTGCAGAGATGCTGCCTGTCCCGTTGAGTTACTCCAGCATTTTGTGTCTACTAGAATTCCATGTTAGCTTATTAAATAGCACTTTAATAAAAAAATCCTTCGGGGTCCATGTCAATTGTATTTACCTCATTGATCCTCCCTCATATTTCATCAAAGACACTCTGTTAAGTTCCGTAGAGAAAACTCCCTCCAGAATTTTCTGCAATTGCTCACCAATTTCCTTACTCCTAGCCTGTGGGTGGGAACATGCTCTGCTGCAGTTGTGTAGGGCCCTGGTGAGACCAGGAATATTATGTGTGGGTCTTGTCTTCTACCTCAGGGAGTGTAATGAGAGGTCACCTGGTGGATCCTGTAATGGTGGACAGGGTGGTGATGTTATCATTTGAGGAGAGACTGAGAGTGGGCTAGGTCTGCATACTGCTAAGTTTAAAAGAGAGAGATTGCATTGAAACATACAAAATATTTACAGGGCTTGGCATGTTAGATGCATGGATGAAGAATCCGCTGGCTTGGGTACCTAAAATCAAGAATCAGAGCATAAAAACAAGGAGTCAGCCATTCAAAATATTCTATATGAAATATTAGTTAGTTCACACGGAATATTGTGTGCATTTCTGGCTGCCCCTTTACAGATTCTGTGCAGTTGTGTTTGGCACATTTCAGGTAAGATAAGGAGGCTTTGTACAGGGTGCAGAAGATGTTTGGAGATACAAGGAACTGCAGATGCTGGTTTACAAAATATGGCATGGAATAATTTAGCAGATTTTGCAGGTAGGGTCCCAATCTGAAGAAGGGTCCCGACCCGAAACCTGTCCATATTCCCCAGAAATACTGCCTGACCAGTTGATTTACTCCACGATTTTTTGCAGAAGATGTTCACCAGAATCTGCCTGGTTTGGAGTGTATTAGCGATATGACGTTGGACAAACCTGGAGTGTTTCCTCTGTAGTATGGGAAGCTGAGAGATGGCCTGGTGGACATGTATAATGTTATGAGAGACAGAGATAGAATAGGCTGAAGAAGGGTTTCGGCCCGAAATGTTGCCTATTTCCTTCGCTCCTTAGATGCTGCTGCACCCGCTGAGTTTCTCCAGCATTTTTGTGTACCTTCGATTTTCCAGCATCTGCAGTTCCTTCTTGAACGATAGAATAGGCTGCCTGAGTCGTTGTTTCCAAGAGTAGAAATGCTAAATACTGGAGGGCATAGATTTAACGTAAGAGGTGGGAAAGCTCAAAGGAGATCATGTATTTGGCAAGATTTTTTTGCAGAGGGTGGTAGGTGCCTGGAATACGTTGCCTGGGGAAGTGGTAGAAGTGGTACAATTGTAATGTTTAAGAGGCATTGCGACGGAAACAGGGATAGGTGGCGAATCGCCATTGTTCGGTCAAATAATATTAATTTAAATTGGCATCATGGACGGCACACTGATGGGCCACTGTTTCACTGTGATGGGCCATGGACCACTGTTCAATGGAACGAGCAGAGGAATGAGGTTACGTCGTTATTGTTAGAGATGAGGAGGATATTTTTAACAGAAAAAAAAGCAGTACAGACAAAACTTGAAAAAGGAGGAGAATTTTCGGAATAAATCTCAGTGTTCTGATGGGAGTGTTCTGATGCTTCGAATTTCACTGCGTGCGTTTGGGAAACTGCAATCTGATTTTTTGATCGACAAAACTCGCCGCTTTAGTACAGTCGGGAACATCAGCCAAGGAAATGCACCACCTTGCCAATAACTACCAACTGACATTTGTTAAGAGACCGGACGATATCACAGGTAAAAATACTTACTCACAAGGAAATAAGAACAGACTCCAAAGGAGCCAGAGTCTGATGTTAATGCAAAGTGCTGGAGTAACTTAGCGGGTCAGGAATCATCTTTGGAGGCTTTGGGTAGGCGACGTTTCGACAGGGGATCGGGGAAATCCACGTGCTCCAGAGATGCTGCCTTGGGATGTCCCGATGAGTTCCGATTCCAGCATCTGCAGTTGCTTATGTTTCTAATGACAATCTGTCCCTCTGGTCAAGTTTGAGACGTGGGTGGCTCACTCCAATGTCCCGTATTGGTCCCAGATTTACCGATCCAGGCCGGGGGTAGGGTTGACCAAAGTGGGAGATGAATCTCTCAGCTTTTAGTCCGTCTTCAATAATCCAGGATCTCCTGAGGTTTATCAGGAGGTTTGTGGGTGGTGAACTCAGAGAGCTTTTGATAGCAAATGTTATTAATATTCCAAACTGTTCTTTTGGTATTTCGAGACTGTTGGATACCAGCCAGTGAGCTTGGTCAACCATGCAGTAAAATCGTGACTTCAACCCCCCATCCCGTCAGCACCTCTCTTTTCCAGCTTTCTCCCCTCCTACATCAGTCTGAGGAACCCTCCCTACCCGAATCGTCGCCTGTCCATTGAACCGCCCGATGAAAACCGTTTGCCTTCTTTATCACTCTATCTACTTGTTTTGCTATTGTAGGGGAACTGTTGTCTTGGACCCGGGTTAATATTATTTTTTTAATAGATAGTCAAATCACATTGACCTTGAAAAATGTCTCTCGCGGGCCCCGGCTGGTGTTTTCATGCTGGCGATAAGATGATGTTGTTTTTAAAGCATTGATTTACTTTGAAATCTTTTGATATTTTGAGGAGAATACCAGGAATGGCAGGTGTCTGGAATGCACAGCCAGGGGTGCTAATAGAAGCAGGTTTGATGGCAAAGTGTAAAAGGCATTTAGATAGACATGAGAACGTATGTCTATCTAAATAGAGGTATGTGGACCATGTGTAGACAGATACAGCGGCGCAGCGGTAGAGCTACAGCCTCACAGTGCCAGAGACCCGGATTCGATTCACGCTGTCTGTGCGGAGTTTGCACGTTCTCCCCGTGACTGTGTGGGTTACCTCTGGGTGCCCCGGTTTCCTCCCACATTCCAAAGCTGCGCGGGTTTAAAGATTAATTGTCCTCTGTAAATTGCCCCTAGTGTGTAGATAGTGAACTTATCTTTTGCCCATTAATATTTTATGTGCAAAGTCAAATATTAGGCTAACAGTTGTTTACAACTACATTTGGTTTTGCTTTTGATCATTTTTTTAACCTATTTGTCGATTTGACATAGTGTATTAGTGATCAATCATTCCACATTCTCCCTGTGACTGCATTTGTTTTCTCCAGGTGCTCTGGTTTCCTCGCACATTCCAAAGAAGTGCAGGTTTGTAGGTTAATTGGCTTCTGTAAATTGCCCCTAATGCGTAGGATGCAAAAGTGGAATAACATAGAAGTAGTGTATTGGTGACCAATGGTCGGCGTGGACTCGGTGGGTCAAAGGGCCTGTTTACATGCTGCATCTCTAGACCAAACTAAATTATGGAATTAGATTAGTTTGGCATCATGGTCAGTGCAGACACGGTGGTCAAAGGACCTGTTCCTCTGCTATACTGGTCTATGTTCTCCAGTGGCGAAAAGCTCCTAACCCCTTTCAAATCACACCAGGATACACTCAGATCAAAGCTGTTTTATAACCAATGGAAATCAAATTTCCCCAAACTATTCCGTTTTGTTTCATCTAATCAAGTTGTTTAGATGAAAACACTTTTTGAGAAATTGTGGCTGGTCTTTTCTTTACTCCTAAGGCACGTGTTGCAGTGATTCTAATGAAATGTTCTGTTGCAGGAGATGATGATCCAGGTGTTTTCAGAGTGGAAATGTCCTGTGGACATGCCGTGGACCCTATTTCACTCACTGAGTGGTGTCGCTGCCTTATCAACCAGGTGTGCTGTCACAGGCAATCCATTCTCTTATACCACACACTTAATCCATTTTTAATCGATTGTTAAATAGGGACAATTTTTACAATATAATTTTCAACTTATTTTCCAGGGTCACTTGAAATTTCACTGCCCTGCTTCGAAGCATGGGACTAATGGAAAGTGTAATAAGGAATGTTCATACCCAGAGGTTCGTACATGTGCCCTGCTGTCTGTAGAGGAACGTCAGTTATTTGAAGAGAAGCTTGCCCTTCTCACAGCTGCAAAGTACTGCGAATACAAACAGGTAAACTCCAACAAGCATCTTACTCTTAGCTGGTAGTAAATAGGCATCATTACCGAAACTGAGGAAGTTGAAATGTTGTGATATAGAAATGAGGTGATATGCATGGAAAGGCGGCAAACATATTTCAGAAATTCTCTGGCGGAAAATAAATAATAAAGTTGAATTTCCCAGAGACTCACTTTTCTGGAAAAGGCAGCCAACAGATTATTTTTCCTTATTTTCCGACAATTTATGTACCCTCTTTTACCTAATATTTCCACAGGTAATTCCTGTACTCTCTGCCAGCTCCCTTTCCTGGTGGTCACCCATCTACTGCACTTTCTTCCTGTATCTTAAGTGTGACCATCACTTTATAACTATTATCTATGATGCTCTCGATCTCCTTGGATCATCCTGAGGTCGGCCAGTTCCAGTTCTCTCTCTTGGTCAGACAGGAGCTGCACCTGGATGCATCTCCCACATGCATAGTCTGCAGGGACACTGGAAGCTTTCCTGCTACCAACTGCCTTTCCAAGGAAGACCAAGGAAGAGTCACAAAGAGAAAAACAGACCCTCCCTAATTCTACAGTCTCCCTCCACTCAATCTCCTCACAGTAGCTTTGCGTGTCAAAGCCTCTACACTTACCCTCAAATACAGAGCATAGACACACGAGTTGTTTTTAATTTTTCCTAGTGACTAGGATCTCTGCTCATTTTTTATCCTTTTAGTTTAGTTTCGTTTAGAGATACAGCTCGGAAACAGGCCCTTGGGTCCACCGTGTCCACACCGACCAGCGATCCCCACACACTGGCACTATCCTACCCACACTTGGGACAATTTACATTTTTTTAATACTGAGCCAATTAACCTACTAACTTGTACATCTTTGGAGTGTGGGAGGAAACCAAAGATCTCGGAGAAAACCCACACAGGTCACGAGAAGAACGTACAATCTATGCGACAGCACCAGTAGTCAGGATCGAACCCGGGTCTCGGATGCTGTAAGGCAGTAGTGCTACCGTTACGCCACCGTGCCGCCCTTTCTTTCAGTACTCTTTTATTCTTTATCTATTCAGGTTGTTTTTGACAAATAGCAATCTAGGCTCACATGGGTACAAAATGGTTCTGCATTTATTATTTACTCCTGTCAATCATCTATTAAACGTTTCAAAGGTATTTTATTGTCACGTGTACCAGTTAAGGTACAGTGATATTTGTATTACCATACAGCCATACTACAAAAAGCAACAAGTCACACAACTACATAAAAGTTAACATAAACATCCACCAATGCGGATTCCACATTCCTCACTGTGATGGAATGCAATAACGTCTAATGTTCTTCCCTCGTTTTTCTCCCGCGGTTGGGTCAGTCGAAACATCCGCAGTTGGGGCGATCGAAGCTCCCGCAGCCGGCGGGCAAAGCCCCCGCGTCGGGGCGATCAAAGTTGGCGCATTGGGGCGGACGAAGCTCCTGCAGTTGGAGCTCTCAAAGTCTATCTCTAACCAGAGTCTGCGAGCTCCACGATGTTAAAGTCAGCAATCTCCCGTCAGTTGGAGCTCAGAGGTCGATCCCTGGCAAAGGGATCGCAAGCTCCACGACGGTAAGTCCACAGGATCCCACGGTTGGAGCTCCCGAAGTCAGTCTCCAGCAGAGGCCTCCAGCTCCTCGATGTTAGGCCGCAATGCTGACAGAGATACGATACGGGGAAAAAGTGCATCTCCGTCGAGGTAAGAGATTAAAAAAAAGTTTCCCCGCCCCCACCCCCCAAGTTTCCCCGCCCCCACCCCCTCCCCAGGTACTTTCCCCTGCAACTGCAGGAGCTGCAACACCTGTCCCTACGCATCTCCCCTCGACTTTGTCCAAGGACCCCGACAGTTTCCAGCATTTTGGGTCTATCCAAAATATAGAAATCATCCTGGAGTTCTGTTGCTGAGATGGGGTTATGATTATCAATTAGCTGCCTGCCTACTACCCACCTAATTTATAAAACACCCACTCACCCTAAATCACCAATACCCTTAAGAGCCTATATCTTATTTAGGCTTGTAGTTGTGCGAATTCTCCAAACAAAGCCATTTCCTCCTTTCTTCTTTCTTATGCTGTTGGAAATAAGATTTCTACTTTATATTTTGGATATCACAAAGAGGATGGATCAAGGAATGGTTGGACAGTAAAGCAATGTAAAGGGACATCGTTCCACTTAGTTACTGTGGTAGAAACCTCTTTGACCATAGAATTAAATATCAGATGAATATCACCCCAAGAAAACTCCGACTGAACCAGTGTTTAGTTAATCGCTTAGAAATGGTGCCAACCTAGATTTTATTATTGTGATAATTTCATGCCTAAAATGCAGCAATCCTTTAATTGAATGGATTAAAAAAATGTCAATGCAGATGATGGCATGAGAATAATTTTGAAAGAGCATAGTTAAATGCGAAGATCCTATCTTTATTAAATGGATTATCAGTCGTGGTGTCTTAATTGCTAATTTCATTATCTATATTTTATTTCAAGTGTCCCAGATGCAATAGTTGTGTAGAACGGAAAGACCTGACTAACTTAGCAGTGGATTGTTCAATCTGCATGGCCAATGATGACAACCCTTTTGAATTTTGCTGGCAATGTTTGAAGGAGTGGATGGGTCCAGCACCACGCTCTGATCGATGTGACAATAAACGATGCACCAACGTCCACCTGCAAGTCTTACAGAAATGTGGCAGAAAAGACCTACCCGTTCAGAGTTGTCCTAAAGTCCGTGCTCGCCCCACTTGCGGGATGATTATAGAGCATAAAGACATGTGCAAATACATGGTGTGCATCAGATGCCATGTGGAGTTTTGCTTTGCTTGTCTTCAGACAAAGGCAATTTGCAGCAAATCATCCACCCACTTCACTGATTGTTCTACACCTGTGGCCCCAATGCAAACACGTATACCTGTATGGAATCAGACTGTTAAAAAAAATGTAAATAAGACTGCAAATCGCACTCCAAATTTCCATCCACATAACATTTCAAACCACACTCTCAATGTAACCGTACCTCCCCCTCCAAATCACATCCCACGTCGTAATTTGGAACAAACTTTAAACCCTTCTTTAAATTCTGATAGACATTCCAATTGCTGTACAATTTGTAATTCAATGCTCTGGATAAGAATTAATGAAGGCATAAAAAAATCTTTGCACGATAAACATGTCTCTTCATTTTTCTACACCCTTCTATAGTATATATAATGGTGGGGGAAACATAATTGAGAGCCTCAATAACTGCAAGTATTTCTGGTCATAGACGAAAACTTCCTTCTTGTTTTGTTTTAGTTTTAAAGGTACTAACATGTAAAGGGGACTAACATGTGCAATTGGTGTACGAATATTCAAAAATAGGCTGGTCCGTTAAGAAGTGTGTTTTTAATTGTAATGTTATTCAAAATTTATTCAAATGCTTTTTAAAATAAAATGTACGAAAGGCAGGATTGGACAAAACAAAATTTGGCACAAGTACATTTAAATGGCACAACAAAAATGTCTTTGATAAATAGAAGTAGATAGTGGAAGTTAATTGATAGTGATTTTAGATCTGCAGAACTACTCTGGGCAAAATTAATAGAATTAAGAATTTATTTGAATTATAATTTTGCTAATTGTTGTTATATACACACACACACCCTGATTCATGCAATAGGCGACATGTAAAATTGCACTTACGTAAACAATTCTGTACTCAGTCCCTCATGCAGTCAAGGGAGTTTGTAATTTCAACAACACTGTACGATCACTGAGGTTTACATTGGAAACATGGTGGCAATGGTGGCAGTCCTTACCCAGAAGGCCATGCACTGCAGAAAGTGCCCTAACGGCGAGAGTTTGTGATTCCGTCAAAAGTGAAATCTGACGTACGTAAAGGTTCACAGAACGTAACCCTAACTTAAAGCGGGCAGTGTTTGTACATGTCCTTGTACTGAACATCTAAATATGTATTATATGGACTTTGGAAACCATATGTTGTGACTATGTTAGTGGGAATTTAATCAGAATGTTATTGTGGAATAATATTAAATTACACATTGGAAGATATATGAGAAGTAATCATTTGCGATAAATATCATTTAAATATATTTAATAACCAAACTTTAAACAATATTTTAAACAAATAATTATTCAGTTGCCTGGAAAGTTGTTCACACAACACTTCGCTTTTTATGTTCTATGATTCAATTTCAATAAAATACAAAATGGAATGAAAAATGAAGTACATTGTGTACTGCTAAACCTGAGAGAATTAATTTATGACCTCATGATCTGCACAGTGGAGAAGTCACTCGTGCAAAAGCCGACCTATCGAATGATTCTGAGCCCTGCTTCCGAATGACTTGAATGTGAAGACACCTGAGATATAGGTTCCCTTTATGTAACTTTTATACCAGGTTGTCCTCAGTCTCCCTCGGTCACTGCCCCCCAAAAAACTCTTGTCCCACCCCACCCCACTCCTGTAGGTCCATCATCCGTCTACCAACCTGCAAGTTTACATCCCTCTTAACCTCAAAAGGCTTGGATAGAGTGGATGTGGAGATGTTTCCACTTGTGGGAGAGTCTAGGTCTAGAAGTCATAGCCTCAGAATTATAGGACGTTCTTTTAGGAAGGAGATGAGGAGGAATTTCTTTAGTCAGCGGGTGGTGAACTTGTGGAATTCTTTGCCACAGAAGGCTGTGGAGGCAAAATCAGTGGATATATTTACAGGAGAGGTAGTTAGATTCTTGATTAGTACAGGTGTCAGAGGTTATGGGGAGTAGGTAGGAGAATGGGGTTAGGAGGGAGTAGATCAGCTATGATTGAATGACAGAGTAGACATAATGGGATAATTCTACTCCTATCACTTATGACATGATCTTACCCCCCCCCCCCCACCAGTACTAAGCTGATGACACAAAACCTCCACACATTGTGAGTAATCCCTGCACTGACTGCTGAATCTCTGCAGATTCCATCTAGATACTCATTCATCTCACAGATTTCAAACACACATACTCATGATCTCCAATAACCAAACCTTTCAGTGGCGCAGCGGTAGAATTGCTGCCTTAGAGCGCTTACGTCAGAGGCCCAGGTTCGAATCCGACCACGGGTGCTTCCTGTACGGAGTTGTACGTTCTCCCTGTGACCATGTGGGTTTTCTCCAAGATTTTTGGTTTCCTCTCATACCAAACATGGACTGGTTTGTAGGATAATTGGCTTGGTATAAACGTAAATTGTCCCTAGTGTGTGTAAGAGTGTTACTGTGCGGGGATCGCTGGGCCAAAGAGCCTGTTTCCGTGCTGTTTCACTAAACTAAGCTAAACAAAACACTGCACCCTCTACTAAGGTAGGTTCCCATTTAACTCTTACTCTTGTTATGCTGGAAAGCCAAAAGCTTTGCTCCGAATTATGAGTAAGACAGCACCTGACAACTTCTCAGAAAGAGCACATGTTTAATAATGTTGATTCAGGTAAATATATTGTCTGGAAGAACTGAATAAATCCTCCAGCTTTCGATAAAATTGAAAGTAAATGGACTGAGTCCATGCCGACCATCATTACCTGTGCTGCCAAAGTCCAGGAGGTCTGTAACATTACCCATATTCACACTAATTCCATGTTACCCACTTTTGCATCCACTCCCTACTCACTAAGGACATTCTACAGAGGCTGCACATCTGTGGGATGTGGGAATAACTGGAGCACCCGGATGAAACTCACGCATTGAAGGCAGTTGAGGCCAATTCACTGCATGTATTCAAGAAAAAATTGGATATAGCTCTTAGGGCTAACGGAATCAAGGGATATTTCGAAGAAAGCAGGAATGAGTACTGATTCTGGATGATCAGCCACGATCATATTGAATGGCCTACTCCTGCACCTATTTTCTATGTTTCTATACAGATAGCAATTGAGCCCGGGCCTCTGGTGCTATGAAGCAGCAGCCAAACCAGTTGTACCACTGTGCCGCCCTTTGTCCTTTTGGCAAGCAGACTTCTATACCACACCCCATTTGTGTTATTCTGTTTTTGACTTGAGTTTCTATTTCCTGGAACACTTCAATTTAATTTTCTTCTAGGTTATTCTACTTTGGTTCACTTAGTCCAGCTTTCCCAGATATTTGGTTTAGGTGATAGAGCGGATCAATCTTTGGAACGGATTACACCAAAGATACGAGAGGAGCATTGCCCGCTGCCTCGGGAGCGCCGACGCTTGAGGCTCTGCCGCCAGAACAGAGAGCCTGGTGCCGGCCGCCTTCATCTGGTATCGGGGAGACCCCAAAAATCGGGGAGACCCCAAAAATACTAGAGAGCCTCCAGTATCTTTGCTCTTCCTGCCACCTGATGTAAGCGCAGATTGTATAACTGTGTGAGTCCGTCCCCACCACCAAAGATGTCGCGTTTGCATTAAAAAATGGCGGCCGTGACGTTCCGTTACGTACTACACGGTCACTCCGTTGGATTTCGGAGGAGTGGGTCCATCTTGCCTCCTCTAGTCTCTTTGGTTTTAAATATATTCTGTGAACTAACGAAGAGAGAACAGAGAGCGGTTCACGGTCCGGGGGTTGCTGCGATGGGGGAAAACGTATCAAGTGGTCATGATAGACCTGGAAGGAAAAACATATACTATTGATATTGGAGAATCTGAAAATGATTTCAAAAGGACGACAGTCCTCACTTTAAAGAAGAAACTGATCGAGCAATTGAAAATAGGTCCGTGAGTAAAATGTGCCGTCTAGTTTAAAAAAAAATCTAGACTGGGATGAAATCGAGAAAGCAGTTTGTAATGGGGGTTGATAATTTGGAATGGCAATATTCCATGGGGTCGATAGAAAAGTGGTTACGTGTGTGACTAATAAACGGGATCAATGCTGGATGTAAAGGCGAAGTTAGACGGTTTACCAAAGAAGGCAGGCACAGGTTTACAAATCAAAAGTGCTGGAGAACAAACTTAGCTGGACAGGCAGCATCTCCATGGTGGATAAGCGACGTTTCAGGTCGGGACCCTTCTTCAGACTGATTGTTGTTGGGGATAGGAAGCTAGAAAAGAAGTGTGGAATGTGTGGATGGTGTGGGGGGTAAACAAGCGTGGCATGTGATCGGTGGAAAGGCATTCAGGATGGACTTGAGGCCGTGTTCTTTTCTCACCCCCCCCCCCTCACCCCCTCTTTTTCTGCAGAGGTCGGGAACACAGATGACCTCCGCATGATTTTTGGCGGTGAGCAACTGGAAGACAAGAAAACATGGCTGATTACGGATCAAGGACAGAACCACAATACTCGCCGTACGGCGTCTGTGTGGAGGGGGATTGTCACCCGTGAAAAATTCGTGTGGAAATGAAGATTCTAGACAATGAATAGTGATGATCCATATCTCGCTGATCCGAAAATGCCGACACAACGATAATCTTAACAATCATAAAGTGTGTGTTACCCAAAGTAACCCCATGTATTTCTTTCAATATGGGGGTTAACTATTTAACAATTTTGCAGAAGAGCTTCAACTTTTCACCTGGTTGTTCTATACACTGTATTCTCGTCTGTAAATCAATCGTGCATTGTTTAGATACTTTATTTGCATCGTCACCGAAATAGTCTTTGTATTTTCCCAACAGGTGTTTAGCATGGGATAGTAAATGCGATTATTAGACTGCCTATCGAGTAAATACAACGAGGTGGTTTTTTGCATAAACGTTGCATGCATGGCCTTTGCTCAAACCTTATTTACCTTTATCCTTTATTAATAAATATTTAAATGTATGCAGTGTTGTTGGTGTTTAAGACGGGGAGGTGAAAATATTGGAGAACTAAATGTGGAAAGATGACTAATGAAGGCAACCATGCCAAATAACTGAATCACCACTACTTTCAGGGAACTATGCACTTCTACGCCGAGGCCTGCACTGGTTTAATACCAAAATGCAACACGTTACACTTGTCTGATTTATATTCTATTTACCATTCCTTGGCTGACTTTCTCAGTTTGTTCCAGATTGTAATCATAAATAATCTTCTTTACTCCCCACTCTATCACCAATGTTGGTGTTGGCCGCCAACTTTGCCCAGCTCACTGTAAGTTTGTACATTCTCCCCGTAACTGCGTGGGTTTTCTCCCTGGTCTCCAGTTTCTCCCAGGAAATACCAGGAGAATTTAAACATAGAAAATAGGTGCAGGAGTAGGCCATTTCGGCCCTTCGAGCCTGCACCGCCATTCAATATGATCATGGCTGATCATCCAACAGTACCCTGTACCTGCTTCTCTCCATACCCCCTGATCCCTTTAGCCACAAGGGCCACATCTAACTCCCTCTTAAATATAGCCAATGAACTGGCCTCAACTACCTTCTGTGGCAGAGAATTCGGTCCTAAAAGACTTCCCCTTTATCCTTAAACTGTGACCCCTTGTTCTGGACTTCCCCAACATCGGGAACAATCTTCCTGCATCTAGCTTGTCCAACCCCTTAAGAATCTTGTAAGTTTCTATAAGATCCCCCCTCAATCTTCTAAATTCTAGCGAGTACAAGCTGAGTCTATCCAGTCTTTCTTCATATGAAAGTCCTGCCATCCCAGGAATCAGTCTGGTGAACCTTCTCTGTACTCCCTCTATGGCAAGAATGTCTTTCCTCAGATTTGGTGACCAAAACTGTACGCAATACTCCAGGTGTGCCTCACCAAGACCCTGTACAACTGCAGTAGAACCTACCTGCTCTTATACTCAAATCCTAAGAATATACTCAATGAAAGAGAACTTTTCCAGACAGATTTATTGGGCTTCAGATAAACATAAGGGCAAATTGTGGACTCGTCATATGAAAAATATAGCAAAATCAGCTGTGATTCAATTAATTTGCATAAGGATGTGTTGTATATTCTTATATAATTAATGGTACAAAAGGAAGGCACAGTTATGTGAATGTACAAACATTTGGTGGATTTTATTGTCATTATAATTGATTAACAGTTCATTTATATTTTAAAAATAAATTCATATTTTTAATGTCTGTCAATTTTTGCGCATCTTAATATAGAGACTGGAGTGAGACTGATTTGACTGATAAAGGTTAATAGTCTTACATTCATACCGCTCAGGCCTTTAGCCCACTCTGCCCATGGCATCAAATGTGCATCTATCTTTCCTAAGCTAAATGCAAAATGGCGGTGGAACTCAGCAGGTCAGGCAGCATTTTTGAGGTGACGTCAAAAGAGATAAAAGCCTACCAAGTGATAGCTAGGCAGATATGGGGAGAGAGAAAGAAAGATAGAAAGAGAGAGGGAGAAAGAGAAAAAGAAAGAAAGGGGGAGAGAGAGAGAGAGGCTGTGCTTTTTCAGCCTCTGCAGTTGAGAAGGTTTGAAGCAGCCTTTCAAGGATTTTGTCGATGGAGAAGGAACAGAGGCAGAGGGGCTTCATAGTTTAACTTATCGTTGGACTGTTGAAACTTTCCTCTGCTCTAGGAATCCTCCACGAGTGTGAAAATTCCTGAGTTTCTCTCCATTGTCGAGGGTGCGGTTGTCGTTGGCGGACTGCCAAGAGTGCCTGATGATCGAGGGTACGAAGATTGTGGTGTTTTTGTCTGTTTTTAGCACCGTTTCTCTGCCCTAAAGTCATTTTGCACAGGCGGCTGCCTGGCTTAATGTGATGAAGGTACTTTTGCTTCCGGCAAGACTGGGATAGAGCTTCCCAAAAGCTGCTCTCGGCTGTGGACAAACTTGGGGGACTTTCCTGCTTCAGCTGGAGGCTTCTGATTTCTGCTACTTGTCTTTGACTGTGACTGTCTCTGGGACTTAACTTGGAGCTGAGCTACTGGGGTGCCTGGAGCTGGTTTGTGCCTCTGTCAGGATGGCGCTGGCTGGGGCGAGGCTGAAGAACTGGAGCTACGCAGGGTGGCATCAGCGGCGGATGCGAGGCCATATGAGTATGAGCCTTATGTTGACTTGGATTGGGAGGGGGTTTGGTATCTCGGTCCAAACTGGGCCCCAGATGTCCAGGGGAGCAATTAAAAAGGCCATGAATGACCTTGGGGGCGGGCTATTGTCTCTTCCGAGCTCGAAAGAGGAAAGGTGGAGATGATACTAAAGACCCGGGAGGATGTGGCCATAGCGTTGGAGAGGGGGATCTCCAGTGGGGGGGGGGGTCCACATACAGGTGGATCCGTGGGTATCTAGGGTGAGACCGGTTCTCCTGCGGAGTTGCCCCACATATATTTCGGATGCAACACTTATTCCACACCTGTCTAAGTTTGGGGAGGTGCGGTCTAAGTGCTTTAAGGCTCTGTCTTACGTGTTTGCGGTCATCGGCGGTGAAGCGCGGCTTCGCCTGTAGAGTGGACCGCACGGCAACGGCGAAAGCGCCGAGCTATCCACGGGAGCGCCGCACGGATGCTGCGCGGGCCTGAGTGATTCAAATACGGCGTGGTCCCACGTGCTTGCTGTAAGTAAAAAAAGGGGCGGGCCGACTGCGATGACTAGCGGCGGCTGTGGCGGCGCCCGTCCTGATCGCGGCGCTGTAGCGGTGGCTGTGCCTGCGGCCGTGCCGCACACGTGCCCTCACTGGCGGAGGCTGTGGCAGTGGAAGTTTGACGCACGGCGCTCGAGCCACACTGGCGGCGGCCCGTGCGGGCGGCCGTGCCGCACTCGTGCATCACTGGTGGAGGTTGTGCGGTAAGAATCTAGTTTTCAACAGTGTAGTTTTATTTTAGCACCGTGCGGTGTTGCGAACACCGCCGCACGGCGCCGGATTGTGCGTTCTCACGAGTGCACGGTCTATGGCGCAGATTCTTCCCGTTTCGCCACCAATGACCGCAGACTCGTGAGACAGGCCTTTTAGGCTCATGCACCCCGGGGGGACCCGGAGGAAAGAGGGATCTTCAGTTTCAAGAGGAGGATGTTCATGAAGGTGGGTGAGGGCGAAGGCGCGGAGGGGAGCTTCGAGGTGGAGTGTAAGGGTCTCCCTAGAACCGTGCATTGGAGTTGGGGAAAGGCACAGTGTCATGCGTGCGGTGAATTTGGACATCTCCGTAGGGAGTGTCTTCTTCACGGGGTTGCTGCTAGAACTTCTAGTGCAGCGGCCCAGGAATGCACTGCTGGCCCATCCGGGGTGGCTCATCATGCCTCGGTGGCACGGGGTGGTACTGCTGACCTGGCTAGGGCTGCTAGCTCTGCCTCGGTGATCCGGGGCGGCAGTGATAGCCCATCTGGGTCTGCAAGTTCCGCCTTGGGGAGCCGGGGCAGAGATGGCCCCCGCCCCCTACGTCCTGAACCTGTGGAGGTGGTGGTGGCTGATGGTGAGGCGCAGGGGGAGAATGATGAGGGGGAGGGGAATTGGGAGCTGCAGAAGAAGAAGAGGAGGAGGAGCAAAAAGCCCAATCAAGTGAGTCCAACGCAATCTGAGACCACTCAAGGGGCGCCTGTCAGCTCCAGTGAGGTCCAGAGTGCACTTGCCGTGGCCCAGCAAAGAGCTGAGGTGGTTCAGGTGGGGGTAGGGATGGTAAATCATGCGGGTGGTAAAGTGGCTGGGGGTAGTGTGGAGGAGGAAGACCCTTCCTTTATGGAGGTCACCGTACCGCCGCATGCTAGTGGGACAAAAAGGAGGTTTGGGCTTAGCGAACGAAGAAGAGCAAGGGCGTGAGTCCAAAGTTAGGGGGATGACTTTGTCCAGACCTTCTCCCACTGATGTGGTTGGTGGTCAAGAACTGGTGTCTTCCGGGTTGGAGGTTGAGCCTCCATTTCAGGGATCTTCCGCGGGGATTACAAGACCGGGTGATGGGGTTGATTCCTCTGGAGTTGTGTCCTATGGGCGGGTGGATGTCCCTTCATCTCAGGGGCCCTCCGAGGGAGTTATCTCATCGGATGGTGAGGTTAGCTCCCCTGGGTGTGTGTCCTCTGGGTCGGAGGAGGTCCACTCGTTTCAGAGGCCTATTGAGGGTGTTGGCACGTCAGATGATGGGGTAGGCGCCCTTAGTAGTGTGCCCCCTTAGACGGGGGTTGAGCAGAGTCAGCCCGAGGGGGGTGGTTCGGGGGCATTGGTGTACCAGTCTGTGCTCCTTATCAGAGCCAGTGGAGGTAATGGGGGGTGTGTTGCCTCGCCGGCTCAGTTGGTAGGGGAGAGTTTAAAAGAAAGTGGAGAGCCTCTGGGTGTTACCAGTGGAGGGGATGCTATAGGTGCTGTGGAGGTCGGGGCTAGTTTGGGTGGTGATCCCCTTTCAGATTCCGGGGGTGCCAGTGTATCACAGTCCCTGGGGATGCCTAGTGTTTTTTCTTCCCCAGGCCCAGACGTAGAGGGTGATGGTAGAGTGCAGGTGCCCAGACGTCCAGTGGGCTGCCTGTTGCAGTCAGGGGTTTCGGGACCCTTCCCCAGCATTGATCCTGGGGGTGGTGTCTTGCTGGAGGAGGGGGAGAGTGATAAGGCCAGTTTGAGTAGTGGAGTTAACGAACTTTCAGAGAGTTCTGGTCTTTCGATTTCTGACAACGACCTTGACCATTGTGGTGTTGAGCTTGTTGTTGCAGGTGCGAGTGAGTTGGCCGAGTGCCCAGGCTCCAAGTCCGAGTCTCATGCAAGTGATATCCGTGAGGTTCTAGAATTCCTAAAAATAAGCCGTACCACCAGAACAAAAATGGATGCTGCTAAAAGACGGTGGGCTGATCTGCCAGTTTTGATTAAGACTCTCGAGGCTATCCTTGGCAACAAGGGTAGTGATCTTCCTGACTCTGAGAAGAGCCAGTTTGGGGACTTTTTGGTGTTCCTCAGAGAGAGAGCTGTTGAGTCTACGGGGAGTGTGAGGGTCTCAATCTAGTGTGCCTGCACATTCACAGTCGCAACATTAAACTTAAACGGGAGTAGAGCGAGTTTTCGTAGATTTCAGCTTTTATCAGTCCTTAAAGAGGGGAGATTTGCAGTGTGTTTTCTGCAGGAGACGCATACCGTTGTTAGTGATGAACCTACATGGAGACTGGAGTGGGAAGGGGGGGTCTACATGAGCCATCTCAGCTCGAATTCGAGTGGGGTGGCCTTTCTGTTGGCCCAGAATTTCCTGCCAAATGTTCTAAAAGTGCAAGAAGTTGTGCCAGGACGTTTGCTCCATCTGGCCATGAGCCTGGATGGCATGCCGTTGCATTTCATTAACGTGTATGCCCCTAGCTCCGGCACGATGCAGGCCGGCCTAATTCAGGAGGTGACTGCTCTGTTGAGCACTATTGATAGGGGAGAGTGTGTCTTCCTTGGTGGGGACTTTAATTGCACACTTGAGGCGAGAGACCGTTCTGGTACTCAGTGTGCCCCTGCTGTACCGAAGAAGCTGAGAGGTTTGATTGACTCCTTTGAGCTGGTTGATGCGTGGCGGAACCTCCACCCGGATTCCACTGCTTTTTCGCGGAGGTCTGAGGGAGGTGGTTCCCGTATTGATCGAATATACATTTCCCGAGCGTTTGTTTCCCGTGTCTCAGCGGCCTCAATGCGGTTGGTGCCGTGTTCGGACCAGCTGTCTGGTGCATGTGGACTTTAATCCGGCGCGCACTCGGGCTGGGTCTGCATACTGGCACTTTAACAACCGGCTGCTGGAGAATCGGTGTTTCCGGGAGTCATTCAGTCGGTTTTGGGTGAAGTGGAGAGGCAGAGGTGCTTCTCTTCCCTTAGGCAGTGGTGGGATGTGGGGAAGGCTCACATCCATCTCTTTTGTAAGGAATATACGTGGGGGTCGACCGGACGGCGGGACTCAGCAGTCGAGAGGCTTGAGAGGGAGCTACTGGGCGCAGAGTCTCGCCTGGGTCGGGTTGGTGATGACTCCTGTGAATGGGAAGAGTTTCAGGAGAAGAAGGAAGCCTTGAGGAACCTGCTGCTTGAGCAGTCCCGAGGCGCTTTCGTGAGGTCGCGGGTCCAGATGATGCAAGATCTGGACCGAGCTTCGCCTTCCTTTTTCTCTCTGGAGAAAGGGCGGGGAGCACACAAACAGCTCGTAGAGCTGCTCGCAGATGATGGCTCCTCTGTCACTGATCTGGAGAGGATCAGTGCTGTGGTCAGGTTCTTTTATGGGTCCCTGTTCTCCGCAGGTGGATTCAGCGGGGAGGCTCAGCAGGACTTGTGGGAGGGTCTACCGACTGTTGATAGGGAGGTGGCCGATCTTCTTGATGGCCCCTTATCTTTGGAGGAGTTGACTCGTGCATTGTATCAGCTCAGGAAGGGTAAGTCCCCCGGGCTGGATGGGTTGACGGTAGAGTTTGTCAGAGCTTTCTGGGATATCCTGGGGGGTGATTACATGTTGGTTCTGGGGGAGAGTCTGGCGGCCGGGGAGATGCCCCTCTCATGGCGCAGGGCAGTTGTTGTCTTGCTGCCCAAGAAGGGCGAACTCCGCTTCTTGAAGAACTGGAGGCCGGTCTCTCTCCTATGTACAGAGTATAAAGTATTTGCACAGGCAATGGCAAATCGCCTGGGCTCTGTGCTGTCTCAAATGATTCATCCTGACCAGTCCTATACAGTTCCTGGCCGGTCCATTCAGGATAACATCCATCTGGTTCGGGACCTGATTCATCTAGCTCAGGGTACTGGTCAGTCAGCTGCTTTTCTGTCTCTTGATCAGGAGAAGGCTTTTGATAGGGTAGAGCATGGTTATCTATTCGGGACGTTGCAAGCGTTTGGAATTGGAACGCATTTTGTGGCCCGGGTCCGGCTTTTGTACGCTGCAGCGGAGTGCCTTGTGAAGGTTAATGGTGCGTTGTTGGCCCCTTTCATTTTGGGAGGGGGGTCCATCAGGGGTGCCCCATGTCGGGTCAGTTGTACTCGGTCTGTGTGGAGCCGTTCCTGTGTCTTCGGAGGAGGAGGTTGACAGGCCTGGCCCTACCTGGCCCGGGGGTGGAGGTGGTTCTTTCGGCGTATGCAGATGATGTACTTCTTATGTTCACTGATCCTGGTGACCTGCGGAGGATGCGTGACTGCCAGGAGATTTTCTCGGCTGCATCTTCTGCCAGGATTAACTGGAGTAAGTGCTCTGGTCTTTTAGTGGGTCAGTGGCAGGTGGATTCCCTGCCGGAGGAGATGGCAAGGTATGTGTGGAGCACCACACATCTCCTCTATCTGGGGGTTTACCTGAGTCCCACTGAGGATGCTTTGCCGGCGAACTGGCAGGAGTTGGAGACGAAAGTGGTTGCCCGGCTGGGGCGCTGGTCGGGCCTGCTTGGAGTTCTTTCCTTTCAGGGGAGGGTGCTGGTCATAAATCAGCTGGTGGCCTCCATGTTATGGTACCGGCTGGCTACTCTTGTCCCACCTTCCATATTTGTAAATGCTCTACAGAAGAAGCTGGTAGATTTCTTCTGGGGAAATAGGAAGCACTGAGTCTCTGCAGCGGTCCTGAGTCTCCCGTTAGAGGAGGGCGGTCAGTCCTTGGTATGCGTGCGTACCCAGGTGGCGGCTCTCCGTCTCAGGACTCTGCGGCGGTATATGTATGTAGAGAACCCCCCCAGATGGCACGCTCTGGCCATGTACTTTTTTCGTCGGGGTCGTTGCCTAGGGGGGTTCTCGCGGCTCCCGGTTGTGGGCATCAGTCGACTCGCCCTAAGGGGTTTGCCTGTTTTCTACCGGGATGTGCTCAGAGTGAGGAATTTGGCTGTTTTCAGCCAGCGTGTTGCTCCACGAGGGGAGGGGGATGTTGCGGCTGCAGGAGTGGCCGGTCCTCGCCCAGTCATGGCGGGTGTCGAGGAAAGGCGCGCGCCTAGAGTGGTTCTGCCTGAGTTTTCACCCGCTCCGCCAGATCTGCTCATCGGGCCTAGGCTCTGGAATATTTCTCGGGCACCGGCTCCACACAACCTGAGCCGCCTTTCTGAGATGATCAGCATACCGTTTCGTGATGCGAAGAGACGCACACTGTACCGAATGTTCCTGCACATTCGGTACAGTGTGGGATCACGGTTGGGAGAGGCAAGGGGCACAGGCAGGGACTAGAGAGTACCCCGGTGGCTGTACACCTTGACAATAAGTATTCCTGTTTGAGTACTGTTGGTAAGGAAAAGAAGAGGAGGGCAATACTAATAGGGGACTCTATAGTTAGGGGGTCAGACAGGCGATTCTGTGGACGCAGTCGGGAGACCCGGATGGTAGTTTGCCTCCCTGGTGCCAGGGTCTGTGATGTCTCAACGTGTCCAAGATATCCTGAAAGGGCAGGGAGAGGAGCCTGAGGTCGTGATACATATAGGTACCAATGACATAGGTAAAAAAAGAGAAGAGGTCCTGAAAGGAGAATTTAGGGAGTTAGGAGTTAAAGAGAAGGACAGCAAAGGTAACAATCTCGGGATTACTGCCTGTGCCATGCGACAGTGAGAGTAGGAATGGAGCGAGGTGGAGGATAAATGCGTGGCTGAAGGACTGGTGCAGAAGGCAGAGATTCAAATTTCTGGATCATTGGGACCTCTTTTGTGGAAGGTGCGACCTTTACAAAAAGGATGGGTTGCACTTGAACCTGAGGGGGACCAATATCCTGGCGGGGAGATCTGCAAAGGCTACTGGGGAGACTTTAAACTAGAATGGTTGGGGGGAGGGACTCAAATAGAGAATGCTATTAGACAGTGTGTGAGGCAGGAGGCAGAGAAGGAAAGCACTCAGACACAACATGTAGGGGGGAAAGAAGAAAACAATAATAAACAGAGAATAAGAGGTGGTGGGGTTCTTAAATGGGTGAGCAGAGAAACAGAGGGGTGTAAAATGCGGGCGGAAGCAATAGGTAGCAAGGTGAAAAGTAAAAGTGGCAGGCAGACAAATCCAGGGCAAAAATCAAAAAGGGCCACTTTTCAACATAATTGTATAAGGGGTAAGAGCGTTGTAAAAACAAGCCTGAAGACTTTGTGTCTCAATGCAAGGAGCATTCGTAATAAGGTGGATGAGTTGAACGTGCAGATAGCAATTAATGATTATGATATAGTTGGGATCACGGAGACATGGCTCCAGGGTGACCAAGGCTGGGAGCTGAACATCCAGGGATATTCAATATTCAGGAGGGATAGAGAGAAAGGAAAAGGAGGTGGGGTAGCGTTGCTGGTTAGAGAGGAGATTAACGCAGTGGAAAGAAAGGACATTAGCTTGGAGGATGTGGAATCGGTATGGGTAGAGCTGCGAAACACTAAGGGGCAGAAAGCGCTGGTGGGTGTTGTGTACAGGCCACCTAGCAGTAGTAGTGAAGTTGGGGATGGCATCAAACAGGAAATTAGAAATGCGTGCAACAAAGGCAAAACAGTTATAATGGGTGACTTCAATCCACATATAGATTGGGTGAATCAAATTGGCAGGGGTGCTGAGGAAGAGGATTTCTTGGAATGTATGCGGGATAGTTATCTAAACCAACATGTAGTATTGAGAAATGAGGAAGGGTTAGTTAGCAGTCTTGTTGTGCGTGCCCCCTTGGGCAAGAGTGACCATAATATGGTTGAGTTCTTCATTAGGATGGAGAGTGACATTGTTAATTCAGAAACAACGGTTCTGAACTTAAAGAAAGGTAACTTTGAGGGTATAAGACGTGAATTGGCCAAGATTGACTGGCAATTAGTTCTAAAAGGGTTGACGGTGGATATGCAATGGAAGGCATTTAAAGACTGCATGGATGAACTACAAAAATTGTTCATCCCAGTTTGGCAAAAGAATAAATCAGGGAAGGTAGTGCATCCGTGGATAACAAGGGAAATCAGGGAGAGTATCAAAGCAAAAGATGATGCGTACAAATTAGCCAGAAAAAGCAGCATACCAGAGGACTGGGAGAAATTCAGAGACCAGCAGAGGAGGACAAAGGGCTTAATTAGGAAAGGGAAAATAGATTATGAAAGAAAACTGGCAGGGAACATAAAAACTGACTGCAAAAGTTTTTATAGGTATGTGAAGAGAAAGAGATTAGTTAAAACAAATGTAGGTCCCTTGCAGTCAGAAACGGGTGAATTGATCATGGGGAACAAGGATATGGCGGACCAATTGAATAACTACTTTGGTTCCGTCTTCACTAAGGAAGACATAAATAATCTGCCGGAAATAGCAGGGGGCCGCGGGTCAAAGGAGATGGAGGACTGAGTGAAATCCAGGTTAGTCGGGAAGTGGTGTTGGGTAAATTGAATGGACTAAAGGCCGATAAATCACCAGGGCCAGATAGGCCGCATCCCAGAGTATTAAGGATGTAGCTCCAGAAATAGTGGAAGCATTAGTGATAATTTTTCAAAACTCATTAGATTCTGGAGTAGTTCCTGAGGATTGGAGGGTAGCAAACGTAACCCCACTTTTTAAGAAGGGAGGGAGAGAGAAAACGGGGAATTACAGACCAGTTAGTCTAACATCGGTAGTGGGGAAACTGCTAGAGTCAGTTATTAAAGATGGGATAGCAGCACATTTGGAAAGTGGTGAAATCATTGGAGAAATTCAGCATGGATTTACGAAAGGTAAATCGTGTCTGATGAATCTTATAGAATTTTTCGAGGATGTAACTAGTAGAGTGGATAGGGGAGAACCAATGGATGTGTTGTATCTGGACTTTCAGAAGGCTTCCGACAAGGTACCACATAAGAGATTAGTACTTAAAGCACACGGTATTGGGGGTTCAGTATTGATGTGGATAGAGAACTGGCTGGCAAACAGGAAGCAAAGAGTAGGAGTAAACGGGTCCTTTTCACAATGGCAGGCAGTGACTAGTGGGGTACCGCAAGGCTCAGTGCTGGGACCCCAGCTATTTACAATTTATATTAATGAACTGGATGAGGGAATTGAAGGCAACATCTCCAAGTTTGCGGATGACACTAAGCTGGGGGGCAGTGTTAGCTGTGAGGAGGATGCTAGGAGACTGCAAGGTGACTTGGATATGCTGGGTGAGTGGGCAAAATTTGGCAGATGCAGTATAATGTGGATAAATGTGAGGTTATCCACTTTGGTGGCAAAAACAGGAAAGCAGACTATTATCTAAATGGTGGCCGATTAGGAAATGGGGAGATGCAGCGAGACCTGGGTGTCATGGTACACCAGTCATTGAAAGTAGGAATGCAGGTGCAGCAGGCAGTGAAGAAAGCGAATGGTATGTTAGCTTTCATAGCAAAAGGATTTGAGTATAGGAGCAGGGAGGTTCTACTGCAGTTGTACAGGGTCTTGGTGAGACCACACCTGGAGTATTGCGTACAGTTTTGGTCTCCAAATCTGAGGAAGGACATTATAGCCATAGAGGGAGTGCAGAGAAGGTTCACCACACTGATTCCTGGGATGTCAGGACTTTCATATGAAGAAAGACTGGATAGACTTGGCTTATACTCGCTAGAATTTAGGAGATTGAGAGGGGATCTTATGGAAACGTACAAAATTCTTATGGGGCTGGACAGGCTAGATGCAGGAAGATTGTTCCCGATGTTGGGGAAGTCCAGGACAAGGGGTCACAGCTTAAGGATAAGGGGGAAATCCTTTAAGACCGAGATGAGGAAAATCTTTTTCACACAGAGATTGGTGAATCTCTGGAACTCTCTGCCACAGAGGGTAGTTGAGGCCAGTTCATTGGTTATATTTAAGAGGGAGTTAGATGTGGCCCTTGTGGCTAAAGGGATCAGGGGGTATGGAGAGAAGGCAGGTGGGGAGAGCCAAGTGGGGGGGTGGGACCTCCCTGTCGGTTTGCTCCTGGGCTTGGCCAAGATGGCCATTCGCGGGTCCAGGCAGCGGGCGGTCAATGGTGAGGCTAGAGTTGGCTGCCTGCCCCTCTTCCGGGCGTACGTCCGTGCACGGGTGTCCCTGGAGAGGGAACACGCGGTGTCCACGGGGACTGGAGGCCTTCCGTGGGCGCTGGTCACCACGTGGGGTTGAGAGTATCGTAAATGATGAATGTACTGTTGTACTATAATCATTTGTTTTGATATAATGTCTTTTTTGATTATGTATTGATGTGTATCATATGATTGTGTCGAATAAAGTTTTTGAAAAGGAAAAAAAATTGAATAAATAAAACAAATTAAAATAATTAAAAGAGAGAGAGAGAGAGAGAGAGAGAGAGTGTGTGAAATGACTCAGCAGGTCAAGCAGCATCTCTGGAGAACATGTATAGGCGACGTGTTGGGTCGGGACCCTTCTTCAGTCTGAGATTTCTCCAGAGATGCTGCCAGACCCGCTGAGTCCAGCACTTTGTATCTTGCTTTGCGAACCAACATCTGTTTCCCTGTTTCTACGAGGTGGCGGGGGGAAATGAGAGTGGGGGGGAGGGGGGGGGGGTTAGGGTTGAGGCAAAGGAAAGAGAGAGGGAGAATGGAGCTGTTGCTCAAAATTGCAGAATGCAGTGTTCATACAGTTGCTACCCAAGAGAATGGGCGAATCGGTGGTGGGGTGGAGGTGGGGGATGGTGTTGTGATTTCCCGGCACACGAGTCTTGCTCATTTATAATAAAGTGAAAGTGAAACGTCTGCAGATTGGAACTACATGGGATTGGTCGTAAGGTTCGCACGTCATTGCATTTGTTTGCTGCAAACATCAGTCGAGTGTTTGACTTTAGAGATAGTCGGAGCAGTCGTGAACAAGCTGTCGAAATCGTTGGACACATTGGTTGGGACTGAGCACCCAGGAAAGGATGACGGAGACGATTTCTTGGGACGTGGAAGGTAACCCGTGTGGCCAGTTCAGACGTAGCTTGTCTGAGATTCCAGCACGAGGGAAGTACAGACTCAGAAGATGACTTTGTCCCCAGGGATGTCATTCGTTTTCAACTACCTTCCCACGCCATTTGGGAATATTCTATGACTCTCCTGTCCCTTTACATTCCAGATGGATTACGGGTAGAGCGGTGTGTCATTTGCTGCAAATACCCAGTCTCTGGTGCTAGAGCGGCAGTATTGATCTGGCTAATCCAGACTCAGTTTCTAATTAATGTTCAACCTCCCAAAATAGTGACGAAAAACACAGCGGCAGCAATGCATTTGCACGGTCAATCTCTATTGTGTAGGATCCCTGCGTTATCAGGCGCTTGTGTGGTTTGACAGATCTGCCACTTTTCGGCCCAAATCTAACATTGGTCTAAATGTAACATTTTCTGCCGATGGGACATTCTGGTTCGATATGACAGTGAGGAAAGGAAAGGGGAACCGCTGGAGGAACATAGCCAGTCCTGCAGCATCTGTGGAGGGAAATAGGCACTCGACGTTGTCTAGACTCTTTTGGGAGGTTGTCTATTTCCCTCCACAGATGCTGCCTGACCGGCTGAGTTCCTGCAGCTGCTCTCCTGCTCTTGGAGCAGATTCTAGCTTCTGCCGTCGCCAGTGCCCCCTCGTTATGTGAGGCATTGCACATAAAATTGAGCACAGGTAAAATATCCATCTGCAAACATTGCTGATCTTATGGGGAAGGACAACACATCGATGAAGAAGCTGAAGGTAGCTGGAGCCACGGACAATACTCTGAAACACAATTATATAATTGTTTGAAGGTTCGATGACCAAGGGCTGAGGCAACTGATCACCAATAACCAACTCTTTCTGTTTGGTATAGCTTCACCATTTGATTCATAGTCAGAGTCATACAGTGTGGAAACAAGCCCTTTGGCCCAACTTACCCATGCCAACCTATATATATCCCATCTACACTAGTCCCACTAGCCTGCATTTGGCCAATATCCCTCTAAACCGGTCCTATCCACGCACCTGTCTAATTGCATCTTAAACATTGAATGTAGTCCCTGCCTCAACCACTTCCTTAGGCAGTGCGTTCCATACACCCAGAACCCCTTTGTGTGAAAAAGTTACACTCAGATTCCTATAAAATCGTTTCCCTTCACCTTAAACCTATGCCCTCTGGTTCTCGATTCACCTACTCTGGGCAAGAGACTGTTCGGCGAACCATTCTCTTCCTCTCATGATTTTATACACCTCTATAAGATCGCCGCTCGCCCTCCTACATTCCAAGGAATAGAGTCCCTGCCTGCTCAATCTCTCCCAAAAGCTCAGATGCTTGAATCCTGGCAACATCCTTGTAAATCTGTTTTGCACCCTTTCCAACTTGACAACATCTTTCCTCTAACACGGTGCCCAGAACTGAATACAATCCTCTAAATGCAGTCTGGGTGGGAGGGTGAGCAGACCAGGAAGTTACACACAGAGAGTGATCCCAGCAGAAAGGGGGAGAGAGTTTGATGGTTGGCTTTGCCCTTCTTTGGTAAACAAGATATATTGGACAATTTTCTACATTTATGGAGAGTTTACTTTATATTTGTATGTCAGAAATTGCTTGTAAGAAAAGTTATGCCAGAACTCTAATCAAAAATCTCCTTTTTAGTGGATGATGACTATTCTGTCCTCTGCTTCACAAATGCTCTCAGAGTGGAGATGTCCTGTGGACATGCTGTGACCCCCTCATCACTTACCGGATATTGTCGAAGCCTAATAGATTGTGTAAGTATTTCTGGCAATCAGTTTCGATGCACTTTTCATTCATTTAAACTCTTGCATGGCCTTGCATCTAAGCAAATGTTAACATTGGTATTTTTGTTTGCAACACCCAATACTTATTTTAGGGTCATTTCACATTCCACTGCCCAGCTCAAAAGGATGGAATGGGAGAAAGATGCAACAAGGAATGGCCCTATGTGGAGCTTCGCAGGCATGCGTTGCTGACTGACGAGGAACAGAAGTATTTTGAAGAGAAGGTTGCCTTACTCGCTGCGTCAAAGTACTGTGAATTCAGCGCGGTAATCCAGCACCTTACTTATAATAAATGGTAACAAAATTCATAACTGGAATTGAGAAAATCCAAATTGGCAAGATGGAAATGGGCATAGGCAATCACGTTCATATTTTCCAGGAGCAGAATTAGGCCATTCGGCCCATCAAGTGTACTCAGCCTTTCAATCATGGCTAATCTATGTTTCCCTCTCAACCCCAGAAGTGCAGAATATAGTGAAATAGCACAGATACACAAAAGCTCAAAGATGATGATGATAAACAAAAGCTCAAGGTTACATTGGGTGATTGGGAATTCATCCCTAGTGTGTGTGAGAGACTGTACGCTCAAGAGTCTGATAAACTGTGGGAGTAAGCAGTTCAAAACTGTGGCCTCTTCATTTGATTTAATTCATTCAATTTAAATGCATTTGATTGTTGATAGGAGATTGTATTAGCAAAATGTTTATAGTGTTATTATTATTAATACTTCCCAAAGATATTCTCGAATATTCAATTTCAGTAGGAGGGAATTGCAGATACTGATATGCACTGAAGATAGACACAAAATGCTGCAGTAACTCAGCGGGACAGGCAGCATCTCTGGATAGAAAGAATGGGTGATGTTTCAGGTCGAGTCTGAAGAAAGGTCTCGACTCAAAACGTCATCCACCCCTTCTATCCAGAGATGCTGCCTATCCCGCTGAGTTACTCCAGCATTTTGATTCTATATTCAATGTTGGTTATACCTTTGAAGCCAGCAGGTCTGCTTATAGTGGGGAGGGGGGGGGGGGTCACAGGATCCGATGGTTCACTCATGCTGAAGGATTAATCACAGCATGATTAGGGAACAGCACCAACCTAAATGGCAAGAAATTACATAGAATTGTGGCTGCATTTGGCCTGTGCCCCTTTAATCCTATCCATGTACCCGTCCAAGTAACTGTTAAATGCTGTTATAGTACCAGCCTAAACTATTTCAAAATGTAAAGTATTTTGCTATGAAAAAGCATATGTTTTCCAGTAGATAGACACAAAATGCTGGAGTAACGTAGCAGGACAAGCAGCAACTTTGGAGAGAAGGAATGGGTGACGTTTTGGGTCGAGTCCCTTCAGTTACTGATGAAGGGTCTCGACCCAAAACCTCACCCATTCCTTCTCTCCAAAGATGCCGCCTGTCCCACTGAGTTACTCCAGCATTTTGTGACTATCCTTGGTTTAAACCAGCATCTGCAGTTCCTTCCTATACATATTTTATTTCAGTGTTCATTTCATTGTTCTGCCTTTCTTCAGTGTCCTGGATGCCAGACTTGTGTCGAGCGAAAAGACCTGACAAATCTCTCAGTGAGATGTTCGATTTGTACAGCGCAAAATGGAAAACGCTACGTATTTTGCTGGCAATGTTCGAAGCAATGGAAGGGCCAAGCACCCCGTTCTGATCGATGTGACAATGAAGGATGCACAAACATTCAGCTGGACACCCTTAAGAACTGTGACATGAAAACGTTATCCTACAGTAATATCCATTGCCCGAAAATCCGTGCTTGTCCCACATGTGGGATTATTATGGAGCATAAAGATATGTGCAAGTATATCCTGTGCTCCAGGTGTCATGTGGAATTTTGCTTTGCTTGTCTTAAGACCAAAGCAGTTTGTGAAATATCATCTAGCTATTCTGCTACTTGTGCTAATCCTGTGGCCCCGAGGCAAACATGTATTCCCACGTGGAATCGCACTTAATTGATTGTGATTTTAGATCTGCAGAACTATTCTGGACAAAATGAATAGAATGAAGAATTTATTTGAATTATTAATTAGCTAATTGTAATTATTTACAGACACACCTTGATTTATGCAATAGGCAACATGTAAAATTGCACTTATGTAAACAATTCTGTACTCAGTCCCTCCTGCACTCAAGGGAGTTTGTAATTTCAACAACACTGTACGATCACTGAGGTTCGCATTGGAAACAAGGTGGCAATGGCGGCCGTGCTTACCCAGAAGGCTACAGAAAGTGCCCGAACGGCGAGAGTTGGTGATTCCGTCAAAAGTAAAATCTGACTTACGTAAAGGTTCACAAAACGTAACCCTAACTTAAAGCGGGGAGTGTTTGTACATGTCCTTGTACTGAAAATTTTAATATCTATATTACTAAAAGTCTGATCTTCACCACTTCCTGTTGTTCTGTATATTGATTTTTGAAAAAACGCTGCCACTTACGGCTGTGATTTTTGGCCATCTTACTCAGAGTCCCCTACCACTTTGCAGGACAAGAGGATTTTTTCCATCGATGAAAAATATAAGAGTTATTAGTGTCTAAAAAAGTGGAGATTCTCTCTCGTGAAGGCCACGCCCTTCAGGAGGGACTATGAAACCAGGAAGTGTTGAGTGCCTCAGTCAGTCTCTGCAAGATGGGGGAGCGAGAGGGTCACGTCCCTCAGTCTTAGATGTGAATAACACTGAACACATGTCTACTAAACTGTGAGTGTGGTTATACTGACCTTGAGTGCCCTTAATGTGGTTTGAAAATGAAATTGTGGTTGGTTTGAAATAAAGCACAGCAAATGGTTGTTGGTGGTGGTTTGTTTGAAATAAAGCACAGCAAATGGTTGTTGGCGGTGGTTGGGTTGAAATAAAGCACAGCAAATGGTTGTTGGTGGTACACAAAAATGCTGGAGAAACTCAGTGGGTGCAGCAGCATCTATGGAGCGAAGGAAATAGGCAACGTTTCGGGCCGAAACCCTTCTTCAGACTGATAGGGGGTGGGGAGAAGAAAGGAAAAAAGGAAAAAGGCGGAGGAGGAGCCCGAGGACTGGGGGAGGAGAGGAGACAACCAGAGGGCTGATCAAGGGGAGGGGACAGGAAGGGCTAGCAGAATTGGGAGAATTCAATGTTCAAGCCCCCAGGATGTAGACTGCCCAAGCGGAATATGAGGTGCATTTCCTCCAATTTACGGTGTTGCTCGCTGTGGCCATGGAGGAGACCCAGGATAGAGAGGTCAGATACGGAATGGGAGGGGGAGTTGAAGTGCTGAGCCAAGTTGGTTATTGCGGACCAACCAGAGGTGTTTGGCGAAACGATCGCCAAGCCTCAGCTTGGTCTCACCGATGTAGATCAGAGGGTTGGTGGTGGTTGGTTTGAAATAAAGCACAGCAAATGGTTGTTGGTGGTAGTTGGTTCGAAATAAAAAAAGATTAAATGTCTAAACTTGACAACTTCCTGTTTGCACTCTATATTGATTTTAGATAAAACGCTACCACTTACGGCTGTGATTTTTGGCCATCTTACTCAGTCCCCCTCCGCTCATCAGGTGCAGAGGATTCTTCCCCTCAATGAAAAATAAAAGTGTTATTAGTGTTTAAAAAATGTTGAGAATCTCTCTCCTGTCAATCACGCCATGAAGGCCACGCCCCTTCTGGTGGGAGGAGGGAGGGATTATAAAACCCGTAAGTGTGGGTGTGGCTCAGTCTCTGCGAGATGGGGAGGGAGAGGTCACGACTCTGTCTGAGCTGTGAATCATCTGAACACACTGAATGTCTACTGAACTGTGAGTGTGGTGCTTTGTGGTGTTTTGTGTGGTTTTGTGGTGCTTGAAATGGTATGAGACTGCATTTGAATGTGGTGGCCTTGCACCCTGAATGAAATGGTATGGAACTGCATTTGAATTTGGTGGCCTTGCACACTGCATGAAATGGTATGAAACTGCATTTGAATTTGGTTGGTTTGCACCCTGCTTGAAATGGTATGAAACTGCACTTGAATTTGATGGCCTTGCACCCAGCTTGAAATGGCATGAAACTGCACGTGAATTTGGTGGCCTTGCACCCAGCTTGAAGTGGTATGAAACTGCACTTGAATTCGGTGGCCTTGCACCCTGCTTGAAGTGGTAGGAAACTGCACCAGAATTTGGTGGCCTTGCACCCTGCTTGATGTGGTATTAAACTGCACTTGAATTTGGTGGCCTTGCATCCTGCTTGAAATGAAATTTCAAGGAATAGCCGTGAGTCAACTACCAGCCCACCAGCCATGAGTAAGCTGCCAGCACATCAGGCTTGAGTGACTGAGCTTCCACCCCAAGTATCCATTTGGCCTACACTAGACCTCTCGAAACCAGTCTCTCCAGCCCTCAACACCCATACTAGCGCTCCAGAAAGCCCCCCCCCCCCCCCCACTGGCCACCAATATTGGAATTGGTGGAGAGGTTAAATATTGCGTTGGGGGACCAGCCCTCCCGTGTGAACATGGGACCCAACGGGTCCCACTTAGTCTAGTGTATTATATGGACTTTGGAAACCATATGTTGTGATTATGTTAGTGGGAATTTAATCAGAAAGTTATTGTGGAATAATATTAAATTACACATAGGAAGATATATGAGAAGTAATCATTTGCGATAAATATTGTAATATCTTTAATAACCAAACTTTAAACAATATTTTAAACAAATAATTATTCAGTTGCCTGGAAAGTTGTTCACACAACACTTTGCATTTTATGTTCTATGATTCAATTTCAATAAAATACAAAATGGAATGAAAAATGAAGTCATTAACATTGTGTACTGCTAAACCTGAGAATCATTTTATGGCCTTATGATCTGCGCAGTGGGGAAGTCACTCGTGCAAAAGCCGACCTATCGAATGATTCTGAGCCCTGCTTTCGAATGACTTGAATGGGAACACACCTGAGATAGGTTCCCTTCATGTAACTTTTATACCAGGTTGTCCTCAGTCTCCCTCGGGCACTGCCCCCAAAAAAACACTTGTCCCACCCCACCCCACTCTTGGAGGTCTACCATCCGTCTACCAACCTGCAAGTTTGCATCCCTCTTAACCTCTTCTTCTTTTGTGTTGCGTGCACAGCCTAAAGTTGTTGGACAACTTGTTCTATTTGATCTTCCGTTTGTGCACGTCGAATTGATTGCATTAGTCTAAACAGGGCGAACCACGTGAAGGTTGCAATCTTCCATCCCCCTCTTAACCTCAAAAGGCTTGGATAGAGAGGATGTGGAGAAGGTGTTTCCACTTGTGGGAGAGTCTAGGACTAGAGGTCATAGCCTCAGAATTAAAGGACGTTCTTTTAAGAAGGAGATGAGGCGGAATATTTTTAGTCGGGGGTGGTGAACTTGTGGAATTATTTGCCACAGAAGGCTGTTTTGCCACAGAGGCAAAATCAGTGGATATATTTACAGGAGAGGTAGATAGATTCTTGATTAGTACGGGTGTCAGAGGTTATGGGGAGTAGACAGGAGAATGGGGTTAGGAGGGAGAGATACATCAGCTATGATTGAATGACAGAGTAGACATATTGGGATAATTCTACTCCTATCACTTATGACATGATCTTACCCCCCCCCCCCCCCCAGTACTAAGCTGATGACACAAAACCTCCACACATTGTGAGTAATCCCTGCACTAACTGCTGAATCTCTGCAGATTCCATCTAGATACTCATTCATCTCACAGATTTCAAACACACATACTCATGATCTCCAATAACCAAACCTTTCACAGTGGCGCAGCGGTAGAATTGCTGCCTTAGAGCTCTTACAACGTCAGAGGCCCAGGTTCGAATCCAACTACGGGTGCTGTCTGTACGGAGTTTGTACGTTCTCCCTGTGACCGTGTGGGTTTTCTCCAAGATTTTTGGTTTCCTCTCATACCAAAAACGGACTGGTTTGCAGGTTAATTGGCTTGGTATAAATGTAAATTGTCCCTAATTTGTGTAAGATAGTGTTACTGTGCGGGGATTGCTGATCGGTGCGGATTTGGTGGGCCGAAGAGCTGTTTCCGTGCTGTATCTCTAAACTAAACTAAACAAAACACTGCACCCTCTACTAAGGTAGGTTCCCATTTACCTCTTACTCTTGTTATGCTGGAAAGCCAGAAGCTTTGCTCCATATTATGAGTAAGACAGCACCTGACAACTTCTCAGAAAGAGCAAATGGTAATCACTGTTATTCTGTTTAATACATAAAATTGTGCCAAACCTACTACACTCCAAACTTTCTGAGTTGACTGTGCCTGAAACCCTTTGTCAGTGGATCACCAACTTCCTGACAGACAGGAAGCAGCATGTGAGGCTGGGAAAGCACATCTCGGACCCGCAAACACTCAGCAGAGGAGCACCGCAAGGCTGCGTACTCTCCCCTCTCCTCTACTCTCTCTACACCAACGACTGCACCTCTGTCAAGCTTCTCAAGTTTGCGGATGACACAACCCTGATTGGACTGATCCAGGATGGGGTGGAATCTGCCTACAGACAGGAAGTGTCACAGCTGGCGTCCCGGTGCCATTGCAACAATCTAGAGCTCAATGCTCTTAAGACGGTGGAATTGATTGTAGACTTTAGGAGAGCTTCCCCTCCCTCACCCCACTCATCATCAACAACACCACAGTCACATCTGTGGAGTCTTTTAAGTTCCTGGGAACCATCATCTCCAAGGACCTTAAGTGGGGGGCCACCATCTACTCCACAGTCATAAAGGCACAACAGAGGATGTACTTCCTGCGGCAGCTGAGGAAGCACAATCTGCCACAGGCAATGATGGTCCAATTCTACACGGCCATCGTAGAGTCTGTTCTCACCTTCTCCATCATGGTCTGGTTTGGCTCGGCCACCAAGCACGACACCTGGAGGCTGCAGCGAATCGTCCGATCAGCAGAGAAGATTATTGGCTGCAACCTTTCTTCCATTGATGAACTGTACACTGCAAGGGCCAGGAAGCGAGCAGGCAAGATCATCTCTGACCCCTCTCACCCTGGCCACAAACTCTTTGAATCACTTCCCTCTGGAAGGCGACTCCGGACTGACAGTTTTTATCCACGAGTAGTTGCTCTACTCAACAGCCAAAAATCTGTAGCCACCCTTTGATCTGGTATTTTGTTGGTTCACATGCTTGATTAATGGTGTTTTATCATTAATGTTTTATTATTATTAATGTTTAGTGTTTTCTGAGTCATTCGTAACTGTCACTGTATGTCATGTTGTTACTTGTGGGCGGAGCACCAAGGCAAATTCCTTGTATGTGAATACTTGGCCAATAAACTTACTTACTTACTAAATTACTTACTTAATGTTGATTGACATAAAAATATTGTCCGGAAGAACTGAAAAAATCCTCCAGCATTCGATAAAATAGAAAGTAAATGCACTGAGCCCATGCTGACCATCAGTACCCTTATTCACACTAATTCCATGTTACCCACTTTTGCATCCACTCCCTACATACTAAGGACATTCTACAGAGGCTGCACATCTGTGGGATGTGGGAATAACTGGAGCACCCGGATGAAACTCACGTATCAAACCCACATGGTCACAGGAGGAACGCGCAAACTCCATTAAGACAGCACCTGAGATCAAATGTGAGAGGGCAAATGTGATAACGTTTCAAATGAAAAGTCTCCGAACTTTCAGTATATCAGTCAATTGTCAGACTGGGTAAATGTCTGGGCAACTGAAATGAGGTATTCAGTTCCCTCTCCACTTTGCAGTTAAAATGTAACATTGACAGGAGGCTCCATGAAGCTGAATGCATTATACATTTTATAAATGATGAAGATTATAAATGTTAGCTCTTACATGGTATCAGCTTGGTTCAAATATTATGAATTGGGTATTATGATGCCAATTGCATTTTTAATTGTAGCTTTAATTGCACTGGGCAGCACAGTGGAGCAGCTATAGAGCTGTTGCCTCACAATGTTGGAGAACCAGGTTCGATCCCAACTATGGCAATGACTGTGCGGATTTTGTACGTTCTCATTGTTACCACGTGCGTTTTCTTCAGGTGCTCCGGTTTCCGACCACATTCCAAAAATGTGTCCGTCTGTAGATTAATTGGCTTTGGTAAATTGCCCCAAGTGTGTAGGACATAGAATTAGTGTTTGTGTGATCGATGGATGGCGTGGACTCAGTAGGCTGAAGCGCCTGTTTCTGTGCTGTATCTCTAATCCAAACAAAACTAAACGGAACCTTAATATAAATATAAACCTCTAAATAAAAGGATCTGCAGAAGCTGGTTTATAAAAAAAAGACACAAAGTTCTTGAGTAACTCAGTGTGTCAGGCAGCATCTCAGGAGAACATGGATAAGTGATGTTTCAGGTCAAGACCATTCTTCAGACTTTATCCAATTATTTTTGTCCCAGTTTGACAAAATTGCATTCATCCAAATTTAGCTGTCTTCCCTCACCTAGGTTCTTGTTAAAATGTATTAGGTGTATTCACCAAATATGAGGAATCAGCCTTGATTGTGCACTATAGAGACCGGGGGGGGGGGGGGGGTGCGGGGGGGACTGGCTGGAGATTGGCACTTAGCTACAGGTGATGGGGATCAGAGTGTTGAGGAAGTTGGGGAATTTGGAGAGCCAAGAGATTAAGTTGCTGTGGGGTCAGGCTGAAGAATCAGAAAGGCATACTTAGTGGTAAGATTGGGGAGAGGGGGTTGGGTAGGTTAAATGATCATCACCTTCAGGAGGGGGTAGGGTGCTCCGGTGGTTAGCAGGAAATAAACAGGATGTTTCTGCCTGGTTTTAAGAAGAGAGCATTATTTTAAAACCTGATTGTTCAAAAAGTGCTTAACGAGAGACGATAACCTAGTTTTATTGGCAATACTATTTCCATTGGGAATTATATCATTTAATGTATGTTTGATGAAAGCACAATTTAAAGCAGACTGAGAAGTGACCGTCTGAATATTTGAACAAAATGGTGCTGGCTGAAACATTTAACGAAAGGCCTTTAACCTATAACATTATGTCTCTGGCCTCCTTGTTTACAGTAACTTTCTGCCTGTGTTTCCTGCATGTGATGTGCAGACTAGTTGAATGCTTTGTGTGCAGTCTCTTGTGGTTCTGGTAGAGTTATTTTGAAATTGGGCTTTCAAGATACTTTTAGATAGTTCCCTTCTGCATTTGCAATGTCATACAATCACAGGGAGAACATGCAAACTCCATACTGTATATTCAATGAAATTTGGAAGGATGAGAGGGCATCTTAAGGAAACATATAAAATTATTAAGGGATTGGACAGGCTGGATGCAAGAATAATGTTCCCAATGTTGGGAGAGTCCAGAATCAGGGTTCACATTTTAAGAATAAGGGGGAGGCTATTTAGGACTGCGATGAGGAAAAACTTTTTCACCCAGAGAGTTGTGAATCCATGGAATTCTCTGCCACAGAAGGCTCTGGAGGCCAATTCACTGCATGTATTCAAGAAAAAGTTGGATATAGCTCTTAGGACTAACGGAATCAATGGATATTGGGAGAAAGCAGGAACGGGGTACTGATTCTGGATGATCAGCCATGATCATATTGAGTGGCCTACTGCACCTATTTTCTATGTTTCTGTTTCTATACAAATTTCAACCGAGTTCAGAATTGAGCCTGGGCCTCTGGTGCTATGAAGCAGCAGCTATACCAGCTGCACCACTGTGCCGCCCTTTGTCCTTTTGGCAAGCAGACTTCTATACCACACCCTATTTGTGTTATTCTGTTTTTGACTTGAGTTTCTATTTCCTGGAACTCTTCAGTTTAATTTTCTTCCACGTTATTCTACTTTGGTTCACTTAGTCCAGCTTTCCCAGATATTTGGTTTACGTTTATTATTGGCACATGTACTGAGGTACAGCGAAAAGCTTCATTTCACATGCTATCCAAACACATCAGATCTATCATACATAAATACAATCAAGTCAAACTCAACTACAATAGATAGAACAATGGGGAAGATACAGAGTGCAGAAGATAGAGTTCAGCGTTGTAGCGCATCAGTTCCTTTGACAAAGTCCAATTTCCACATTGGTACTAGAAGTGTATCGGACAGTACCCCAGCTTATGGAAGGACCATTAGGAGTCTGTTAATGGAGGGGGTAAAGCTGTTTAGATTCTGGAGTAGTTCCTGAGGATTGGAGGGTAGCTAATGTAACCCCACTTTTTAAAAAGGGAGGGAGAGAGGAAACGGGGAATTACAGACCAGTTAGTCTAACATCGGTAGTGGGGAAACAGCTAGAGTCAGTTATTAAAGATGGGATAGCAGCACATTTGGAAAGTGGTGAAATCATTGGACAAAGTCAGCATGGATTTATGAAAGGTAAATTATGTCTGACGAATCTTATAGAATTTTTCGAGGATGTAACTAGTAGAGTGGATAAGGGAGAACAAGTGGATGTGTTATATCTGGACTTTCAGAAGGCTTTCAACAAGGTCCCACATAAGAGAATAGCATGAAAACTTAAAGCACACGGTATTGGGGGTTCAGTATTGATGTGGATAGAGAACTCGCTGGCAGACGGGAAGCAAAGAGTAGAAGCAAATGGGTCCTTTTCAGAATGGCAGGCAGTGACTAGTGGGGTACCGCAAGGCTTGGTGCTGGGACCCCAGCTATTTACAATATATATTAATGATTTGGACGAGGGAATTGAATGCAACATCTCCAAGTTTGCGGATGACACGAAGCTGGGGGGCAGTGTTAGCTGTGAGGAGGATGCTAAGAGGCTGCAAGGTGACTTGGATAGTTTGGGTGAGTTGCAAATGCATGGCAGATGCAGTATAATGTGGATAAATGTGAGGTTATCCACTTTGGTGGCAAAAACAGGAAAGTAGACTATTATCTGAATGGTGGCCGATTAGGAAAAGGGGAGATGCAACGAGGCCTGGGTATCATGGTACACCAGTCATTGAAAGTAGGCATGCAGTTGCAGCAGGCAGTGAAGAAAGCGAATGGTATGTTAGCATTCATAGCAAAAGGATTTGAGTATAGGAGCAGGGAGGTTCTACTGCAGTTGTACAGGGTCTTGGTGAGACCACACCTGGAGTATTGCGTACAGTTTTGGTCTCCTAATCTGAGGAAAGACATTCTTGCCATAGAGGGATACAGAGAAGGTTCACCAGACTGATTCCTGGGATGTCAGGACTTTCATATGTAGAAAGACTGGATAGACTCGGCTTGTACTCGCTAGAATTTAGAAGATTGAGGGGGGATCTTATAGAAACTTACAAAATTCTTAAGGTGTTGGACAGGCTAGATGCAGGAAGATTGTTCCCGATGTTGGGGAAGAACAAGGGGTCACAGTTTAAGGAAAATGGGGAAGTCTTTTTGGACCGAGATGAGAAAATCATTTTTCACACTGAGAGTGGTGAATCTGTGGAACTCTCTGCCACAGAAGGTAGTTGAGGCCAGTTCATTGGCTATATTTAAGAGGGAGTTAGATGTGGCCCCTGTGGCTAAGGGGATCAGGGGGTATGGAGAGAAGGCAGGTACGGGATACTGAGTTGGATGATCAGCCATGATCATATTGAATGGCGGTGCAGGCTTGAAGAGCCAAATGGCCTACTCCTGCACCTATTTTCTATGTTTCTATGTTCTTGAGTCTGGTGGTGCGCACGTTCAAGCTTCTGTACCTTTTGTCAGACGGGATCAGGGGAAAAAAAAATCACCGGGTTGGGACAAGATTTGATCATGTTGGCTAAATTCCCGAGGCATCATAAAGAGTAGATGGAGTCAATGGTGGGAAGTCGGGTCTGTGTGATGGACTGTGCTACATCTATAGCTCTCCGCAATTTCTTGCGCACTTGGCAGAGCTGTTCTCAACCCAAGCTGTGATGCTTCCTGACAATTTGCTTTTTTACAGTGGCAGTCACATCAATAACAGATCACTGGTAATATTAACACCAAGGGTCCCAACCCAAAATGTCACCTATCTACCTTCTCTAGAGACGCTGCCTAACCCATTCAGATACTCCAGCACTCTGTCTTTTTTTTGGTATAAAATGTAGAAGCTTGGAAAAAAAAGAAGAAAATAGTTTGAATTCTTTTTTTGAATATGCCTCTGAATTTCCTTTCGTAGAGAGTCACCCGAGAGAATATTTTCACATTGCGTAACTGATAGGACAGATGTTGCTCTACCTGGAAAGGGTGCAGAGATTGACGAGGATGTTGCCAGGACTCGAGCGCCTGAGCGATAGGCAGCGGTTGAGCAGGCTGGGATTCTATTCCCTGGAGCACAGGAGGTTGAGGGACGTGCACAAAATCATGAGAGGGATAGATTGGGTAAACGCACAGAGTCTCTTGCACAGAGTAAGGGAATCGAGAACCAGAGGGCATAGCTTTAAAGTGAGAAGGTAAAGACTTAATAGGAACCTGAGGAGTAACTGTTACAGAAAGGGTTTTAAGTGTATGGAATAAACTGCCAGAGTTGGTAGTTGAGGCAGGTACTATCACAACATTTAGTACACATTTAGACAGTAATATGGATAGGATAGTTTTAGAGGGATACAGCACCCTCCATAATGTTTGGGACAAAGACCCATCATTTATTTATTTGCCTCTGTATTCCAGAGTTTGAGATTTGTAATAGAAAAAAATCACATGTGGTTAAAGTACACATTTTCAGATTTTAATAAAGGCCATTTTTATACCTTTGGTTTCAACATGTAGAAAATACAGTAGTGTTTATACATAGTCCCCCCATTTCAGGGCACCATAATGTTTGGGACACAGCAAAGTCATGTAAATGAAAGTAGTCATGTTTAGTGTTTTGTTGCATATCCTTTGCATGCAATGACTGCTTGAAGTCTGCAATTCATGGACATCACCAGTTGCTGGGTATCTTCTCTGGTGATGCTCTGCCAGGCCTGTATTGCAGCCATCTTTAGCTTATGCTTGTTTTGGGGGCTAGTCCCCTTCAGTTTTCTCTTCAGCATATAAGAGGCATGCTCAATTGGGTTCAGATTGGGTGATTGACTTGGCCACTCAAGAATTGACCATTTTTTAGCTTTGAAAAACTCCTTTGTTGCTTTAGCAGTATGTTTGGGATCATTGTCTTGCTGTAGAATGAACCGCCGGCCAATAGGTTTTGAGGCATTTGTTTGAACTTGAGCAGATAGGATGTGTCTATACACTTCAGAATTCATTATGCTACTACCATCAGCGGTTGTATCATCAGATAAGTCAGCCAATACCTTCAGCAGCCATACATGCCCAGGCCATAACACCCCCACCACCATGTTTCACAGATGAGGTGGTATTCTTTGGATCTTGGGCAGTTCCTTCTCTCCTCCATACTTTACTCTTGCCATCACTCTGAGATAAGTTAATCTTCGTCTCATATGACAGAAGACTTTTCCCAGAACTGTGGTTGCTCTTTTAAGTACTTCTTGGCAAACTGTAACCTGGCCATCCTATTTTTGTGGCTAACCAGTGGTTTGCATCTTGCAGTGTAGCCTCTATATTTCTGTTCATGAAGTCTTCTGCGGACAGTAATAATAATAATAATAGATTTTATTTATGGGCGCCTATACAAAAGTCTCAAGGACACCAAAGTCATTGACAAATCCACACCTGACTCCTGAAGAGTGTTTCTGATCTGTGTTTGGGGATTTTTCTTTATTATAGAGAGAATTCTTCTGTCATCAGCTGTGGAGGTCTTCCTTGGCCTGCTAGTCCCTTTGTGATTAGTAAGCTCACCAGTGCTCTCTTAAGGCTCTGTCTTATGGTGTTGCGGTCATTGGCGGTGAAGCGCGGCATCACCAGTAGAGGGGACCGCACGGCAACGGCGAGAGCGCTGAGCCTATGCCACGGGAGCGCCGCACGGGTGCTGCGCGGGGGCCGAGTGATTTAAGTGCGGCTGGTCCCAGGAGCTTGCGGTAAGTAAAAAAAAAGGGCGGGCCGACTGCGATGACGTCATTTCGGATCTGCGGGGCTGTGGCGGCGGCCGTGCTGATCGCGGCGCTGTGGCGGCGGCCGTGCCGCACACGTGCCTCACTGGCGGAGGCTGTGGCGGCAGCTGTGGCGGCGGTCGTGCCTCACTGGCGGAGGCTGTGGCGGTGCAAGTTCGATGCACGGCGCTCGTGCCACACTGGCGGCGGCTGTGGCGGCGGCCGTGCCGCACTCGTGCCTCACTGGCGGAGGCTGTGCGGTAGGAAACGTTTTTTGAACAGTGTTGGTTTTATTATAGCACCATGCGGTGTTGGGAACAACGCCGCACGGCCCCGGAATTGTGCGTTTGACCGAGTGCGCGGTCTATGGCGGCCCAGGAGCGGTAGATTCTTCCTGTTTCGCCGCCAATGACCGCAGACTCGTGAGACAGGCCTTTTACTTCTTAATGATGTTCCAAACAGTTGATTTTGGTAAGCCTAAGGTTTGTCTGATGTCTCTAACAGTTTTATTCTTGTTTCTCAGTCTCATAATGGCTTCTTTGACTTTCATTAGCACAACTTTGGTCCTCATGTTGATAAACAGAATTAAAAGTTTCCAAAGGTGATGGAAAGACTGGAGGAAAGACTGAGAGCGCTCTTATGCCTGCATTAAGTAGGCAATTAAACACACCTGAGCAATTACAAACACATGTGAAGCCATGTGTCCCTAACTTTATTGTGCCGTGAAATAGGGGGACTATGTATAAACACTGCTGTAATTTCTACATGGTGAAACCGAGATGTATAAAAATGGCCTTTATTAAAATCTGACACTGTGCGCTTTAACCACATGTGATATTTTCTATTACAAATCTCAAATTGTGGAGTACAGAGGCAAATAAATAAATGATGGGTCTTTGTCCGAAACATTATGGTGGGCACTGTATGTGCCAAATGCAGGCAGGTGGCACTAACGTAGTTAGGACATGTTGGTCGGTGTGGGCAAGTTGGGCCGAAGGGCCTGTTTCCAAGCTCTACGACAATGGTAGTTCGTTGCAAAGATACTAGAGTAGCCTTTGGTTCGTTCTACCTCATATAGTTGCAACAGAGATGCGCCACGAAATTGCTCAGTGCTGCATTTCTTGAAAACATGTGGAAAGCGAAAGTGAAACCTTGTCCAGTTTTAAATACATTCTGTGAACTAACGAAGAGAGAACAGAGCGGTTCACGGTCCGGGTTTTTCCGATGGGGAAAACGTATCAAGTGTTCGTGTACGGCCTGGAAGATAAAATACATACTTTTGACATTGAAGAATCTGATTTCAAAGGGATGACAGTCCTCAGTTTAAAGAAGAAAGTGATCGAGAAATTGCTTTTAGGTCCGTGAGTAAAATGTGCCGTCTAGTTTAAAAAAAATCTAGACTGGGATGAAAATCGAGAAAGCAGTTTGTAATGGGGGTTGAAAATTTGCAATGGCAATATTCCATGGAGTCGATAGAAAAGTGGTTACGTGTGTGACTAATAAACGGGATCAATGCTGAATGTAAAGGCGAAGTTAGACGGTTTACCAAAGACGGCAGGCACAAGGTACTGCACATGTTGGTTTACAAATCAAAAGTGCTGGAGAACAAACTTAGCTGGACAGGCAGCAACTCCATAATGGATAAGCGACGTTTCAGGTCGGGACCCTTCTTCAGACTGATTGTTGTTGGGGATAGGAAGCTAGAAAAGAGGTGTGGAATGTGTGGATGGGTGTGGGGGGTAAACAAAGCGTGGCATGTGATCGGTGGAAAGGCATTTAGGATGGACTTGAGGCTGTGTTATTTTCTCACCCCCCCCCCCCCCATCCCCTCTTTTTCTGCAGAGGTTGGGTACACAGATGAAATCCGCATGATTTTTGGCGGTGAGCAACTGCAAGACAAGAAAACATTGGCTGATTACGGGATCCAGGACAACTCCACTATAAGCGCCGTACTGCGTATGCGTGGAGGAGAATACTCACCCCTGAAAAAATACTCTATTCTCGTCTGTAAATCAATCGTGCATTGTTTAGATACTTTATTTGCATCGCCACCGAAATAGTCTTTGTATTTTCCCAACAGCTCTTTGCATGGGATAGTAAATGCGATTATTACACTGCCTATCGAGTAAATACAACGAGGCAGTTTTTGCATAAACGTTGCATGCATGGCCTTTGCTCAAACCTTATTTACCTTTATCCTTCATTAATATTGTAAATGTATGCAGTGTTGTTGTACAAGCACAAGGTTGGTGTTTAAGACGGGAGGTGAAAATATTGGAGAACTAAATGTGGAAAGATGACTAATGAAGGCAACCATGCCAAATAACTGAATCACCGTTCTTTCAGGGAACTATGCACTTCTACCCCGAGGCCTGCCCTGGTTGAATACCAAAATGCAACACGTTGCACTTGTCTGATTTATATTCTATTTACCATTCCTTGGCCGACTTTCTCAGTTGTTCCAGATTGCAATCCTAAATAATCTTCTTTACTCCCCACTCTATCACCAATGTTGGTGTTGGCCGCCAACTTTGCCCAGCTCACTGTAAGTTTGTACATTCTCCCCGTAAACTGCGTGGGTTTGCTCCCTGGTCTCCAGTTTCCTCCAGGAAATACCAGGAGAATAGAAACATAGAAAATAGGTGCAGGAGTAGGCCATTCGGCCCTTCGAGCCTGCACCGCCCTTCAATATGGTCATGGCTGATCATCCAACTCAGTATCCTGTACCTGCCTTCTCTCCATACCCCCTGATCCCTTTAGCCGCAAGGGCCACATCTAACTCCATCTTAAATATAGCCAATGAACTGGCCTCAACTACCTTCTGTGGCAGAGAATTCCACAGATTCACCACTCACTGTGTGAAAAATGATTTTCTCATCTCGGTCCTAAAAGACTTCTTATACTTATACTGTGACCCCTTGTTCTGGACTTCCCCAACATCGGGAACAATCTTCCTGCATCTAGCTTGTCCAACCCCTTAAGAATCTTGTACGTTTCTATAAGATCCCCCCTCAATCTTCTAAATTCTAGCGAGTATAAGCCAAGTCTATCTAGTCTTTCTTCATATGAAAGTCCTGCCATCCCAGGAATCAGTCTGGTGAACCTTCTCTGTACTCCCTCTATGGCAAGAATGTCTTTCCTCAGATTTGGTGACCAAAACTGTACGCAATACTCCAGGTGTGGCCTCACCAAGACCCTGTACAACTGCAGTAGAACCTACCTGCTCTTATACTCAAATCCTAAGAATATGCTCAATGAAAGAGAACTTTTCCAGACAGATTTATTGGGCTTCAGATAAACATAC